>CAMZMU010000106.1:28190395-28587895 GCA_947311845.1 Poa pratensis | reverse complement strand
CAACTATACAAGCCAAAGACTATGCCAAAACACTGATCACTCAAGACTAGACATGGCAACGAGCGCTAGACGAGCACTACAAGTCAACTGACGCCACCAAACACACCCTGGATCAGAACTGGATTGATACAATTAATGAATAGCAAGCATACAGACCAAATAACATGTAATCTAATTGTCCTGTTGCCCCATCTATTGATATGACATACATAATCCGGACGCGCTTCACAAATAGGTCTATTTGCAGATTAGCTCAGAAACAAAATAGAAGGTGACTATTTCAGTAATTAATTGGAATTTTATTATGTCATTACATCTAGACTCATGCTATTGCTTAGTACAAGTAATATAAGACAGTAATGCTTTTAACCATTGGATCTCTGACTAAAAGAAAGCTGGACTACATAGTTACAGTAATGTGAAATTTTTATTATGTAATGTTTCGTTTTCGTATAGTTTAGAATACAAAGTATTTCTAATTGAGATTTTAAATGTTTGCAGGATACATCATTGGCTACATCAAAAAAAATCTTTTCGATTTTTTTAAACTTGCAAATATGATTTTTGAAATTTTTAAATAAAGGTGAAAAATTACGCTTCTCTGCCACCAATAACTGAAAAATACGGATTCAGAGCAGCCGCCGAAAAGAAAAGGGATGCAAGCAAAGCAAAGAGTCACGCCGCCGCCGCCGCCGCCCCTCCCGTCTCTCCCGCCGTTCCAGCCGCCGTTTCCCTGGGGATCCACGCAGCCGGACTCCGGACCACCAAGCAGAGCGCGTCCTCTGCGCCCGACGATCTGCAGATTGAGGTCCGGCCTCCTCCAGCTCCGGCCCTCAAGTAACTTGCCGCCGTCAACTACCAGCCCGAACACCTCGAAGCCGGAGGACTTCCTCCTTCAGCAAGGGCATCACCTTCGGCAAGGTCGTCTGCCTCGCGCAAGATTCCAGTCCTTCCGCGCTGACACAGACACCAGAGGCCTTTCCAGCAGGTAGTGCCTGCTTTCTCCTTTGGCAATTCCACCGAATTCTCCCCCCAAATCCCCAAATTCCCTAACGTGTGCTGCGTGCTGCGTGGATGCTGTCTGGGACTGGTCATTTCTCACGAATTGAGGGTTATCATGCCATCCAAGACATGGTGCTCATCTTTGATGTCACACACTTAAAATACCCTCCTCATTTGGTTCAGAGGCCTTCCTTTAGGATTGTGACAAAGTGTACCATCCAACAACAAAAAAATACAAGAGCGTCTTGGCAGGTGCGGATGATTTCACCCGATTCGGAGGCCAAGATGTATGCATTCGGGCTGGCCTGCTCTAGCTTGGTTTAATACCAATTGGTATTGGGAGCCTGAATACCAAGCTCAATTCAGGGACAGTCCAAACATGGCGTTCGGGTAGGACAATGCCAAATTCTGGGCCTCAATATATACATCCAAGCACAATCTAGGATTCTAGGGGTCCGTTTGGATGTAGATATTGAAGAGTTTGGCATTGAATTGTCTCCAATGCCAATATTATAGTATGTATTGAGGTTGAGTGTCAATTCTATGTTTGGATTTTTCATCTAGTTGGAAATTGGAATCAAGTGGATTCGATGCTTATCACTGCCGCCGCTCCTGGCTACTGCTAGCACCACTTAGAGCTCTTCTCCCTCCTGGCTTCCCTGCGCGTGAGCAAGCCGCCGGCCAGGGCTGCTGCTTCTCCCAGATTTCCACCGCTGCAACTCAATTAGCTCCCTACTACTCTACTAAATATTCGAGTATACAACCTGAAAATAAATACATTATATCCAACGGTCTCATTTGTGGCCAGTAAGTAGTTATAGGCATATAGATTTTCGTAGCTCCCAACATGGCCTAATGGTAAAGATTAATCAAACATACACTAAAACTCTTACGTGTAAGAAATAAACTATATTTTCGATATTGCAAGCAATCCTCCCCTTGCCCAGACCTCTGAGTGATGCGGCTGTGTACGTATATCCACTTTTTTTTGTTAGCTTGCGAACTTAGGTTTTTGTGATTTTGGAACTACTATGACATGATGCATGAAAGGTAAGGTTAGATATAAATCATGATATGACATGCGTTTTAAAAGAGTTGTAGCCTATGTTTGATGTTCAAGGTTTCTTTGGCCTCAGGGCATGGCTCCACATTATCAAGCCACTACCCTGATTGCGTCTCCATCCTATCCAAATGCCATCACTTGGTCAAGTGAGAACTTGGTGGCTGTTGCTTCTGGCCACATCGTCACTATCTTGGTATGTGCTATTTCATCACCCTATTTTACTTGTCTTCACTTTCACCATCAGGCATATGATAATTAATCTATTGGGTTGACCTTACGTTCATCTTGTTATTTTCCTTTAGAACCCAGCTGCACTTGATGGGCCTCGTGGACTTGTTGTGCTTCGTCCTAGCAATCCTTTTCCCATAGGTGTTGTTAACAGGGAAGGTAGGTCTTAAGCTAAATGCAGACGTTATGCTTGTTTCTTTTTTTATATAGCACATGCTAGTAGAATACTCATACAGTTTCATAGGCGTGATGAAGTGGAATAGGAGTTCGATCTTGACACTCTTCTGATTATGATTGTGATAATTCAAGGTCTGTAGTTTAGGTTGGGGGCACTGTTTGAAAGTTTGAAGTTTCAAAGCGAGGCACTTAGTGAGAGCTTTTATTGAGATTGTTGAGGGCCAACTCCAAAGGGTGATGATGATTAATATACACATTTGTTTCATTTTTAATTTCAGTTCAGTTATAGTGTAATCAAAAGTTTGTTTACATCGATTTTGTGGTGAGATATGATATGCTAGTATGTTATTCAAACAAAGTGAAAATAGACTTGTTTGGGACTACAATGGCTATATTTTGATGTCATTTAAGAAGTCGGCTACTTTATGAAAGCTGGAAAGAATGCTTACTACTTTTGAAATGTTCTGTACATTTGCAGATCTCTTTGAACCATGTTTAGTGCCAACAGGCTTAGCACGTGATGCTGAACCATGTGCACGCTCAGTTTCATGGTTTCAACAAGGATTTGCTCATAATTCTGGGTATGAACTTCTGTCTGATATGTTATGTTCCTCCTATTCATCTTGTCGCCTAACATTTTCTTGCTAATATAACTATTTCAGTTGTTTGTTAGCTGTTTGTAGTGGTGATGGTCGTGTGAATCTTTACCGTCCGCCAGTTTTTGAATTTGGTGATAACTGGGTTAAGGTAAGCCTGTTTAACTAATGTATATTTAATCAGGTTCATATACAATCTTGATTTTGCATATTTTGTTCATATTAAACAGCCGGAGTTGGAACGGATAGTCACCATATTTATGATTGTTCTTCATACTTGGGACCAAAGATTGCATGATCCATATGCATATGGGCCCTATAATTTATTTATCAGTATTTATAAATACAAATTTGAGAATTGGAAGTCAAAATGAGCTCACGATTAATAGTTTATATATGATAATATTTTTTATCTGTTACAAACAAAAGAAGATTGCACTTCACATTAATTAAATATCGTACAAGTTTGCTCTTGGCATAGATAAGACTTCTTGTTTTTGTTTTTTTATTTTTTCTCGTTTTTGCTGATCAAGTTCTAAACTATTGGTTAGGTTGCGGATATATCTCAACTGTTGTTTAACTATTACCAAAATATTAACTTCAAAGAAGATGATGGTCCGGATATGTTTCCTCAGGTATGCTCCCTTCCACTTGAGACTGGGTTCTTTTCCTGTTGAAGCTTTTCTCTCATACATTAGGAAGTGGCAAATAATGAGCACATTCCTCAGGTACGCTTCCTTCCACTCGAGCATTGAGAGGTTTTATTGATTATCGCAGAACACTATCATAAAATTTTCATTCATATATTAGGAAAAGTTAAACAACGAGCATGCACAGTACACAAGATATGTTGGTGAACTGCAAGAACCTCTTTCCTGCGTGGTTCCTGGACGGAGAAAAAGGAGACCAGCAAGGTGTATGATACTTTCTATTGAATCATCCATGCTTTCCAACTGAAAAACATAACCAAGTTATGAAATAATATAGCCAAAGGAGTTTTATTTTAAAAATGATAAGATAGATTGACATGCCTTTGTGTCTCGATGCTGGGAAATTAGTTTGCGTGATGAGATTTGTGTTCCAACACAGTTCTAGATCTTGTCAAAAGCGACTCCAGAGAAATATTTATTTTTTAGAGGAAACGCAAAAGACATTTGCGTTTCTTTACATTGGAAAGATAGAGTTGCTACTTCCTCCTAGGAGGTTCAGTTCCACGAAAAACTAAAAAATCAGTGTACATCCCAAGTGTTTGGGAGAAGGGCCCGCAGACCCAATGCACCGGCTCTAGCCCAAAGTGCAGCTTCATCCTTGATCTTGCTCACCAAGGCGTTGGTTGATGGGGTTGCAGCCACTCACTTGAACCAGCGCTTAGTTTTGAGGAGACATACTGTAACTTTATTATGTTTCACAGTTTCTTTCTGCATGAAGTCAAATTATTACTGACCAATGATGGCCTCCAATCCTCTTAGTAAATTGCAGTAATACCACATATCGGTTGGTTTTTTATTTCTTGCGTCCATATTTCCTCGGTTAGACTAGCAGAGTCTAAGATTTTCTTGCGAATGCTGTAGAATTGAGAAGGAGCATTCTAAGTTAAAAAGAAGTTCACTTTTCAATCATAAAAAGATAAATTATTGTCCATACTTACAAAGCACCGAAAAGGTAGGTGATCATATAAAGGAACATTCATCTAGTGATATATGGTTATTAAAGCTATGCATGCTTATTTTCTGTGGTTGTAGTATTGATAGTTAACGAGAGGGGGAGAGCAGGTAAGGTGGTCTGAATATGCACAACATTTTTAAAGTCCATTAGCTATTATCTAGAGTGCCAACTGTTTATCTGAAGTAAATTTTAATTGATGTAGATTTGAAAGCTATGTTTATGATGAGGATGAAGACGATTTAGGTGCTTCAAAGGATGCAGACTTCTATCTGAAACCATGTTCTACCTTATCAAAAAGAGCTACGAAAAAGGTAGGCTTTTACATGTTGGCCTATAGGCAGATGTTTCAGTTTAACTCGATTTTTTTAAATCACAGAATAAAACTATGTTATCTCTCACTAAATGAATACCCAGATATGTTGCAATGATGAACTATTTGATAGCTTGTATTACTTTATCTGACACTGGATTCAACTTTGCCCCTTGTGATTCTAGATTGTTAAGCCCGTGCATGAAATGGCTGTCGTAATTGGGGAAGGTGGCTCGCAAAATACCAGGGAAGCACTCTCATGCAATGGAGAAAACAAGCTTGTTCCTCTTATCACAGCAAAACAATATGCATGTCGCAATGCACATTTGTTTTCTCTTGTAGTTGCATGGTCACCAGTTTTGCCGTCAGGCAACACTACTTCTAACTGGTGCATTCTTGCTGTTGGCTCGAAGTCTGGGGATGTTTCATTTTGGAAAATACATAAGCCTGAGTACTACACAATAGATGTTGGCACCGTTACCAGAGATCCAATATTCGTTGGGGTTCTCCAGTCTCATAATTCATCTGTTTGTGACATGAGCTTGGAAGTTTCCTCTCCAAGCTCTCCGAAGTCCTCATTGCTTGCTGGATGCTCCGATGGAAGGTGGGTACAGTTATGCTTATTTGTTGTAAATTTTACAACCTTACTGTGCATTTTAAATGGTTTCGTTGAGCTTAGCAATTGATGACATGAGGAAAAGGATAACTATTAATCAATTAGAATCAAGATATTCTTTCCTATTTCGAAACAAGGTCCAGGACCTACATTGGCAGCATAAAACCGTGCGCATAATGCTTTTCCATGATTTAGAAACTGTAGGCATAACGCTTTTCCATGATTTTTCCAGTGTGAAGATATGGTCAGCTGATATGAAAAGCTTCAATCAATGTACGGATGTAAATGAAGTGACATTTTCATTAGTGGCGGAGGTACATATTAAACATCTTGTACCTAATATATATTCGATAATAACTGATTCAACATGCAACGAATATAAGCATGAAGGTCTGTCTATAGCTTTATTTTTTCTGGCTTCTCTAATATATAGTTAATTCCAAAATGTTCCTCTCTTCAGGCCACCACTAATTCATCAGCTCCAGTCTCTTCAATTTCATTGTTCGTGCCAGCTCAGCCTCAACATGAGGTTAATTTGGCAATTGGAAGAGTATCTGGTTCACTAGAAACATGGAAATTGGACCTATGCAGCAACAAAATTGAGAATAGCAGTGCATGTCATGCACATGACCGAGTGGTAAAATCTCATTGTACTTGAATGTCTTTTCTTTCCAATAAAATCCTACTAATTTTCAACATTACCATAGGTGACAGGTTTATCCTGGGGTTTTGATGGCCACTGTTTATACAGCTGCAGTCAGGTGCATTAACTTGTCGGAACTCTATTTCATTAAATTCTATCTGATTGACGTTGCGCAAAGATCATGAATTGTGTCCCTGTTACCCTAGCCATGCCTGCCAGGGCACATAGCAGGTTGTCCTTGTCTGTCCCTGAGCTCCCCCCCGGGGCATAGCTACTCCCCATAATCTGGAGTCCGTACCGATTTCTTACATATGTTGATTTGACTGTTAAAATTTCTGAAACCACTCCAAATGTACTAGAAGCTTAGTTGTGAGATGGACAAGGATGTCAACTGGCAATACGAAGATCCAAGTCCATGCTAGTACATTAGATGTTGCTGTGGCATGTGTATGTCACAATGTCGGTCTTTTCTTGGTGTACCACTAGAACTCCATGTGGGACTTAATTCCAGTAACTGAAACTTCGAGGGCATTAGTGAAAAGGTAAACAGAGAATTGGGACCTATGTTGAAATTTACTGAAGCTAAAAGGCTAGGCCAGCACTTGACCTGATTATGGACAATTAGCCAAATGACTATTATCTTTGTCCCTTAACATATGGTGTTCTAGTGCTGACAGCTGTGTACTATTGTGCTTATGCCAATACCTTTTGATACTTCCATCGAAGTTTGGTGTAGAAAATGCTAAAACTTTTACGAGTCTTGCTTTTAGCAGCTCCCATGTCCATGTTCTTTCACCTGCGTGAATAGTGTTATTTTGTATCTTGAACCTTGTTTTTCTTGACGATTCTATAAGTTTTCCTTCTTTATCAGGATAATTCTGCACGCTGTTGGATCTTTGAAAAAAATCAACTTGAAGAAGTTCCTGTGCACACAAATTTCCCAGAGCTAAAAGAATCAATCGATGTAAAATTGAAACTAACCTTTTTGACCCTCCCCTTTTTCCTGAATGTGAGAGTTTGTATCTTTCTAATTGGCATCTGCAATGTTCATGCAGCTGTCAGTAGTATCTGATCGATGCTTTGGTCTTACACTTGCACCTGGAGAATTAATGATTGCTGTGGTATGCTGTAGGTTATTCTTTTAATCTGACATGTGTGGCTCAACTCCACAGTTTTTGCACTTGAGCTCATGCACATAAGCTACATAAATTGATGAGATTGTCTCTTTCAGGTCCGCAGCTTGGATCCGAATATGCTAGATCAGATGTATCAAGCCAGGTATCTTAGTTACGAGTTCAGTATGGGAAGTATTGGAGTCTTGTAATAGAAATGTTCATATGTAGTTACTGCTTTGAGATGTATTTGGAAAGTCCATCATGGTAACATTTTTATTAACAAAACCAACAGGACACAAAAGGCATTGGTTGAGTTTATTTGGATTGGTGGTCAGTTCCTTGGCATTCCACTAGACAAGAACATTCGCATCTCCAGCCAACAGTCTGTAATGTTATCTGAGCCTAACTTCTTATGGTGGGGATCCAACATTTTTTGGTCACTGAAGAAATATAGAAAAGGTGAAACAGGACTTGTCTTATGGGATGTCATAGCTGCTTTACGAGTGTTCAAGAAATCCGCACCAACATTTCTAGAGACATTGCTGCATAATTGGGTCTTGGATTTGTTTTCAGATGATCAACACTCTGTTTCTTTCGATATCCTGTATCAGTCTAGAAATGACATGATGTCCAAGGTTAGCTCGCGGAAGCTACACTTGTTGAATATCATTTGCAGGAAAGTAATGCTTGGAAATCATGCGCAATATTCTCCTGGTGGAGAAAACGGCAACAGCGTGTCAACTGATTTATGGAACAATCTTCTAGCGAGCAGTGAAAGAGAGCTGCGTGAGAGGCTTGTGGCTTTCACTTTTGCTGCTGTCTTGAATCGACAATCACATTTTCTCATGGGCGGCTCTGCTGACAACGTGTGGTTTCCTGTCGGAGTTGCCCAAATGGATTCTTGGGTGTCTATGAACAATGGAAAGGTGCATAACCAGCTTAATTCGCTCAGTTCGATAATTAAGGGTCTTAGAAGCAGGTATTCATTTTTTGCTAAATTTATTCATCATCCTGTAGCAATTTGTGTCTTGCAAAATTTCATATATCTACTACATTATTCGGAATTAAACTTTAGTGTGGAAATATCATGAAAATAGCAGGGAATTAATGATATGAAATTGTATTTAAGAAAATATACCCGGATGGCGCCCTCCCGACCCCCAACCCTAGGGTTCCTCCGTTGACGCCCTGCCGCCTGCGCGGCACTAGGCCCGGCCGCCGCTCCCCTCCCGGTCGGATCCCCCTCTCCCCCACGTCCGCGCTGCCCTCGCGGCAGCCGGTCGCGGCCACCTCTCCTTCTCTTCCCGTCCCCTCTCCGCATCTCTCCTTCCACCGACGTCGGCGCGGGCTGCCGAGCGCAGCTCGGCGGGACCGGCGGCGACGAATCTTCTCCACCCGCGGCGTAGGAGTGCTCGCGGGGCGGCGCTCCTCCGGCGGCGGTGCTTCCAGGATGGCGGCGGTCCGGCTATGGCTGGATGGTAATGGCAGCGGTGGCGCCACCGTTGGTGGCGACGGTGGCGGATGCGAGCCTGGCCGGAGCCCTGCAGGCTCAGATCTGGGCCCTTTGGGCCCGATTTGGGTCAAGGCGGGTCGGGCTTGACTCTCTGCCACCGGTTGGACTACAAGCAGTTCGTGATGGTGGCGGCCACGACACCACCCTTGCTGCAGCACAGCGACGGGAGCTTCGCCGGGCCGTTTGGGTCCGGCCGGATCTATGGTGCCGAACAAGAAGGTAGCGGCGGCGTGGCCTAGTGCAGCAGCGTGGCGGCGGGGACTTTACGGGCCCTTCTAGGGCTCGGCCGGGCCTGCCGGCCTGGTGTGTACTTGCTATCGCGTCAGGTCAGCACCCGCAGTCATGGTGGAGGATGTCCTCCAGGTGGCCGTGCTGCTGCCGCCTTCCGGCTCCAATGGCTTGGTGTGATCTTGTCCCTGTGTCCGGTCGGCTACCGTCTATGGCGGTGGAGGTTGTTCCCTCCCGCGTGGTTGTGGTGCTGCCACCTACGGCTGTCTCTTCTCAGTCCGGTCTCGCAGCGGTTGCCATGGAGAGACGACGATGGTGACTTCAAGACCGAGGTGGCGTATGTTGGTGGGTGGCAAGTTTGGTGGAGGGCTATGGATTGTCCGAAGATGTGGTTTTTTAGGGGTCGGGAGAAATCCCCGTCACCTTGGCACCGACGCGGTGACGCTTGCGAGTGTCGCCATTCCTTCCAGGAGGGCGTCGGATGTACCTCTTCACCACTCCTCGGAGCATATCGGGGGAAACCCTAGGACCAGTCCGGGCAGCAGCGTCGTCGTCGTCGCTTTCCTTATTGGAGGTGTTGCTTGGTACGCGGTGTTTCAGAACGTTAGGTTCGTGGTGGGATTACTCCGGAGAGTACGCAGCAGTTGCGAGTCATTTTCGTTTTCGTTGATCCGCTAATGTCGACTTTGTTTTTTCTTATTTTCTCTCTTTTCTTTTGGTCTTGGTTGTGCTGTTGGCCCAGCAGTGGACTCAAAGTTGTACTGTGTGGTTGCTATATTTATATAGCGGGGCGAAAGCCTATTTCTTCACAATATAGAGTGGAATGCCAGGTTGTCCATATGGTTGGCTTTATGGATTGTTAAAACTTGCGAGTTTGATTTTTAATTGAAACTCGATGGATGACTCACACTTGCGTGTTTGGGACCTAATTATAATTATTATGGTTGTTTTAACAAGCCATGAGTCCTTTGAAATATCTGGAATTTGGAGTATATATAAAGATCCCACCCTTTAGGTTCAATATGCATTGTGAGAGGCACCACGGATAAGACAGAGAAAGAGGGTAGGCCACAAAGCTCCCAAAACCCTAGTTTTCTACATAGGTATTATTGAAGCAAAAAACTCGACAATGTATCTGCTTTTTTAATTGTTCTCCTCTTGCAGGATCGCCTCTGTGTGTGAATACTCAGCTGAAGAATCCTGCACCTATTGCTCTGCACCAGTTCACTTTGAGTCACCTGATGTAGCGTTGTGTGGAAGTGGCGACCCTGGTATTTATCCCACAAGGCACACATTATCAAGATGCACAACATCAATGCGCTTATGCTCTGCTATGCATCCAATCTGGTACTGTGTATGTTGCGGAGGAATGGCTGACAAGCTAGTACTGGGGACCTTCTTCAACATGACATCCCCTTTGGATGCCAATCTTAACGACGAATCGCTTTACTCAGCAACTGCTGCCCCGCTTTGCCCCTTCTGCGGCATACTGCTGCAGAGGCTGATACCAGAGTTCCTCCTCTCCGTCTCCCCCGTGTAGAAGCCAGTGGGAACTTGCTGCTCAAGTGCATGTCAACTTCGTCATCTTTCGCAGTATTGTACTGGAGCTCCTGCCAAGAAGGATTCTTATTATAAAGCATGGAAACTAACTATCATCCTGGGTAAGTCCATGACCAGCACACTCTCAGCACACGACACAGTTAGGGAGTTTTTGTGTGGATTATGCCATGACCAGAAGCAATCTGAGTTTTATCTTGCATATAGCATATTAGCATGCACATTATATTGGCTAATAGGTCTGCTGTTAGACTTTTAGTTGACACTGCCACTGAATTTCTTCTAACGGTATCCGTATTTCAGGGATAACATGATCTATCTTTGGGAGACTTTTTGGGTCAACTGCTTTGAAGATTATGTTGGTTAGCGTGCACCGGCATCTCTGTAGCTTCGACGGGGATTTGAGGAAGAATCAGATAGAGGAGGCAAGGGGTTGATGTCACCATATTAAGCTCAAAAGGCCTTCTCAACATATGATTGCGATGTTTCTTGCGGATTATGTAATGGCCAGAAACGAGCCGAGCTTTATCTTACATATAGCATGCAAACCTCTTGCCTTGCTCGAGGGTAGGATCGTCTCCTCCCGTGGGCACACCTTCCCTTGTCTCTTCCTTCTCTCTTCTCCTTCCCCGCACTGTCTCCCTACGTTAATCATCATAACTTATCCTGGTCAGGTGATAAGGCAGTTTTCCATACTCGCATGTCTTGTACAAACTCCCATTTCAAACTCGCACCCTGGTGTTGACAGTTTAGCAAACAGATAGAGAAACGATCATAACAACGCTTGATATGGAAGCAATAGTGATGATTTACATACACTAAAAATGATACTAGAGAGAGAGAGAGAGAGAGAGAGAGAGAGACTTGACTTACCTCCAACCATTGCGCTCTTAATGTGCTGTATTTTTCGCCAATAAGGATGTTCAATTGTTTTGCACGAATTCAACAACACCTCATTGCAATCATATAGTGTGAAGAGCCGAAGAGACTGTGGAAGTGTTGGGAGCGACCGAATATTAATGCAGTAAGAGATGTCCAGAGTCTGCAGTGACGCCAGGTTCTCCATCCAATCTGGCAAGGCTTGCCAGCTGTAGGCCACAATAGCGAGCGTTTGGAGATGAGTGAAAAACTCTAGAAGCTCAGGACCAGGTTCTGCAATCCAGCCAACAAACGTGAGATGTTTCAGGTACTTTGGGCCACCGTTGTGCTTACGAACCATCCAACTTGGATACCTCAAACCTTTGTAACCGTATATAGTAAGTGATTCAAGACCCGTCGGTGGGCAAAGACCCTCTAGTACCTCTGTCTGAACTTCTGGACTCACTTCACGGTACCAGCGCAGCTCCAGTACACTGAGCCCTTCCTTATCAGCCAGCCTGGCCTCAAGAGCTTCCTGTTAGCTTTCAACATTTTCAAGACAAGTGATCCACAGCGTGTCGGAAAGTTTATTTAGGTTCCCGAGTTGCTTTAACTCGTAACCTTGTTCCTTTGTTGGTACGAAGTGTCTCATACTCTGGAGTGATGTGAGCCTGCCAATGTTTGGCATTTTCATATTTCCAGGGCCAATTAGATGTCGCAAGTTGATGAGACCAAAAATACCTTCCCAAGGGCTAAACACCAATTCCTCAATACAATGAAAATCAAGAACCTGCATATGGTAAAGCTTGGTGAAAGTGCCTGGTAAAACCAGTCTGATTTTTTCAAATATAACACCTCTCCGGAAAGCAAGATACCGAAGATGCCTTAACTGACCGATAGATGCTGGGACTGAAAACTGATTGTGACGTGGAAACATATGTCCACCACGATCTTTTCCAGTCATGATGAGTACCCGCAACTTCCTTAGCCTCTTAAATATACTCTTCAGGACTTCCTCTTCTACACATTCTACTTCATCAATGATTAGAGTATGCAGGTTGTCCAATTTACATATCTTCTCAGTAATCAATGCTGCATCATACATCTGAAGAAGAACATGGCGGACTTCTGGAGGAACTTTCACTTCATGTGATTGCAGATTATCGATTCTGAAACAATCACTTCCAGTGACCTTTTCCGCCAAATCATATAACAAATCATGAACTACATAGGATTCCTCTTGACTAGGGTAATCCTTTGCTCTAAGTTGCAGAAATGAGGCTGACACTAGTTCATCAAAGTAATCCCGGCAAACATCTTCCATTCCCTTCCCTTCATTACCTCTTCCAGCAAACACTTGGGCACTCCAGAGCTTAACTAACTCATCTCGTTCCAACCGACGTCTTCGAGGGAAAATACTGCAATAAGCAAAGCACCGCCTGACCTCCTCATCAAGAAGTTGGTAACTCCACCAGAGAGCTCCCATCGTCTCATTCCAAAGGTTCTGATCTCGGACTTTTCTCCAGAACTCAAGGTTTTGCTTCATACAGAGTTGTACTCCAACCATTTTGGCTGCTAGCGGTAACACCCTCAGCTTTTTTGCAATCTCTTTCCCGATGTCTTCGAGTTCTCTTCGAATAGGATCATCAATGGGTAGTCTGTGAAGTGCATAATGCATGAATAAATTCAAGAAGACATCATCTTCTAAAAAAGAAATGGGAATACATCTCTGCTTTGTAGCACCCAGAGCTACTAATGCATCTTTCTTTCGACTAGTCACCAGGATCTTGCTATCTGCCTTTCCGGCGTTCAGAGGTAAAAGTATCATTTGCAGCTTTGCATACTGAGTCGTATCACCATTGCTGTACCAAACATCATCTAGTACCAAGAGGAACCGTTTTCCGTGCAGTTTCTTCTCCAAATTACTTTGTAAGGTGTCAAGATTATTGAAGTGAGGGCAAGAAGTCCCTGTGGCTGCCTCAAACATCTCCTTGAAAATAGTATCCACACTGAAATCCTGAGAAACATGAACCCACATAACAAGGTCAAAATGGCCTTTCTTTTTGTCTTGCCTATCCTTTTTCTCACGGGCACAAACGAGTTGTAGAAGGGTTGATTTTCCAGAACCAGCGATACCATCAACGCCGATTACCACTGGTGGAGCACTATTGGTGTTAGGTTGACCATCTTCTTCTTCTTTCTCATGAAGCATTGCTACGATCTTATCACAATCTTTATCTCGTCCGATTACCACAGATGGAGGCGTCGCAGTAGTGACTGCAGCTCTTGATCTGGCAGTAACAGCATGGCTCCGGTTAGCATTACTGTGTAAGTGTAGTCCTAGACCCTGCAATGACATAAATGTCAACTAATCAGCTATTTTATAACGAAGACTTCTTGTTATCTGCTTACAACCATATCAGCAAGTTACCTGTGTTTCGCCAGTAGTAACATTTGAAATATATGTACCACTTTCCCTTCTTCTTGACTGGTTTACATGCGCAATAGTTTCTTGTAGGTTTTTTATTAATGAGATATTTTTTTGTGCTTCATCAATGAGATCTTCTACCTTTGCCATATTTTTATTCAATTTAATATATAAAGGGCCCATGATGCTGCAATTTGATTCCATACTAACGCCCTGCAAAAGCAACCAATTTCCAAGTCAAAACTTGAGTACAAATATTTTGAGTCTTAGGCTTTAAGTTTGACACCGACAATATTATCTATTTAAATTTTTAAAATTCCAAATTCTAGAAACCAATAAAATGGTACAAACGATGATAGATAATAATGTTTTGTAGGTAATCCACATGACTGCTCGGTTTAGGTTCGAATGTTCAAGGTTGGTACAAATAATTAGCAAAAAATGAATCGCAACAACCAACTTATATTTAGCCAAGTGGATGGAATTCAGCACAAGTTGTAGGTGGTACCTGTTGATAACTTGTGAAGCCAAACTCATCGAAGGACCAGTCACGGTAGTAACGGGCATCCTCAATCGCCTTTCTTGGCCAGTTGAATATGCAGCTACATAAGTTCTTCAAGTCAAAAGACCTGACCCACAATGAGATCCTCTGCACGGAGGAAGCCGAGGCTGTGCAAGCGGTGGGTAGTAGTTCTTCTGATCTAGGTATGCATAGCCACAGCCAGCACAAGCCCTGCCGCAGCAGCTGCAGAAGTGCAACAACAACAAGATGTCATGTAATCCAAAGAAAATTAAGGTAGGCTAGAGATATATGGAACATACTAACATGAAACCCGAACCTGCAGCAACGGAGCTGATTTTTCTCTGGTGATTCGTACCCAAGGCCACAACCAGCACAAGCTTTGACGCACACGCTGCATCAGGGGAGCTGATCTTTCTCCGGTGACGCGTAACCAATGCCACAACCTATGATGCAGACGATGCATCAGGGGAGCTGATCTTTCTAGGGTGCTGTCATAGATTCTCTGGCAACACCACTGCAGCCAGCTTGTTTTGGTGTCATTACCAACCTCCTTCTCGATTCGGTGATAATCGATGAGGTCAAAGATTTCTTCAGCTTCATACAGAGAGTTCTTCAGGTCCCTCAGCGAGGTATCCAGGTCGTTGACTTTGATATTGTCAGGTTTTTTCTCTGATAATTCGATGAGCATCCTCTGCTCTAGTACTTGGCTCAGCGTGAACTTCAGTCTTGGCATCGTTCCAGACCTCATCTCTATGAGCTTTTTAGATGCGTCATAGAGGTAGGAAAGGAGTTTGTTCAGTAGGAAGGTGAGGATTGGCGAAAGCCACCAGCCCACTGCTGCTAAGGCGACGCCGTCCCGGAAACTCACCATCAGGAAGGAGGCGAGGGGTAGTGCAGAGGGAAGAAGGTTATTCCTTGGTAGGTCAGTGCGCTGGTAGGACTACAACAGGCAACTTTCTTGATCTGTAGTAGCAGAAAAACATGCCACTGCTAACGACGGAGAGACTTGTCCAGAGCAATCATACCTACCTAAGCTATTTGATACAGTGGTGTTAGTCCTTAGGCTGGAAATCCCCATAAATATTGGAGTTGATCTATAGGCTGGAGGTATATTACCAAATCCGGAAGCGGTGAGAGTCGAATCCGGCATGTGGGGCGGGTGGTGCAGGGCGGCCGGCGATCGGCTGACGTAGAACGTGGAGCTCGATTCCGTGGGGGGAGGAGGTCGGGGATGGGGCGCTCAATGACTGGAGGAGGTTGCTGGAGACGACGCGCGTCGATTTCCGGCGGCAGCGCCAGGAATGGCGGGGCGCATTGTCAACTCCACCCTGACGGACTTCCCAAGTAGACGGTGCATGTGGACTGTCCGTTGGTCCATGTTCGCCCGTCGTGGGGAGAAAGAAGGATAAGCTGACGCGTGTCCAAGAGTCACCGTGGCCACGAACCCCCGGAAACGAGTCAGTTCGTGATCCATGGGGCTTACCAGCTTTTAATTCAGGTTTCCTCGAACGCAATCTTGGCATGCTCCATGTCACGTTCTACGGATGTATATGTTAGGTTGATCTCCACCCGTGCGCACCAAACGGTCGCACGGATCCTGATCCATGCGCCCTGATCGGGGGCGCCCAACTGATCCATGGTTGGTGGGCCCCCGTGGCCTACGCTATATAAAGAGGAGGAGGGTCGGCTGCACGACTCACGAGGTTCGCCGTGTGCCACCACCCCACCGACACAACCGACCCGATCTAGGTCAAACGCGCAGTGCCCACGGGAAGTTCCACCGCCACCACTGCCATCGCCGCCGCCGTCCACCATGGCCGGCAACTCGAGCACCTCCGCTCAAGGAGAAGGTACCCGAACCTCCTCCTCCTACTGTTTCTACACGCGGGTTCTAACCCTAGACGATCCAGAGGATCTAACAATGGTATCAGAGCCGCTTCGGCTTAGATCTTAATCGTGTAGAAAAGAGAAAAGAGAAAAGCAAATAAACAGAAAAAGTTCCCCTCCCGAAGAACCCTAAAATCGAAGAAAGAAAAGGGAAAAGAAACTCACGGGAAGCCCTCGGGCTCGCCGGCAAAGCGCGCCGCCGCAAGGCCGCGCCCGTTCCTCTCGATCCGGTGCGTACCGAAAGGGGCACCGGACGAAGAACTCACCCCCTCGGGCGCAAAGAGAACCACCACCCATTCGGGGGCAAAGGGCGCCGCCACTGAGCCGCTTGACGGCGACGCGCGCATCGTCGGGTGCACGCGCTCGCTGGCAAGAGGGCCAGGGAGGGCGCCGTCGCTCCACAGTGAAGCTCGCGTCGTCGTTTGCGGGCGAGCAGAGGGGGCGCAGAGGAAGGAACGGAGGGGGAAGGGGAAAGGGCGCCGGCGGCCGGCGGCTGACCTAACCCTAGCGGAGATGAACGCGGGGGCGGGGAGGAAAGAATGAGCTAGGGTTTTGCTCGGGCCCGGCCGGTTCGGGCGTTTTGTTCGGGCTACAACCACGGTGAGCCGTTGGATCTCAACGGACGGCTAGGATCAAAACCCTAGCGCTGCTCAGGCCAGTTGGGACGAAAGCTGGAGTGGGCCGCGACGAGCGGCGAAAGCGTGACGGGCCGCTGGGCCGAAAAGTGTAACGCGCGCGCAGCGCGCAGAGAGCTGGGCTGCGACCCAGTTGCATGTTTTTTCCCGGTTAATGTTTTTTTCCTTTTTCCAGAAGCATAGTTAATAAGATTTTGCCCAAATTTTGGGCAAATTTCATTCAGTTTTTCCTATTCAAAATTATCCAACGAATTTTTGTTTTAGGAAACAGAAAAGTAAAAGAATTGCTTCTGAAAAGTATAAAGTTCATGAATTTTTTATTCATGTTTTTCCGCTGCAAATAAATAAAAGTGCTCTTATAAAAGGAAAATAGGATTAAAGTGATAATTATGGTTTTGTTATTTTATGACCAACGTTGTTAATAACATAATCATGATTTATTATTATTGTGATATATGTGCATTTATTTCTATTTTCTGCCCAACGGTGATATAGTTTTAATTGCACAAACAATTGTATATTTTAATTTTGACCAACGTTGGATTATTATATGCAATTGTTGTTTTGTTCTCATCTCAATGTGATTTTTCAGGAGGGTACTACTTGATGAGCTGCATCAAGGATGTTCCAACCCTCAGAGATGACAACTACTCCGAATGAAGAAAGAAAGTTGATCTGGCCTTCGTTTGTGCTGAGGTGGACTGGGTTGTGGATACTCCACAGCCAGTCAGATATGCAAAAGATGACGATGATGCATGGGAGAAAAAGAAGAGGGACTATGCTCCATTGGAGATGTCGTATACCCTCGAAAACAAAAAGTGGCTTACTGCCAATAAAAAGTGCATGGCTTTCATAAAGAACACAATTGAGGTCGCTATTGTGGGCTCAATTGCAGAGTGTGCTTCCGTAAGGGAGTTTCTTGAAAAGATAAAGAGCCAGTTCACTGGTTTTTCAAAGGTATATGCTACCCAGCTGCTAAAACAGCTGGTGACAGAAAAGTACGCAGGAGGTGGATATGGCATAAGTGAGCACATTCTGAGGATGTCCAACATGGCAGCTAAACTTAAGCCCATGGACGATGACTTGGAGCTCAATCCTACGCTCCTTGTTCACCTAGTTATGGTTTCACTGCCAAGTCAGTTTGACACTTTTGCTGTCAACTACAACATGTCGCCTGAAAAATGGGACATTAAAAAGACAATAGCCATGTGTGTGCAAGAAAAGGAAAGACTTAAAGCCTCACATGGTGGTTCTCTGAACTATCTGAAGGACAATAAGAAAAAGAACTACAATCAAAGTAGCAATAGTTCCCCTTCAAAGCCACATGGAAAAGTTCTCACGCATTATCAGCGTCAGCAGAAGTCTCTTTCAGTGGACAAAGATACATGTCTCCACTGTAAAAAGACTGGGCACTACAAGAAAGATTGTCCTGATTGGCTAAAGTCCATAATGGCAAAGAGAGGTAACAACATTGTTTCCTTTGTAAATGAATCCTTGTATACACAGTTTTCGAAATCTACTTGGTGGATTGACTCAGGTGCAACTGTTCATGTTGCAAATTCATTATAGGGATTCCATTCGACGCGGACTATGCTAAGAAGCGAAAGATGCATTGAAGTTATAAATGGAGTCCAAGCAGACGTTGAAGCTGTCGGCGACATCTCCCTGGAGTTAGCTGATGGATTCACGGTTCTGCTTACAGATGTTTTATATGTTCCTTCGTTACACAGAAACTTGATTAGTGTTTCACGTTTGGACAAAGATAATTATGAATGTTATTTTGGACATGGCAAGTGTGTCATATGGTGTAATAATACTCATGTGGGTGTTGCTTTACTTCACAATGAGCTTTATTTATTATCCTTACGTGAAAAAGTGTATTATGTGTGCAAAGTGAATGAGCATGTTTCCGCATCGGATAAAGAACAAAAGAAAAAAAAAGAACTCATGACTCATCGAAATTATGGCACTGTCGTTTGGGCCATATTTCGAGGGGAAGAATAGAAAGTCTAGTTAAAAATGAAATTCTTCCTCCATTAGAGTTCTCAGATTTAGAACAATGCGTAGATTGCATTGAAGGAAAGTACGTAAAACAAATAAAAAGGTGCAAACCGAAGTACAGCAACACTAGAAATCATTCACACTGACATTTGTGGACCATTTCCTGTGAAAAGTGTGGATGGCTATGACTCGTTCATAACGTTCACAGATGATTACTCCCGATATGGTTATATTTATCCAATCAAAGAAAAGTCTGAAGCGTTGGATAAATTTAAGATATTCAAATCTAAAGTAGAAAATCAGCATGATAAAAGAATAAAGATAGTGAGATCTGACCGTGGGGGGAGTACTACGGTCGGCACACTCCATATGGCCAAGTCCCTGGACTTTTTGCGAGGTTCTTACAGGAGACTGGCATAGTGGCCCAGTATACAATGCCGGACGACCCTCAGCAAAATGGAGTAGCTGAAAGGCGTAACCGTACACTTATGGATATGGTGCGCAGCATGATGAGTTACTCCACCTTGCCATTGGGATTATGGATGGAGGCGCTTAAAACCGCCATCCACATTCTCAATAGAGTACCAAGCAAGTCGGTGCGCAAAACACCGTACGAGTTGTGGACAGGAAGAGTACCCTCCCTACAACACTTCAGGGTATGGGGGAGCCCAGCTGAGGTAAAATTATTTAATCCAAATATTGCAAAGTTAGATCCAAAAACAGTGAGTTGCCACTTCATTGGCTATCCTGAAAGATCAAAAGGTTTTCGTTTCTACTGTCCAGACAGATACACAAAGTTTGTAGAAACGAGACATGCAGTCTTCTTAGATGACGAAATGATGAGGGGGAGCATGGTAGCTCGGAAAATTGATATTGAGGAGAAGAGGGTGTGTGCACCTTTTCCGATGATTCAGGAGCCATTTTTTTACACTACCTGTTGTACCTGCACCAACAATCCCTGAGGTTGAGGTGCAAGCACCTGTTGTAACTCCACCCATGACAACTGTGGGTGAAGATCCGGAACCTGTCCGTCAGGAGCCGACTGAACCCGTTGTTGAGCATGAAAGGGAGGTACAACAGCCACCTTTAGAAAATGAGGCCCTTAAAAGGTCTAAAAGAGCTAAAAGAGCAGCTATTTCTGATGATTATAAAGTTTACAATACAAAATTAGTTTATATGGAAAGTGATCCCACTTCATATGAAGAAGCCATGAGAAGCCCTCACTCATCGAAGTGGGTGGAGGCAATGGAAGAAGAGATGAAATCGATGAGTTCCAACAATGTTTGGGACTTAGAAGATATTCCTAAAGGAGCCAAAACAGTAGGCTGCAAATGGGTATACAAAACTAAGTATGACTCAAAAGGAAATGTAGAAAAGTATAAAGCACGACTTGTGGCAAAAGGATTTACACAAACAGAAGGGGTAGATTACAATGAGACATTTTCAACAGTCTCATGTAAGGATTCCTTCAGAATCATAATGGCACTAGTTGCACATTTTGATTTAGAGCTACATCAAATGGATGTAAAGACGGCATTTCTAAACGGGGATTTAAAAGAAAATGTTTACATGAAACAACCAAGGGTTTTATCATGGAAGGCAAGGAAGATATGAGATGCCGCCTGAAGAAATCCATTTATGGATTAAAGCAAGCCTCTAGACAGTGGTATCTAAAGTTTAATGAAACAATTAAAAGTTTTGGATTTAAAGATAATGTTGAGGATAACTGCATTTATGCAAAGTTTAAAAATGGGAAATATATTTTCCTGATCTTGTATGTGGATGATATCTTGCTTGCAAGCAGTGATGTTAGTCTGCTACTAGAAACAAAGAAGTTCTTATCCTCAAATTTTGACATGAAAAATCTTGGTGAAGCATCATATGTTTTGGGCATAGAAATTGACCGAGATAGAGAAAATGGAGTCTTAGGACTATCGCAGAAGGCATATTTTGAAAAGGTTCTTAAAAAGTATAATATGCATAAGTGCAGTGCCACACCTGCTCCTATAGTTAAGGGCGACAGTTTTGGGAAATTTCAATGTCCTAAGAACCAGTACGAGATCGATCAAATGAAAGAAATACCATATGTTTCGGCTGTTGGAAGCTTACAGTATGCACAAGTGTGCACTCGTCCTGATTTAGCTTTTATCACCGGGGTGCTCGGTAGATATCAAGATAATCCAGGCCCAGAGCACTGGAAAATGGCAAAGAAAATTTTGCGTTATGCGCAAGGCACAAAGGATCTCATGCAAACATACAGAAGATCTGATTCCCTAGAGATAAGAGGGTATTCAGACGCAGATTTTGCGGGAGACAGAGATGATAGAAAATCCATGTCTGGATACGTGTTCGCTCTCGCTGGAGGAGCTATTTCGTGGAGAAGCTCCAAACAGTCAATAGTTGCATCGTCCACGATGTTTGCAGAATTTATGGCAGCTTATGAGGCCACAAGGCAGGTGATATGGTTAAAGAAATTTATACCCGACTTGAAAGTGGTAGATTGTATTGACAAACCACTAAAAATATACTGTGACAACCAGCCCGCAGTATTCTATGCTCACAACAACAAGTCGAGTAATGCTACCAAACCAATATAGATAAAGTATTATGTTGTGAAAGATTAAATCTAAGATCAAACTATAAGTCTCGAACATATAACAACAAAGGATATGCTTGCGGATCTGCTTACGAAAGGCTTACCACCCAGCGTGTTCATGGAACACGTAGCCGGCATGGGTTTAATAGAAAGCCTATGATTTCTGAATCATGAGAGGCCCGAAAAGGAACATAATTGTTTCAAAACAAAGAGATATATTGTAGCTGTTTGATTCTATCTGCAATTGATCTATGACGATGAAACATGCTCTATGTATTGATCTGCGATGAAACAAGTTAAAAGAAAGTACATAGTTAAAAGTAAAAGTTGAGATCAAGGGGGGAGAATGTTAGGTTGATCTCCACCCGTGCGCATCCAACGGTCGCACGGATCCTGATCGATGCGCCCTGATCGGGGGCGCCCAACCGATCCATGGTTGGTGGGCCCCCGTGGCCTGCGCTATATAAAGAGGTGGGGGCCGGCTGCACGACTCACGAGGTTCGCCGTGCGCCACCACCCCACTGACACAACCGACCCGATCTAGGTCAAACGCGCAGTGCCCACGGGAAGTTCCACCGCCACCACTGCCATCGCCGCCGCCGTCCACCATGGCCAGCAACTCGAGCGCCTCCGCTCAAGGAGAAGGTACCCGAACCTCCTCCTCCTACTGTTTCTACACGCGGGTTCTAACCCTAGACGATCCAGAGGATCTAACAGTATATACTTGATGCTAGTCTGACATGCCACCGTCACCGTGGGTCACTGATACGTCCATTTTGCATCACTATTTTATATCATAATTTACTGCTATTCATCGATATATTTCATATTTAGAAGTGTTACTTATGTTATTTTACCTATTTTGCATGTTTGATGAATAATGGAGAATTGGACACCGGAGTCAGGATTCTGCTGGAAAAAGCACCGTCGAGATGCACTATTTCTGAAGATCAATAAATCGAAGGAGACATATGGAAGTTCCTATTTTACCAGAAGATGGAGGAGGCCAAAAGGGGAGCTGAGATGGGCCATGGTGGGCCCTCCTCCCCTTGGCGCGGTGGGGCCCCCTGCCGCGCCGACAGGTGGTTTGGGGGCCCTGGCCCACCTCAGCCGTTCCCCCTTCGCGTACTTGACCCCCTCGAACCCTAACACACGGGGACGGCCATCGAAATATTCCGCCGCCTCCACGAGGCGGAAAACACCAGAGAGCGAAAAGCTCCCCTGCAGGAAGAAATCTGCCGGGGGAAATTCCCTCCCGGAGGGGGAAATCGTCGCCATCATCACCGTCATCGAGCTGGACTTCATCGGGATCATCATCATCATCTCCACCGCCAACACCATCATCACCGCCGCTGCACCCGTCTCCGTTATAACATCTAGGGCTGAATCTTGTCTATTTCATAGGGGAAACTCTCCCGGTGTTGATTACTCTTGTTATTGATGCTATTGGGTGAAACCATTGGACTAAGGTTTATGTTCAGATTGTTATTCATCATCATATCACCTCTGATCATGTTCCGTATGATGTCTTGTGAGTAGTTCGTTTAGTTCTTGAGGACATGGGAGAAGTCTTGATGTTAGTAGTGAACTATGTTGAGTAATATTTAATGGTTTGATGCTTAAGTTGTGGTGTTATTCTTCTAGTGGTGTCATGTGAACGTCGACTACATGATACTTCACCTTTATGGGCCTAGGGGAATGCATTGTGTATTCGTTTGCCAATTGTGGGGTTGCCGGAGTGACAGAAACCTGAACACCCGTTGGTATATCGATGCATGAGGGATAGCAGGATCTCAAAGTTTAAGGCTGTGGTTAGTTTAACTTAATTACTTTCTTGTATTTGCGGATGCTTGCAAGGGGTATAATCACAAGTATGTATTAGTCCTAGGAAGGGCGGTGCATTAGCATAGGTTCACCCACACAACACTTATCAAAACAATGAAGATTAATCAACTATATGAAGCGAAAGCACTTGACAATATTCCCGTGTGTCCTCAAGAACGTTTGGTCATTATAAGTACAACAACCGGCTTGTCCTTTGCTGTAGAAAGGATTGGGCCACTCGCTGCAACTATTATACTGCATTTTATTTACTTGTACTTTATTTATCTGTCATATCAAAAACTCCTAAAAACTTGTCTGAGAGCATTTACAGTGAATCCTTCATCAAAACCGCTTGTCAACACCTTCTGCTCCTCGTTGGGTTCGACACTCTTATTTATCGAAAGTACTACGATACACCCCCTATACTTGTGGGTTATCAAGACTATTTTCTGGCGCCGTTGCCGGGGAGTGTAGCGCTATTGGTAAGTGGAATTGGTAAGGGAAACATTTATTGTACGTGCTGTTTTTATTTTTGCCTGCTGCTATATCTCATTATGGAGGGGTCTTCTCTTGAATTCCTATTTGGGAAAACAACTACCACTGCTAAGGTAGTAGAGGAGGCGTCAGATGAGCAGGTAATACCGTTCAAAATTCCTATGAAAATTGTTGAACGTGTCACAAATAACCGCTATGCAGGAGATGGAACTGTCCATCCTGGAGATCATTTGTTATTTCTGCATGAATTGTGCGAGTTATTTAAGTGTGCAGGTATCTCGATGGGAGAAGTTAAGAAGAAATTATTCTCTCTATCACTGTCTGGTAAAGCTGCACATTGGTATAAACTGCTGAAGAATGGGTATTCTCTTGGATGGGAGGAAATTGTACCTCTCTTTTACTCCAAATTCTATCCTCCAAGTGAGATTCATAAGGATCGGAACCTCATATATAACTTCTGGCCCTATGATGGAGAGAGTATCGCTCAAGCGTGGGGGAGATTGAAGGCATTAATGCTCAAATGTCCCATTCATGAGCTTCCTGGTAATATTGTTATTGATAACTTTTATGCAAGACTCTCCTTTCAAGATAAAACTCTATTGGATACCACTTGTGCTGGATCGTTCACTCGTAATAAAGAAGAGTTTAAGTGGGACCTTCTTGATCGGATTCAGGAGAACACTGAAGGATGGGAGAATGACAAAGGTAGGGAGTCAGGTATAAACTATGACTTTGAGTGTGTTAAAAATTTTATGGATACTGATGATTATCGCAAAATTAGCACTACTTATGGTCTTGACTCTCAAATTGTTGCAAACTTTTATAAAGCCTTTGCTTCCTATTTCGGTTTGCCGAAGGAGGGTTTTAAAAATTATCATGAACCATATAAAGATGAATCTGTTTCTCATATATCTAAAGGTGTTGAGGTTAATGTTGCTGATCGCATTATTCCAGAACCTTATATTGAAAAAGTTCCTTTTCCTAATAAGATTAAGGAACATACTATCATAACTGGTGTTGTTAGTAAAAGTAATAAGAAAACTACCAAACCTGATGAGCAAATAACTGTTGAACCTGTTGTAGCATTGGTTAAAGATCTTGTCACTGAAAATTTAGAAGATAGACACATTATCTTTTGTGAGGATGCTTCTAATATTGTCTCACATCCTAAAAGTTCTAGGAAGTCTAGTGTTCCTGTGCTTTCTGTTGGATAGGTGATCATTGCTATTATGGTTTATGTGATATTGGTGCAAGTTCTAGTGCTATTCCTTATGAGCTTTACAGGGAAATTATGCACGAAATTGCTCCTTGTAAACTTGAAGAGATTGATGTGGTTATTCAGCTTGCTAATAGGGAAACTATCTCTCCAATTGGTATCATTAGAGATGTCGAAGTCCTTTGTGGTAAGACTAAATACCCTGCTGATTTTCTTGTACTTGGGTCGGCTGCCAATGATAGTTGTCCTATTATTTTTGGTAGACCTTTTCTGAATACTTGTGGTGCTGTTATAGATTGTAAGAAAGAGAAAATCTTTACTAAATTTGCTGGTGAATCTTATGAATTCAATTTCTCTAAATTTGCTAAAGCACCTTATGAAACTGAATTGCCTAGTGAGGATTTTGAAATTGCTCAACTTGCATCTATTGTTCTTGCTCCTAACAATGCTTTGCAGCAACATATGGAGAATCATGAAAGTGAGAACTTCAGGGAAGAAAGGAATGAGCTTGATGAAGTATTCCTTCGTCAACCTATGCTCAAACACAATTTACCTGTGGAAGATTTGGGTACCACAATGCCACCCAAGGAGGATCCTGTTTTTGATTTGAAACCTCTGCCTGATAATCTTAAATATGCTTATATTGATGATAAGAAAATATATCCTGTTATTATCAGCTCTAAACTTTCAGGTACAGAGGAGGAAAGGTTATTGGGAGTGTTGAGGAAACACCGCGGAGCTATGGGATATACTCTTGATGACCTGAAGGGAATTTCTCCTACTATATGTCAGCACGCCATCAACATGGAACCTGATGCAAAGCCTGTTGTTGAGCATCAGCGTCGTTTAATACCCAAGATGAAAGAAGTGGTAAGAAATGAGGTATTAAAACTTCTTGAAGCTGGTATTATTTATCCTATTGCTGATAGTAGATGGGTAAGTCCTGTGCATTGTGTTCCTAAGAAAGGAGGAATTACCGTTGTTCCTAATGAAAATGATGAACTAATTCCTCAAAGAGTAGTAGTTGGTTATAGATGTGCATTGATTTTAGAAAGGTTAACAAAGTAACTAAGAAAGATCATTATCCTTTGCCTTTTATTGATCAAATGCTTGAGAGGTTGTCCAAGAAAACTCACTTTTGTTTCCTTGATGGGTATTCTGGGTTTTCTCAAATTGCTGTGAGAGCGCAAGATCAAGAGAAAACTACTTTTACTTGTCCTTATGGAACTTATGCTTATAGACGTATGCCTTTTGGTTTATGTAATGCTCCTGCTACTTTTCAAAGATGCATGTCTGCTATTTTTCATGGCTTTTGTGAGGAAATTGTGGAAGTCTTCATGGACGATTTCTCCGTCTATGGAACTTCCTTTGATAATTGTTTGCACAACCTTGACAAAGTTTTGCAGAGATGTGAAGAAACTAGCCTTGTTCTTAATTGGGAGAAATGCCACTTTATGGTTAATGAAGGAATTGTTCTTGGACACAAAATTTCTGAAAGAGGTATTGAAGTTGATCGAGCTAAAGTGGAGGCAATTGAAAAGATGCCTTGTCCCAAAGATGTTAAAGGTATTCGTAGTATTCTTGGTCATGCTGGTTTTTATAGGAGGTTTATTAAAGATTTCTCTAAAATTTCCAAGCCTCTTACTAATCTTCTTCAAAAAGATGTACCCTTTGTTTTTGATGATGATTGTAAGGAAGCTTTTGAAACTTTGAAAAAGGCTTTAATCACCGCTCCTGTAGTTGAACCACCTGATTGGAATTTACCTTTTGAAATTATGTGTGATGCTAGTGATTATGCTGTAGGCGCTGTTCTTGGGCAGCGAGTAGATAAAAAGTTAAATGTTATTCATTATGCTAGTAAAACTCTTGATTCTGCTCAAAAGAATTATGCCACTACTGAAAAAGAATTTCTAGCTGTAGTTTTTGCTTGTGACAAATTTCGACCCTACATAGTTGATTCGAAAGTCACTATTCATACTGATCATGCTGCAATTAGATACCTTATGGAAAAGAAAGATGCTAAGCCAAGGCTTATTAGATGGGTACTTCTTTTGCAAGAATTTGATTTGCATATCATAGATAGAAAAGGTGCTGAAAATCCTGTTGCTGATAATTTGTCTAGATTGGAAAGCATTCCTTATGATCCTATTCCTGTTAATGATAGCTTTCCAAATGAACAATTGGCTGCAATAAGTGTAAGTTCGCGAGATAGTCCTTGGTATGCTGATTATGCTAACTTTATTGTTTCCAAGTACTTGCCTCCAACCTTTTCAGCTCAGCAAAGAAGGAAATTCTTTTATGACTTGCGGCATTACTTTTGGGATGACCCACACTTATATAAAGAAGGAGTCGATGGTATTATGCGAAGATGTGTTCCTGAATATGAACAACAGGAAATACTGAGGAAATGCCATGGAAGTGCTTATGGAGGGCATCACGCTGGAGATAGAACTGCGCAGAAAGTTCTACAATCAGGTTTTTATTGGCCTACCCTCTTTAAGGATGCAAGAAAGTTTATTTTATCTTGTGATGAATGTCAAAGGGTTGGTAATATCTCTAGACGCAATGAAATGCCTATGAGTTATTCTCTTGTTATTGAACCATTTGATTGTTGGGGATTCGACTTCATGGGTCCTTTTCCTTCTTCACAAGGTAATACTCATATACTTGTTGCTGTTGATTATGTCACTAAATGGGTAGAAGCTATACCTACTAAAAGTGCTGATGGTGAGACCTCTTTAAAAATGCTTCAAGATGTCATTTTTCCTAGGTTTGGTGTACCTAGATATCTTATGACTGATGGAGGTTCTCATTTTATCCATGGTGGTTTTAGAAAGACTCTTGCTAAATATGGTGTTAATCATAGAATTGCTTCAGCCTATCATCCTCAAACTAGTGGACAAGTAGAATTGTCAAATAGGGAGATTAAATCTATCTTGCAAAAGACTGTTAATAAATCTAGAAAAAATTGGGCTAGTAAGTTAAATGATGCTTTATGGGCTTATAGAACTGCTTATAAGAACCCCATGGGCATGTCTCCTTATAAAATGGTTTATGGTAAAGCTTGTCACTTGCCTTTAGAATTAGAACACAAAGCTTATTGGGCAGTGAGAGAACTTAATAGAGATTTTAAACTTGCCGGTGAGAAAAGGTTGTTGCATTTAAGTTCTTTAGATGAATGGAGAAGTGAGGCTTATGAAAATGCTAGACTCTTTAAAGAAAAAGTTAAGAGATGGCATGATAGGAGAATTCTTAAAAGAGAATTTAATGTTGGTGAGAAAGTTCTATTGTATAGGTCTCGTCTCAGATTTTTTGCAGGAAAGTTACTCTCAAAATGGGAAGGACCATTTGTTATTGTGGAGGTGTATCGTTCAGGTGCAATAAAAATTGCTTCATTGAAAGATAACTCTACACAAGTGGTAAATGGTCAAAGACTCAAGCATTATATTTCTGGAGATTCTATTAATGAAGAGGTTGATACAATTAAAGTGGTGACTCCGGAAACTTTCATTGAAGAACATTTTTCTGGGACTGCAGAATTCGATTCGAATAGGTAACAGTTTCGGTAAGAAAAGTTTCGCGAATAACTTTCTAGAAGATATTTTCGTCGTTTTTATTAAATATGGAAAAATAAGAGACCGAACCGGATGGGAGACGGCACCCGTGGTGCCCAAACCATAGGTCGGCGCGGTGGGCCCCCAGCCGCGCCGCCTGGTGGTTTGAGCACCCCGGAGCTCGTCTCCGATCAGGTTTCCTCCTGTACCTTCCTTATGTTGTAAAACTTTTTGCTATATAACTCACCCGAACCCCCGAGGTTCGTATCTCGCCTTTTCATCGTGTTTCGTTTCGAGCTGTTTCTGTCCAGATATTGTTTTCAGATTTAGAAGCGCCATGGTCTCCAACAACAACAACAAGGGCAAGGAGCCTTTGGAAGACGAGACTCAAGACCCCAAGCTGAAGGAGGAAGTCAAGAGCGAAGATGAAGGAGAAGTGGAGGAAGACCCGCGCGAATACCCGCGCGCTACCGTTGCAAGCATCGGAGTGGTGGCAAATCCATTCAAGCCCAGGCAAGGGCGCGGATGAGCACCGGAGGGAAGGTTCCACGACACTTCTTGGCTCCCAGGACATCTTCCCCAGGCAAAATAACCCCTTCCATACTCTTATCCATAAGCATCAAATTGAGAGGATCCCGGAGGCTGAGTTGCCTAGTGGTTGGAATATAGATCGTTCTAACAATACAGGAAAGAGGGATTCTGCTGCTGAGGAGTGGGGAAACAACTCCAAGAGTTGGGACTCGCAGTCTGACAAGTTTATGAATCGCATCGAACACAACTCTGAGCTGATTCGCGCCCTCACCTACAAGATTGATGAACTGAAGGAGCTGGTTGATAAGCTTATCAACAATCACCACCACCGAAGGAGTAATTCATCATAAGTATTGGCATCCCCTTGGTTTGTTCCAAGCTTGGGGGAGTGCCGCGGTATCACATCATTATCTTTACCTTTTACTTTTCCATAAAGTCATATCGTGAGTAGGGAAGTTATCTTATATGATGGTTTGCAATGTGGAAGTATCTCTCTTTTAGTTGGTTATCTATGTATCCCTTGGTGTGAGTTGCCGTTATGAAATATTAATGAGAAGTTTTATCATTTACTTTCTGCATACTTTATTTTAGCTTGCAATTCTCTTTCATATTGATAACCTTGTTGTTAGTATAGGGATCACTTTTTAGAGCACCAAGTTAATCTTTTTGGTTTTGGCAAACTTAGCATTGGTCAGTAGTAGACAATACTTTGAGACTTAAGTAGAGAGAGGGAGTGCATGCAAATATATTATTCCATGATCTTTCTTTCTTTGTGCTCATAAGCTTAGTATTCTTAAGTTAAACTATTTGTGCTTCTAAGGAAGATTGCATGATTATTCTTATCACTTGTATAATTGTTTGTATCCCTCAACTCTTATGCTTGCTACATAACCTTGCTAGCCAAAGACCTGTATCGAGAGGGAATGCTTCTCATACATCCAAACCTTGAGCCAAACCATTGCCATTCGAGTCCACCATAACTTCCTACTATATGGTATTTTGCGCCATTCCAAGTAAATACTTCATGTGCTACCTTTAAATTATTCAAAACTTATTACTCCTAGTTTTGTGTCACTGTTTATTAGCTCATGAGGGTTCTGTAGAGTTTCTCTAGCACTTTTGTCAAACAGACTTTCACCAATGGACTAGTGGCATATACACCGCTTATCCAACAATTTGCAAAAAGAGCTGGCAAATGGGGTGCCCAGTCCCAATTAACTACAACTTTCATTAATAATTCTCTTCACATGTTTTGCCCTGATTTATCAGTAAGCAACTTAATTTGCAAATAGACACTCCTCCATGGTATGTGAATGTTGGAAGGCACCCGAGGATTCGGTTAGCCATGGCTTGTGTAAGCAAAAGGTTGGGAGGAGTGTCAACTATAAAGAAACTAAAATACATGTGTAAACAAAAGAGAAGAGGGATGATCTACCTTGCTGGTAGAGATAACGTCCTTCATGGGAGCCGCTCTTGAAAGTCTGGTTGACAAGGGGTTAGTGTTCACTTTACTACGATTCGTTGACAACGACATACATAGCTCAAACAACTATTTTCATACTCTCTATATGCTTTGCAAAACTTAAAAGCTCTAGCACATGATTTAATCCCTGCTTCCCTCTGCGAAGGGCCTATCTTTTACATTATTGTTGAGTCAGTAAACCCATTCCTCTCTATCTCAAGCAAGCATTTGAGTTGTTGAGATCCAATTAGTTATATGTGTTGATACTTCTAATCATATCTCTCATTTCCTTGTTTCGCACAATAGCTTTTATCCGAATGAATATAACTTTGAAAGTTATCAATGACTGTAAGGAGACTGTTATGATTAAGGCATGTAAGTTCTGCTATATAAGCTCTGATATAAAGACTCTTCTCGAAAGATAAGTATGATCTGTTAATTGTTCTCTGACCAAGAGTTTAAGTTTGCCTTCACCAATCATGGTTCTCTTTATGCACTTCATCGTGGTTCCCTTTACTTATTTCAAGTTAGATTATATGAAGGGAAGTTGCTGTCTAGAATGACTTGTGTATCAATGAATGTGATGCTTCTTGTCCGTATTTTATTTATCGACACTTTGCTCCATAAACTTGTGGTCATGTTTACTGAGCTCAGTTTTCGCTTGGGGACAAGCGAGGTCTAAGCTTGGGGGGGTTGATACGTCCATTTTGCATCACTATTTTATATCATAATTTACTGCTATTCATCGATATATTTCATATTTAGAAGTGTTACTTATGTTATTTTACCTATTTTGCATGTTTGATGAATAATGGAGAATTGGACACCGGAGTCAGGATTCTGCTGGAAAAAGCACCGTCGAGATGCACTATTTCTGAAGATCAATAAATCGAAGGAGACATATGGAAGTTCCTATTTTACCAGAAGATGGAGGAGGCCAAAAGGGGAGCTGAGATGGGCCATGGTGGGCCCTCCTCACCCTTGGCGCGGTGGGGCCCCCTGCCGCGCCGACAGGTGGTTTGGGGGCCCTGGCCCACCTCAGCCGTTCCCCCTTCGCGTACTTGACCCCCTCGAACCCTAACACAGGGGACGGCCATCGAAATATTCCGCCGCCTCCACGAGGCGGAAAACACCAGAGAGCGAAAAGCTCCCCTGCAGGAAGAAATCTGCCGGGGGAAATTCCCTCCCGGAGGGGGAAATCGTCGCCATCATCACCGTCATCGAGCTGGACTTCATCGGGATCATCATCATCATCTCCACCGCCAACACCATCATCACCGCCGCTGCACCCGTCTCCGCTATAACATCTAGGGCTGAATCTTGTCTATTTCATAGGGGAAACTCTCCCGGTGTTGATTACTCTTGTTATTGATGCTATTGGGTGAAACCATTGGACTAAGGTTTATGTTCAGATTGTTATTCATCATCATATCACCTCTGATCATGTTCCGTATGATGTCTTGTGAGTAGTTCGTTTAGTTCTTGAGGACATGGGAGAAGTCTTGATGTTAGTAGTGAACTATGTTGAGTAATATTTAATGGTTTGATGCTTAAGTTGTGGTGTTATTCTTCTAGTGGTGTCATGTGAACGTCGACTACATGATACTTCACCTTTATGGGCCTAGGGGAATGCATTGTGTATTCGTTTGCCAATTGTGGGGTTGCCGGAGTGACAGAAACCTGAACACCCGTTGGTATATCGATGCATGAGGGATAGCAGGATCTCAAAGTTTAAGGCTGTGGTTAGTTTAACTTAATTACTTTCTTGTATTTGCGGATGCTTGCAAGGGGTATAATCACAAGTATGTATTAGTCCTAGGAAGGGCGGTGCATTAGCATAGGTTCACCCACACAACACTTATCAAAACAATGAAGATTAATCAACTATATGAAGCGAAAGCACTTGACAATATTCCCGTGTGTCCTCAAGAACGTTTGGTCATTATAAGTACAACAACCGGCTTGTCCTTTGCTGTAGAAAGGATTGGGCCACTCGCTGCAACTATTACTACTGCATTTTATTTACTTGTACTTTATTTATCTGTCATATCAAAAACTCCTAAAAACTTGTCTGAGAGCATTTACAGTGAATCCTTCATCAAAACCGCTTGTCAACACCTTCTGCTCCTCGTTGGGTTCGACACTCTTATTTATCGAAAGTACTACGATACACCCCCTATACTTGTGGGTTATCAGTCACGTACTCCACTCCGACATGGTAGTGCGTGCACTTTTTTTTTTGAACCGCTTGCTCATGACGAAAACCATGGTCTACATGGCATGTACGTACTGTGCTGCGTGATTATTTGCATAATTGATAACCAAGTCAACTTCCATCACATGTTCAACTCCTGTTATGCTTACTAGGGGACTATGCGCGGGCTTCGCCGCGCCCGTGGATTTAAACTTTTTTGGAATATGTTTTTTAAAAAATCGTGTTGAAATATGAGTATTATTTGAATTCGGAAAGTTTGCGCTTAGAAGATTGTTGAGATTGTGAAAATTTGACGTATTGAAATGTATTTATGTTTGTATTATTTTAATGTTTACGAAAACTGATCAGATTTGGAAGACATTTGAAATTCTGGAATATGTAAATTTGAAATTTGAGTTGAAATGCTCAAATATAGATTTTAGGAACTGAACAATTTGGAATTTATTGAAATTTGAATTTTGTTTTACTGTTTACGGAATGAGCAGGGTTGGAAGTCGTATGACACGTCAAAATATTTGAATTTGTAATTTGGGTTTGAATGCTGAAATATGATTGTTTTTCCCTGTCTAAATGTAGGATAATTTGAACTTTGAAAACTTATTTGTTTTGTGTGAAAATAGTTGACAATTTTTTCCCTAGCATTTTGATATATTTTTATATTTTGTTTGCGTGTAATTTAAAATTTTCAAGTTTTGCAATCATTTTGATAAGGTTGCAAAGTATATGTAATTATTATTTTGATTGTTACATATTTGAATTTTCGAAACTTATTTGTTCTGTGTGGAAAATAGTTGACAATTTTTTTCGCTGGCATTTTGATATATTTTGTTTGTGTGTATTTTAAAATTTCAAGGTTTAGTATATGTAATGATTATTTTGATTGTTACATAAATTTTAAATTTGGTCTGAATTGAATTTGAAATGAATTTGAAAAGTTGCAAAAGTTTTGGAAATTAGGAAAAGAAAACAGAAATGTGAAAAAAAAAGATTATTTTGATTGTTACATATTTGAATTTTCAAAACTTATTTGTTCATCTAAAAATTATTGGTTTGCATTATTTAGAACTATCTAAAAATCATATGGATAGTTTTGGGTTTTTTTTTCAAGAAACCAAAAATGTGGACATTTTTTAATTATTGGTTTGCATTATGTAGATTTTTTTTTCAAAATCATATGGATATACTTTGGACTTAAAAAAAAATTGGTTTGCATTATGTAGATTTTTTTCCCCAAAATTATGTGGATATACTTTGGACTTAAAAAAAAAACTGACAGGGTGGGCCCGCTGTGACGTCGTGCTGACGTCACAGGGGCAGCGGATCTGGACGGGCCGCCCGCGGCGGCGGCGTGCTCGCCGGCGGCGCCACGGCGCGTCCTGGGACGCGCGCGTGGGCGTGCTCGACGCGTCGCAACGCGGGGGAGCTAAAGGTGGTGGCGCCGCCCCCTTATGGTCGCCGGAGGCCCGCCGGCGGCGTGCGGACGCCACGGTGGTCGCCGAGCGCGGCCGGGATGATTCCGGCTCGCCTGCGTCGTCCCGGCAGCCCAAACTCGGCGAGCTTGGAGAAGGTGCGGCGGCGGAGCTCCTGGTGGCCTCCGATTTGAGCGGCGGGGAGCAGAGCAGCGGGGCTGGGCGGCGGCGCCGGCGGCGGCCTCGGAGGCGCGCGGGAGAGAGAGAGGAGGAGGGGTGACTGTGAGAGACGTTTTTGCAGAAAAGTCCTCCAGTTTAGGTGTATTTGCAGAGAGGTCCCGCGACGTGATAAGTTTTGGTCTGCGGGGCACGATCTCGTTTTGTCAGTGGTTTTGCTGTAAAACTGCCACGGTGACTGGCGGGACGGGATGCAACCGGCCGGTGACCGGGCCACGCGGCGGGCTCCCATTGGTAGAAAATAGGAGTGAACAGTGCTCCGCGCGATTGGGGAGACGTGGGCCAATCTGGACCGTCGATTTCGTGGATCGGACGGCTGTGGATTGCCTGCGACGTGGCCGAATGAGGAGGCAGCGATTCTTCCGCCTGTTATATATAGTAGAATGCATGAACCTTTCTAGCCAGCTCTTATGCTCTCGGTAAGCTCATCTTCCTGGAAATTCGGAGATGCACCATCGTCAACGGCACAAACCGATGCAGATGATAAAAAAGGCTTTTCCATCTTCAGCTTAATTCAACCAAAGAAGAAGAACATCAACACTTGCATTTTCTTACTGATTGCTAATGAGTGTTTGTGTACTGCACATGCTTTACCAACTTGCTTCCAACACAGAAAGTCAGTTGGGCAGTTGCTAATATACATATACGCGTGTGTGCCTCTGAAAACAAAAAGGGCACCCTGCTGCAGAGTAGCACTCAAGGTTCATGTAGCAAAAAGTTCATGTGTTCATTATTCTTCTTTCAAGTGGGCAGCGATCTCTGAATTCTGCTTACCTTTTGCATGGTTGCAATCTTCAGTTCAGATAAGGTAGCCCAGCAGATGCTGGTGGCTGGTGAGCACAGGTTTGAAATTTGAATAGAAATACCTTAGTAGGAGAAGGAGAAGACTAATTGACGTACCAACTAAACTCGATCGCCGCGGCTTTACGGTATAAAAGGCAGCTTATGATAATACTAGCAAAGTGCCCGTGCGTTGCAACGGGTTTAAAATAAATCAAACATCTTATGTTTGAACTAAATTTTGATTATAGTTCCATCATCTTTTATAAGTATGTTAGTTTCTCCCATAGTTCAATTGTATCTCATTATACAACAATCCTCACAAAGTAAGAGAAAATGTCGCCACTTACTTTGTAATCTTTTTTAATACATCATGGGTACCCAAAAGTATGAATTCATCATAAAGAAAATCACTTTTAAGTTACGAAAATACTATTCATTTAGGTATCACACATATTCTGATCCCATTATTTTGACTGATCAAACAAGCAAATTAATCTCAGAGTAAGAAAATATAAGTGTGCAATTTCAAGAAATTTAAACTGGACTTGCGCTTAAATAAAGGAACAAGTCAAATAAAATAGAGGGAAGAGAAACAAGAGGCGCCACCTTATGGTCGGTGTGGAGACGCATATGGTGGGGCGGGGCAAGTGCAGGGCTTGCAGCTTGCGGAATTGGAGCGGGATGGAGGCGTGGAGGGAGGATACGTGTGCATAGAAGGCCATCCCAATTGAAAAGGAGGTCCATCGTCGAGCAAGCGAAGGGAGCGGTACGATGGCAGCCTCATCGGTGGAGACTGGTCAGCTTGCGACATTGCCACAGAGGCAAGGAGCGGTGGCGGCGCATTGCAACTCGGTCACGATCGATTCGCGTCGACGTTTCACGACGCTAGGCAACGAAACAGGTGGCTTATATTGACCCGACGTGGTGTGTGTATTCGATATTTCGATTTCGTATTGTTGTTGGACTCCGATCCGGGTTTCTATTGATGTAACAGCGATCGTTGTTGGTTTTTGATTGTTTTTTTTACGTGGGACATACTACGTACGAGGCAAGACGTACGACCGCCACGGTTACTTGTATTATATAGTAGAGATAACATATAAGTGGGTTAGCATCAACGTCTACGAACGTAATGTAATAAAGTTATACTACCTTTCTTGATGCCTAAAGCTATACCTTTGTGTAGTATTATTGTAGATTTTCCCAATGTGCTTTTGGCAAAAGTTCCCACACTGACAATTAAAAATGACAAAGGCACTGACTTCACAACTCTCAAGTCTGAGAGTATCTCCACTCGCACCGCCCAAACGGCCTCCGGACGAGTGCTTTGGGGCGTGTCCGGACGGACAAAAGAGTTTGGGGCCTGTGCTCCACCAGTCGCACGCCCCAATAGCATTTCTTTTTCTTTTATTTCTGCTACTATAATTGGTTAGGCATTCTCACAAACACTTCATGGGCGTCTCCGAGCCGGGCTGGTGCGGTGGCGTTGTGCCCGTGCCCGTGCTCGCGGACGGCCAGCCCCAGGTCAAGGCCGGCGTGCTGCTCCTCACGGGAACGCCGGCGGTGGCGGCGCACGGCCGCCTCGACGTCATGCTCAGCAACGCCGGCCGCCAGCAACGCGAGGAAGGACTTCTCGAAGCGGTCGACGCCGACGCTGGCGACGCACTTGACGGCCACCGTGGTGCCGTCGCTGGGCAGCACGGCGCGGTACACCCGCCCGAAGCCGCCGCTGCCGAGGACCTCGTCGTCGCTGAAGCCGCTGGTGCCGATGTAGAGCTCCGAGTAGCTGAACACCCTGGGCCCCGCCGCGCCCTTGATCTTCCTCGCCCCGACCTCGTACACGCCGGCCATGTCCTCGAATCCCATGGACCGCGAGTCGTCGCCGTGGCAGCAGCCGCAGCGGAGGCAGGACAGCGCGCGGCCGACCTTGCCGCGGACGGACGAGCCCAGCTTCTGGCGGGGTCGGCGCCGTTGGGCGTCTTCGTCCGAAACCACGAGGAGCTCGTCGCCGTCCATGGGCAGCACGAAGTAGAGCCGACGAAGCGACATGGCCGCCGGCTAGGCCACCTCCACCAGGCGCGAGCTCGCCGGGGTTGAAGAGGAGCAGGAGGCGAGGCCGGCGAGCTCGCCTTGCTGGTTCCGTCGGCCAGACGGGAGAGATAGGAGAGAGAGGAGAGAGAGATGGGATAAAGGAGAGAGAGGAGAGGGGCACGTGGAGGCAAACGGCTGGATTTCACGACGCAGAGTTGTGTCCGGGGCCGCCCAAGGCCTCCCCATTCCAAGGGCTTCATGTGGCGCTGCCGGACACAAAAGTGGGCGCTTCCGGACGAAATTTGCTTTTGGGCGCCGCGAGTGGAAGCAAAAATCTGTCCGGCACACCCCAAAGGCCTTTGGGCAGCCGTTTGAGCGGTGCGAGTGGAGATGCTCTGAACATTCGATATGCTAGATATAGTTCAGTAGCTAACTAAACATTGTAGTGGCTAACTAAACATGGTAATAGCTAACTAACCTTGTCACCTTATTGCCAGTTTGGACAATTTCACCTTATTTCTTCTTATTTGATTGAGTGGTGTGGACAAATTCCCAATGCAAATTTACTATGCAAAATACTACTGTTTTTCAGATTGTTCGACTGATGTATGTATGGCATGCACAATTTTACTAAAGATTATACAATACTTCAAGTGGACAGAGCATTCATTAGGAAATCCTTCCTATATTCATTCATTCATCTATGACAGAAGATGATCTCATCTGAACTCGGAAGACATCTAAACAAAAAAAACACAAGCACCTTTCGTGTTCCTCAGCTCACATCACTTGTACGCTATGGAACAAACATCTGGCAGAAACTCTGACCTTGTAAGTTCTAATTCTACTGCAGCTGCCCCTCCATACAGTCGTCATCAGAGTCGCAGTTGAGCAGCGTGTTCACCTGGATTAATAACCCACACTCTAAACGAGATTAATACCCAAATTAACACGTCCACCGGCCTATAAACACCAATCAAGTCCTCGAATAACTAAATCAAACCGATTGTGTTCTTCATCATCAATGGTGCCAACTGAAACAGATGATTAAAAAAAATCATATTCAGCTCAAGTTCAAGGAACGGGATAAACTAGTTCACCGCTCGTGGAGTGCTCAACACACATGACAAATGAACTCCAAACTCTGTAATCAAATCAAATCAAATGTGGATGCAACCTGATTCAACCAATGGAGTGCTGGACTGAATTCAGAACCACTTTCAGACAATGTGCGGTGATGAAAACATATGTATGTGTTTCCGCACGGCAATCGCAAGTCCAGCGTGTGTGAAAAAAAACAGAGTTGAAGCGAGACTGTAGGCCAGCATCGCCCCCATCAGTGCAACCAAAGAAGAAGAACGGCACTTGTATTTCCTTACTGATTGCTAATGAGTGTTTACTGCAGATGCTTTACCAACTTGCTTGCAACAGAGACAGTCAGATGGGCAGCTGATACATATATACATATGTGTGTGTGTGCCTCCGAACAAAAAGGGCATCCTGCTGCAGAGTAGCACTCACGGTTCATGCAGAACAAAGTTCATGTGGTTATGATTGGTCTTAATTTTTCTAAATTTCTTTTCCTTTTGTGCCGTTGCAATGCTCGATTCAAATAAGATAGGTACCTCTTTGAGCAGATGATACTGAGCACAAGTTGGAAAAAAAATTAAACCTCAGAGAAGGAGATGGTAAGCTAATTGACCTACCAACTAAACTCGGTCACTGCGGCTTTACGGTATATAAGGCATGTTATGATAATATGAAATATGAGTGGGTTAGCATCAACGTTTACTCACCCTGTCTGCTGTAGTATAATACTAGTTTGTCTAAAGTTGTAAAGAATAAATTAGCGCATAAAGTAATGACTTTGTGTAACATTATCCTAGATTGTCTCAAGAGTACTGCTTAAACTAATGCATAAAGTTATGCCTTTGCGTAACATTATCCTACATTGTCTCAATGTGCTTTTGGAAAAAGTCCCACGCTGACGATAAAAGAATGAGAAAGGCACTGACTTCACAAGTCTCAAGTCTGAACATTCCATATGCTAGAATTCAGTAGGTAAACATGTTAGGAGCAGTTAACTTAACTTTGTGACTTCATTACCAATGTGGATAATTTCATCTATTCACCCACAACCACCATGCAAATTTACTAAGCAAACTACAATATGTACAACAGGAATTAGATTGAGCGGCCTTCAGGTAAGTCTTTTCAAGTTGACAGAGAATTCACTGGGCAATCCTATATTCATTCATCTACGAGTAGATAGATGATCTCATCTGAACTCATGCACAAAAAAAGGGAAGAAATCACTAAACAACCAAAAAACACAAGCACCCTTTGTGTTCCTCTCGTATAAAATCACTTGTACACTATGGAACAACATATTTGAGCAGAAACCTGACCTTGCAAGCCCAACCTTCAGGGCAGTTGCCACTCCATACAGTCTTCGAAGTCGATGCTGCTTGAGCAGTCGAGCAGCGCGTTCTGCTGCTGCTCGTACCGGCAGATGTAGTTCAGCCCGACGAGCAGCTCGCAGATGACCGCCTCCGTCTTCTCCCGGTCGGCAAAGTACAATGTCTGCAGCAGCAGCACATTCCCCTTGAGTACAATCTGCTGCTGCTCGAAGTTCCTCTCGGTCTGCCACCGCATCGTGTCGTGCGCCATGGGCGCCAGCCACGCCAGCGTCTTCTCCAACGTCTCCCGCCAGTCGTGCGCGAGGAACGCGTCGTAGATGGCGATGTTTTTGACGTAGGTTCTGAGATTCTTTCTCAGAGACGCCCTCAGGGTCGACGGCAGCATCTGGTACAGATCGTCCCGGGCCTCCTCGCCGACGAGGTGCGGGTACTGGAGCAGCTTCTCGATGATAATGATGATGTTGGCGTAGTGCAATGCGAGCGCCGAGCCACCGATCGTCGACGGCGGGGCCAGCGATGTCACCGTGCTCTTCGGGCCGAACTGAAACCTTCTGTCCTTGGTCGTCGTCGTCGACAGCGTGGACTCGCTGCTGAACGGCACGAGCATCCCTGACCTCATGGTGCTGATGCAGCTGGCGTCCTCCGAGAAGTCTTCATCCCTCCACGGCGCCGAGCTGCTCATGCTCAAGCACTCCATGAACATGTTCCCCCCGCAATTCGACGGCCGGAGGCTCGTGGGCAGCGGCGTGTGGACGACCATGGAAATCGGCCCTGACTTCTGGGACAGAGGGGCGGTGACCGGGCCAGAGGAGAGTCGCCGGCTCTGGCCGCCGCACTGTTGCCGGTGACGGCGTGAGGTCGGAGCGAGCAGGTCGAGGCCGAGCATGGGGTCGCCGAAGACGAGGCAGATGCGGCGGTAGACGGCGCAGATGGCACGGGCGAGCAGGAGCACGGCCCTGTCGTAGGTCCAGTTCCAGAGCGAGGCGTCACGTAGGCGCCGCACGTCGTGGCGGCGGCGCAGCTCGAGGGCGCGGCGGCGGGCCTCGTCCGTGGGCAGCTTCCGGGCGGACTGCTCGAGGTCAGCGAGCGCGTCGAGCTCGGCGTAGAGCCCCGCCGTGGCGGCGGCCAGGCGGTCGAGCTGGCGGACGAGCGCGGAGTCGGAGGACGCGGGGGCGAAGGGGGCGGCGGAGTAGCGGCCGGCGAGGAGGTCGGCGTAGACGTGGTCGAACCCCTGGAGCGCCGGGGCCGTGCAGCGGCGGCCGAGGCGCGCGGCGACGGTGGCGACGCGGTTGAGCGAGTCGAGCTTCTCGGCGAGTGCGAGCGCGAGGAGGCGCGCGTCGTCGCCCGGCACGAGGGAGCGCACGGCGCGGGAGCCGAGGCAGAGCGGGCCCAGCAGGCGGGCGGCCTCGGCGTCGGAGAGGGAGCGGTGGAGGTCCGCGGCGCGCGACATGGCGTTGGCCGCCTCGAACGACAGGATGCCCACTGTCCTGCCGCCGCCGTCCCCCGACGCCTTCTTGGCCTTCTTGGAGAAGGACGACGAGGTCGCCATGGAGAGGACCTTGTGCACCAGCGGCTCGGCCACTATGGCTAAATCTTGGGCACGAGCGAGCGAGCTCCCGGACCAAAGACTCGCTCGCAAAGAAATGCAGGAAAAAACCGAACAATCTAGAGCTCTGCGCGCGCGTCAACCCCTTGCAGAAAAGAAAATCATGTGCTTCTGCAGCAAATCCAGACAGGGGTTGACTGGGAAATCAAAAAGCGAATCCGCCAGGCGGGCGATTTGAATTCAAAACAACTTCGGCCTCACTCAGAGAGGAGGGGGAGACGACGAATGAACACGGCGGAACACAGCAGAGCAGAGGGCAGGGCGACAGTACTGCTACCCGACAGCAGTAACGAAATAAGATAAGAGGAAGAAACAAAAAAGGGAATTCTCGGAGTCAGAGGAGTAGAAATGGCGTGGTGGAGAAGATTGAGTTGCCGATGGATGGGGAAGACGAAAGGGGAGTGAGCTCAGCTCAGATGCATTCGGCCATGGCCATTGATGACTCCTCTTAGCTGGTGGCATTAAATCGCCATAAATTGGAGACCAACAGAAGCAAACAAGCGAGCTACTCCAGCTTGCTGCCTCACTCACCTCACCTCTGCTCAGCTCAGCTCACACTCGCTCAGTGCAGTGGTTGGATCCGCCCGTGTGAACTTTTCCATTTTCCATCCCCCATCTCCCCTGACTCTGACTGGTGGGGCCATGTCCTGATCTGTGCTGTCGGGCCCGCGTGTTAGTGGACAAGCTGTATGTGCGCCGCAGGTGGGGTAAGCAGTTGCAGCATTTCGAACAGGCAGGTGGACTTTGGAGCAAGTTAACTTGCTGCAACACGTACGCACGATCCTTTTTTTTTTGTGTGGAAAGTCAAACATGAGGCTATGGTCCTGGGAGAAAATTGCAAAAGTACAATTGTGGTTAGGCTATGTTGGCTATAACCGTCTTTTCTGAATTCTGACATGTGGACACTGATGTCAGGTTCTATAATCTTTTTTTTTTGAATTTTATGGGCGGTAACGGTTAGACAGATTCTAAAATCTACTCTAGACATACTTGGGTTCTAAAATCTGGGTCAAGCCATGTTCTGCTGATAGCCAACGCACTGAGTTGCGTCAAGTTTCGAGCCACGGGGCCGAGCCGGTTGAGCTTGGCGGGAGGGACTTGTCCATGCCCATTGTCCAGCAATGGTGGCATAAGGTCCGGGGGTAGGCCAAGAAGCATGTTGGCCACAAATCCAAGGGGTGGCGCAAGGCACGGGAATAGAGCATCACACCTGAGAGATAGGGGGAAAAGCGTGCTGGGAGCTCATCATGAACTTCAAGGCGAGGTTGACGAGGACGGAGAAGCGCATCGTCGACGTGACGCTTGATGATGGCAGATGGCGAGCACCCGGATGCGACGAACACGGGCCTGAGGCGCTCGGGAGGTGCAGCGCCTTCTAGGTCCATAGGCATATCAAAACACCAAGAATGCGGAGGAGACATCATGCGCTACGATGGAGGAAATCGACACGGAGAAAGACAAACATGGCAGCGATAGGAAGTTTCTCGTGTTGATTCCGTCAGCAGAAAGGATCTCTGGACCGGGGCACAGCTAAAGGACACAGTGGTTTAGGATCCCAAAGTGCTATGGCGATAGGGAGGAGCACAATGTCGATGGTGGCGGTAGCAGGCGGCTAGGAGTGGTGTAGCCAGGTGTAGGGGGTTGCGCGGGAGATGGGAGCCTGGGGAGCAACAAGTGGTGAATCAAGAGGTAGGGTATTTTCATGGGAAAGGGTTGTAATCACCCGGGGGATCTCACGCGACGCATCCCCGGGTCGAGCGAGCGACGCGTGTCCAGCTGACCCTACGCACGTTCCCGTCCCTATCCCCTTCTTTTCCTATCCACTCGTTTAGTCAACAACATCGCTCCCACACCCACCCTGTAACACCCACACTTTTGGTACTATAAAATTTGAACCAAATTTTTCGCTTTTCTCTTCATACATGCATCATGGCATCATTGGTTCAAGTGTTCAAGTTCAACCAAGTGATGAAAACAAATTCAAACAAATGGAAACAAGGGCACCAATTAAATTAAATCCTTGCAATTCCAAATGTGCTTGTTTCTGGCAAACACAAATACAAATGCCAATCCATATTTGTCAAGGAAGTTCCAAGAGTTCAAAATAAATATTTTTCACTTGCTTTAAAAATTCTAAAGTAAATTCATTTTGGTTTTAACCAAAATGCCATACCAAAACCTTATGAACAAAAGTTATGCAAAACTTTTTATTTGGCAACCCCAATTTTTGTGGTGCTACTACCTGTTGTTGGGAGGCTACATGAATTTTCTCAGATTTTTATAAAATGTTTAAAAGCCTCAATTAAATTCTAGAAATGCTACTGGTTTTTAAAAGAAACAGAAAAGGGAAGAAAACAGAGAAGCTCAGGGGGCTTTTTGCAAAATGTCGTCGTCTTCACGCTGTAGCGACCGAGCCATGGCTCGCGCCGCGCCAGCTCGCCGCCGTGCCACCCCTGCTCGCCGCTGTTCACCGCAAGGTGGATAAGAACACCACGCACTCGTGCTCTCTCTCTCCGCATCGAAATATCTCGCCCCTCTCCACGTTTTCCTCCGCCGCCATGGCCGTGACCTAGCCGAGGTCGCCGCCGTGAATCGCCGTCGCCTGAGAGCACGCAGAGCAGATCGAACACCGCAGGGAGCTTCGCCGCATCGTCCTCTCCCTCCTCGTCCAAGGAATCGAGAAGGGGAGCCCGGGATCGCCGCCGCATTGCCGTCTTCTTCCTCTCCGGCCGCCGGACGTCGATCAAGATCGCCGCCAACCTCGACCTCCTCTGTCCACGCCGGTGGTTCCCACGCGTCGAGGGTGAGCTAACGCACCTCCTGGACATCTCAGTCCCCTTCCTTCCCCTCTGGTTCGTCGAGTCGCCGTTGAACCGCCGCCGGCCGCCGCAAGTCGGGGATGTTTCCGTCGTCTCCGGTGACCTCCACGTAGCGGCGCCGCCGTAGATAGGCTCGCCGTGTTCCCGACCGTCGAAAACGCCCTTTAGTTCGCCTCCGCGCACGCCGTAGCAACGAGACCGTGCTCGACGCCGCCGGCGGCCACCGCGCGCCCGCGCCGGTCGTGGCACCGCTGCGGTCAACGGCCAGTTGGGCCTCCGCGCTTGCGTGGCTGCCTGCGTGGCCTGGGCCCCGCCTGTCAGCCGCTGTGGCTAGCCAGCCACTCGGTGTAAAAAGGATTCGGGAAATTAAAAGAAAAGGCAGATCCAAATTTAAACTTGTAAAATCCATATCTTTTGAAATACTTGTCCAAAAAGTGCAAACAAGATATCAAAATGTTCAGAAAAAGACAACCTATCTATTGGTATAACTTACACATCCAAATAAATTAATTTATTCGATGTTTTATTAAAATAATGAAATGGCAGCAAAGAAATGCATTCTTGGAAAATTCATATCTTTTTAATTATAGATCAGAAAAATGCAAACTTGGTCTCTAAATGACCAGGGGAAGGAACTTTACATTTTTCATGACCATTTCATGATGAAATGAATACTGGAAATAAATGTTTCTTGCATTTCAGAAAAAGGGCAGAAATAAAGATGAATTTAGAAAATTCATAACTTTAATAATATTGCTCGAAAAATTAAGTTTAAACTACCAAAATGTTCAGCAACTAATATACTCCATGTTTCACCTTATTTCCCATCTTGGATAATTAGTTTTAGTGTTGTTTAAAATGAATTGCTAAAATGGCAGATTTAATTGGAATATTAAAAATGCAATAGCTTTTTATTGGTTAATCAGAAAAATGTGTTTAATATGTCAAAATGCTCATAAAATTATGAACTAACCAGTAACATCAATTTCATGCATGTTTGCATTATATTTCAGTACTGTACTTTTTCAAAAATGGCTATTTCCATTAAGTTTAAGTATGGGGTTTATTCCAAATAATGCAATAAATATAATGGGGACCCCATTTAACTTGTTGGTCATGTTTACCGCTTTTATGGTGCATTTAAAATGTCATATCATCATGTGCTTGTGCATTGCACTTGTTTTATATGGTGTGGTATTTGATTGTGTTCTTTCCGGTGTTTTTATGCATCGATAGATCAAGCAGTCGGGGTTCCACCGCAATACCCTGACGACCCGTATTACCAGCCTGCTGAGCAAGGCAAGCGTAATCCGCCCTCTGAGCATGTCTTATCCTATTTTCCGCAAATATTTTCTCCACTATAATATTGCATGCGGTTCCAAATGTCAATTTGCTTGGATTAGAGTATCCTATAGTTCATTAAGTTTCCGATGCCATTACATGTTTCCCCTCCTATTATCCATAGGATTGTATTGTTAGCCTGAGTTATTTAACTATGCTATGTTGATGCTTAGCCATGCTTAGTTAAATGCTTAGCCGTCCGTTGGATGTTTCATGATGGAAACAGTTGATGAAATGTTCGGATGTGGTGGAGGAGTGTGGTGACTTATGATAAACTGCTTAAAGGTGGGGATGTGAGGCCACTGTGGATTGGTGGTGCTTTGTCTCGTTCTCGCCGCCTAGGTGCGAGTTCTTTACCTTTGAACCAAGACTGAGCGTGCTTCCATCGGTGGGGTATATGGAGCCCACGTCGACCGACTAACTTGTGAAGGGCTAGCCGAGGGTCCTCTAGTTTGAACTTCCATTTGCGCGTGCGTGAAGATAGTGGTCTGGACTGGGATGAGGATGGTGGTGTTTAGGAAAATGAGTGGCCGCGGGGCAGGGTGTTGGAGGCACTGAACCTGTCCTACCGCCACTGATGATCCTGGGTTAGTCTCGAGCAAGGTAAAGGTTGTAACCGTTCCCACTCAGCCGGCTTTCCCCGGAAGAGAGCTAAGCGTAGGCAATGAGCGGGGTGGTACCGGTGGTTAAAAATAGTACACCCCTGCAGGGTAAATCTTTTCGAAAAGCCGTGTCCACGGTTAAGGACGACTTGGGAACAGACGATAAGACCATAGAGAAATGAACGGAATGATTAAAACCTGAGTACTAAAGGTACTACAAGAATGCAAGGTTGACTTCCTCGAGGGTGATTCGGGGAGGTGCCTTCGTAGATATATACAGTGGTTGATGTTGGTGGTTGTTGAAGATGATCAGAAGAAAAGAGTTTACTTCTTACCCCTTTGAAAATATTCTGATTAGTCGATGCCATGGAGTTATGTCTTTTCTAAAGAAAACTAGCTTTATGCAAAACAGCCATAAAACCTTTGTAAGCCAATCATCGAGCTAGTAGCTCTAGTAATCTTGCAGAGTTCGTCGAACTCAACGTTGCTTTGTTGATTCTTTCAGAGGAGGACTTCATCGACCTTGAAGGTGGGTTCTTTGTGGACGTCGACGAGTAGTCTGGGGTTCCCAGGTGGCAGCTTGGGACATCTCGGAACATCTGGCTGAATGTTTATCTGTAGGCCTCTTAGGCCATAATTTGGATCTTGTTGTTTAGAACAACTTAATTCGCTTCCGCATGTTGTACTGTTGGGTCTGTGACCTCTGGTTGTAATATTTGCTATCTTTCTCTATTATAAGAGTTGAACTATAATGCTTTGAGTCGTAGAGTCTGTAATGTGCCAGTTGTTCCACAAGTCTTGATCTCTCTATTATGCATTGATAGTTGTGCCTGCGTTAAGGCATCAATCGGGGTGTTGCGTTGCCGATGATCCATTCCGAGCAACGCCTGCCAAAGGTTTTGGCCGGGGATTGGTAAACCCGTAACCTCCGTTTGTATCGCTTAACCGGTGACACACAGCATCACTGTATAGTTCCGCGGTCGGGGCGCCACAAGTTGGTATCAGAGCATGACTGCCTGTAGGAAACCCTTCTACTGGTCGATGTTGAGTCTAGTGTTGTGAAAATTATTTATAACCTAAAAATGAGTTGTGAAAACCATCTTAGGATTCTTTTTACTCCTTACCTGGTTACACTCTAATCTCGGAGCCATCTTACCTCTATTTGATTTACCGAGGTGTCTTGGCCGTTGTTTCAAATTAGGGTCACGGGGTTGGGTTCCTATCCGTTCTGTGTTACTTCGTCAGTTGATTTACTTTTAGTAAATCTAACCTTTGAACTTCTCCTGTTACAGATGGTTCGTTCCGGCTTGGTGGTTCGTTTGACTCGCTGCGAGGAGTTTCCCGCCCTGCTCGCCGCCGCTGTGCACGGCCAGGATTGCCTTGGTATCCCGAGTACGTGGTGTACCAGGAGTACCTTCCCTACCACCAGGGTCAGTTCTTCTGCGAGTGCCGCCTCCTGGATGATGAGGGGACTGAAGTGGAGTACCTTCAGGAGGAGTGGGCCTCACCGTGACACAAGCTGTGCATGAGGCTGCACACACCGCCCTTTCCACTTACCGTGGTTACTGCCCTTACCTTGCTAGTGATGAGTCGGATTTCCGTCACTTTCCTGCATCAGCACAGGGTGCAGAGGGTATCTATCACGCTGTGTACTCTGAGGGTGAGGTGAGGAGGATAGTGCGCACCGCGCACTGATTGAGCTAGTCCGGGCCCTGGACCTCCGCGCCCGTCAGTGGTACACGTACGCGATTGCTTCACGCGAGAGTCACCGGGCCACTATGAGGGATCTGGAGCCGTACTTCCTCAGCGGGGCGCTTCCTCGCGCAGCCCTTCGGCCCCGTCCGTTGGTGCTACCTGACGATATGCGCAGCAACCGAGTTGGGGGTACCGTGCCGCTCCTGGACCCCTCCGTCAGCCTCGGGGTAGCCTCAACCTGCCGCCGTATGGCAATCAGCCTGAGAGTTCTCGCGAGTTCGACACCCCACCCGTTCGCTTCCCGGCGAACTTCTGGGGAGGCTACTAGTTTCTTCCGCTGAGTATCGAGGAGAGTACCTTGCCTTCCTGCGTGATGTGCAAGATACTCAGTATCAGTATCTAGTTGTTGCTTTATTTCTAAGGGAACTTTGTCATGTATCAGACTTGGTGACTTGTATCATCCGTGCTTCCATTCAGTGTAATAGATACTAAAGCTTGTATGCTGGTACTCTTAATATCACGTATGGTTTGTATTACAGCTGGTGTATGATGTATGCGTGTTTGTGTCCAAATATGCTGTCGCTAGTTGTTGGATGATACGTGAATGTCATTGAATGTATGGCTGGTATTCCAAATAAGTTACTGCTCCTATCTCAACCATTTTTCGGAGGTAGATACTAATTGTGTCCTTGTCAAATCTCCAGAATGGCTCGAGGAGGCCGCGGTAACCACAACAATGATGAGGAACCGCCGCCACCACCCACAATGGCTCAGGTCTTGATGGCCATTGAGGAGAACCGCGGGCGCAATGAGCGACTGCTCGAGCAGATAGTGCAGCAGAATGCACGGAGGAACGATGGCTGCAGCACTCTCACTGAGTTCCTGCGCTCGCAGCCACCTACCTTCGCTGATGCTAAGGAGCCACTGGAAGCTGATGACTGGCTTCGCGCTCTGGAGCGCAAGTTCTCCGCGCTGCATGTCCCAGTGGCCGAACAGTCAACTTCGCCACCTACCTCCTGACTGGAGCGGCTGGCTGCTGGTGGGAGAGTCATGTGGCGCTATTCGCGGCAGGCCATGCCTTCACTTGGGCGGACTTCCGCACAGCCTTTCGTGCGGCTTACATACCTCAGCCGATAATGGACCTAAAGAGGAGGGAGTTCCTGGATCTGCACCAGGGTCGTATGGACCTCCGAGCTTATGGTTGTCAGTTCAACCATCTCTCTCGTTACGCCCCTCGGGACGTGACCAATGATGCCGACAAGCAGGAGTTGTTCCGCAAGGGCTTGCGCCGAGGCTCCGCTATGAGTTGCTGCCCTTCAGTTCCAGAACTACCAGGAGTTGTTCAACCAGGCTCTTACTCTTGAGCAGGGAAGGAAGGAGTTCGAGGCTTCCAAGAGGCCCGCACAGGGGACCACCCGAGTTCCTCGGTTCTGGGAACAAGAAGCGCAAGGTCTTCGTTCCCTATAGCGCTGTGCCGCGTGCTCCATTCATGCCGAGGGCCGCGGGATACAGGCCACCACCGCCGCGCCCCACTACTCCGACACTTGGGGCGAGCGGAAGTGGGTATCGCCCACCTGGACTTACCTGCTACACCTGTGGCCAGGGGGCCACTACTCCAGGGAGTGCCCCCAGAAGACACCTATTTCGGGACACCTGCACGAGCCCCCGCCACTCCAGCTGGCAAGGCTGGCCCTAACGTGCGTGGTCGCCTGAACCACGTCTCTGCAGAAGAAGCTGAGGAGGACCCCGGCGTCCTCATGGGTGAGCTACGAATCAACGACAATCCCGCTACAGTTTTGTTCGACTCTGGAGCATCGCATTCATTCATCTCTATAGCTTTTGCAAAAGATCACAACATACCGTTCGTGAAGATGAGTCGTCCTTGGTGATCTCCACGCCTGGTTCCAATTGGCAAACCGATGGGATTACTCTGAGGTCCAGATTATATAGGTCACTGGTCCTTCCCTTTTGCGCTGGTAGCTCTGAAGTCAAACGGCATTGATGTCATACTGGGCATGAACTGGCTAGTAAAATACCGGGCTAATCTCGATTGTGCGGCGAAGACCATTACTGTGACCACTTCTTCCGGCGACATTGTAGAGTATTGGTCTGCACTATCAAGACCTCCATCTTCAGTCATTCCCCTCTCACCAGAGATCCGCCTTTACTTTATGGAAGGCGAATCCCCTCCTGAAATACACGTGGTGTGTGACTTCCCGGATGTGTTCCCGGAAGAATTGCCTGGCATGCCCCTGATCGATGTGTGGAGTTTGTCATAGAGTTGATGCCGGTACTGCTCCGATTTCCAAGAAACCCTACCGTATGCCGGTGGAAGAGTTGGCTCTGTTGAAGGAGCACATTGATGAGCTGTTAGCGAAGGATTTCATTCAGCCTAGCAGTTCACCTTGGGGTTGTCCGGTACTCTTTGTCAAGAAGAGGGATTCAACCGTTCCTCGTTTGGTCTCTGATTATAGGCCGTTGAATGCGGTGACAATCAAGAACAAGTATCCTATTCCCCGGATCAATGATCTGTTAGATCAGTTAGCTGGTGCAACAGTATTCTCCAAGATGGATCTGAGGTCAGGGTACCATCAGATAAAGATCAGAAAGGAGGATATCCCAAAGACGGCATTCGTTACTCGCTATGGCCTATATGAGTATACTGTCATGTCCTTCGGTCTCACCAATGCTCCAGCTACCTTCATGAGGCTCATGAACTCTGTCTTCATGGATTATCTCGACAAGTTCGTCGTCGTCTACATCGATGACATCCTCGTTTATTCTAAAACCGACGAAGAGCATGATGAACACCTTCGGTTGGTTCTGACACGACTTCGTGAACACCGTCTCTATGCCAAGTTCTCCAAGTGTGAGTTCTGGTTGGATAAACTTGTCTTCCTTGGCATGTGATATCCGCTAATGGTGTGGCAGTCATTCCCGACAAGATTCAATCTATTCTGGACTGGAAAACTCCAATGTCAGTCAAGGACATTCGTAGCTTTCTCGGATTGGCGGGTTACTACGCCGATTCATCGAAGGTTTCTCCAAGATAGCCAAGGCCCTGACTGACCTTCTCAAGAAGGGTACAAAGTTCGTATGGACGGACAAAGCTGAAGAGAGCTTCAAAACACTGAAAGCCAAACTCACGTCTGCTCCTGTGCTCGTCCTGCCGGACACCAGCAAGGATTTCGTCGTCTTCTGTGACGCCTCCCTGCAAGGCTTGGGCTGTGTACTCATGCAAGAGGGCCATGTGGTGGCGTATGCTTCCCGCCAACTTAAGCCGCATGAGCACAATTACCCTACTCATGATCTGGAACTTGCCGCTGTTGTTTATGCTCTGAAGCAGTGGAGACCATACCTGTTTGGTAACCGTTGCGAGATTTTCTCGGATCATAAGAGTCTGAAGTACCTCTTCACACAGCCAGATTTAAATCTCAGGCAGAGGCGTTGGTTAGAGTTAATCAAGGACTATGATGTGAGTCTGAACTATCAACCCGGCAAAGCCAACGTCGTGGCTGACGCGCTAAGTCGGAAGTCCTATTGCAACAATCTGATGATTGAAAAGGCTCAACCTGCTCTTTGTGAAGAGTTCGCCCGTTTGAACCTGGAAATTGTTCCCTCTGGCTACCTTGCAAATCTGGAGATCAAGTCTACTCTTGAAGACCAGATTAAGGATGCTCAAAAGCAGGATGAGGGTATCCTTCATATCAAGAAGAACATTGCTAGCGGGAAGGCCAAATGTTTCTCAGAAGATGAATCCGGAGCCGTTTACTTTGGTGACCGTCTGGTAGTGCCAAAGAACCGGAATTTGAGGGAGCTGATCCTCCAAGAAGCTCATGAATCACCTCTCTCATTCATCCCGGTAGTACCAAAATGTACCAAGACCTCCGACAACGATTCTGGTGGACTCGTATGAAACGGGAAGTCGCCAAGTATGTTGCTGAATGCGACACCTGTCGTAGGGTAAAGGTGAACATCAAAGGCCTGCCGGCACTCTCCGCCCTATCGCAGTCCCGGAGTGGAAATGGGACGAAATTGGTATGGATTTCATCACCGGGTTTCCCAAGTCTCCTAAGGGCAACAATGCGATCTGGGTAATCATCGATCGTCTGTCCAAGGTCGCTCACTTCCTACCAGTTCGCGATGAGATACGTGCGAGTCAACTGGCTGACTTATATGTGGCTCGTATTGTTCCATTGCATGGGGTCCCTCTGAGGATCATATCAGACCGTGGAAGTATCTTTGTATCCAAATTCTGGCAGAGTTTCCAAACTGCTATGGGAACCCGTCTCAATTTCAGCACCGCCTACCATCCTCAGACAGATGGACAGACTGAGAGGGTGAACCAAGTTTTGGAGGACATGCTCAGGGCATGTGTAATCTCCTTTGGCAAAGGTTGGGAGAAGTATCTTCCTCTCGCGGAGTTCTCCTACAACAACAGCTATCAAGCTAGTCTGGGTATGGCCCCATTCGAGGTTCTGTATGGAAGAAAATGCCGAACTCCGCTAAATTGGTCCGAGACCGGAGAGAGGGCACTCTTTGGTCCAGATGTTATCAATGAAGCTGAAGAGAAGGTGAGAATCATACGAGAGAACTGAAGATTGCCCAGTCTAGGCAGAAGAGTTACTATGACAAGCATCACCAGGAGATCCATTATGAAATTGGTGATAAGGCGTATCTCCGCGTCTCTCCACTTCGTGGCATTCGCCGCTTCGGGATCAAGGGAAAATTGGCCCCTCGCTACGTTGGCCCTTCACCATTCTGGCCAAGCGAGGAGATCTTTCTTATCAGTTGGAGTTACCGGTCATCTTCCAAATGTGCATGATGTGTTTCATGTATCCCAACTTCGCCGTTGTTTCAAAGATCCTATTCATGGAGTCAATCATGAGGAGCTGGATATCCAGGAAGATCTCACTTATCGCGAGCATCCTATTCGTATCCTGGATGAAGCAGAAAGGAAGACTCGTAACAAGTCCACCAAGTTCCTCAAGATCCAGTGGTCTAACCATTCCGAAGAAGAAGCAACCTGGGAAAGGGAGTCTAGTCTTCGTGAGGAGTATCCCGACTTCTTTCCGCAACCTTAGAATCTCGGGACGAGATTCCTGTAAGGGGGGTAGACTTGTAACAGCCACACTTTTGGTACTGTAAAATTTGAACCAAATTTTTCGCTTTTCTCTTCATACATGCATCATGGCATCATTGGTTTAAGTGTTCAAGTTCAACCAAGTGATGAAAACAAATTCAAACAAATGGAAACAAGGGCACCAATTAAACTAAATCCTTGCAATTCCAAATGTGCTTGTTTCTGGCAAACACAAATACAAATGCTAATCCATATTTGTCAAGCAAGTTCCAAGAGTTCAAAATAAATATTTTTCACTTGCTTTAAAAATTCTAAAGTAAATTCATTTTGGTTTGAACCAAAATGCCATACCCAAACCTTAAGAACAAAAGTTATGCAAAACTTTTTATTTGGCAACCCCAATTTTTGTGGTGCTACTACCAGTTGTTGGGAGGCTACATGAATTTTCTCAGATTTTTATAAAATGTTTAAAAGCCTCAATTAAATTCTGGAAATGCTACTGGTTTTTAAAAGAAACAGAAAAGGGAAGAAAACAGAGAAGCTCAGGGGGATTTTTGCAAAATGTCGTCGTCTTCACGCTGTAGCGACCGAGCCATGGCTCGCGCCGCGCCAGCTCACCGCCGTGCCACCCCTGCTCGCCACTGTTCACCGCAAGGTGGATAAGAACACCACGCACTCGTGCTCTCTCTCTCCGCATCGAAATATCTCGCCCCTCTCCACGTTTTCCTCCGCCGCCATGGCCGTGACCTAGCCGAGGTCGCCGCCGCGAATCGCCGTCGCCTGAGAGCACGCAGAGCAGATCGAACACCGCAGGGAGCTCCGCCGCATCGTCCTCTCCCTCCTCGTCCAAGGAATCGAGAAGGGGAGCCCGGGATCGCCGCCGCATTGCCGTCTTCTTCCTCTCCGGCCGCCGGACGTCGATCAAGATCGCCGCCAACCTCGACCTCCTTCGTCCACGCCGGTGGTTCCCACGTGTCGAGGGTGAGCTAAACGCACCTCCTGGACATCTCAGTCCCCTTCCTTCCCCTCTGGTTCGTCGAGTCGCCGTTGAACCGCCGCCGGCCGCCGCAAGTCGGGGATGTTTCCGTCGTCTCCGGTGACCTCCACGTAGCGGCGCCGCCGTAGATAGGCTCGCCGTGTTCGCGACCGTCGAAAACGCCCTTTAGTTCGCCTCCGCGCACGCCGTAGCAACGAGACCGTGCTCGACGCCGCCGGCGGCCACCGCGCGCCCGCGCCGGTCGTGGCACCGCTGCGGTCAACGGCCAGTTGGGCCTCCGCGCTTGCGTGGCTGCCTGCGTGGCCTGGGCCCCACCTGTCAGCCGCTGTGGCTAGCCAGCCACTCGGTGTAAAAAGGATTCGGTAGTTTTCGGAAATTAAAAGAAAAGGCAGATCCAAATTTAAACTTGTAAAATCCATATCTTTTGAAATACTTGTCCAAAAGGTGCAAACAAGATATCAAAATGTTCAGAAAAAGACAACCTGTCTATTGGTATAACTTACACATCCAAATAAATTAGTTTATTCGATGTTTTATTAAAATAATGAAAATGGCAGCAAAGAAATGCATTCTTGGAAAATTCATATCTTTTTAATTATAGATCAGAAAAATGCAAACGTGGTCTCTAAATGACCAGGGGAAGGAACTTTACATTTTTCATGACCATTTCATGATGAAATGAATACTGGAAATAAATGTTTCTTGCATTTCAGAAAAAGGGAAGAAATAAAGATGAATTTAGAAAATTCATAACTTTAATAATATTGCTCGAAAATTAAGTTTAAACTACCAAAATATTCAGCAACTAATATACTCCATGTTTCACCTTATTCCCATCTTGGATAATTAGTTTTAGTGTTGTTTAAAATGAATTGCTAAAATGGCAGATTTAATTGGAATATTAAAAATGCAATAGCTTTTTATTGGTTAATCAGAAAAATGTGTTTAATATGTCAAAATGCTCATAAAATTATGAACTAACCAGTAACATCAATTTCATGCATGTTTGCATTATATTTCAGTACTGTACTTTTTCAAAAATGGCTATTTCCATTAAGTTTAAGTATGGGGTTTATTCCAAATAATGCAATAAATATAATGGGGACCCCATTTAACTTGTTGGTCATGTTTACCGCTTTTATGGTGCATTTAAAATGTCATATCATCATGTGCTTGTGCATTGCACTTGTTTTATATGGTGTGGTATTTGATTGTGTTCTTTCCGGTGTTTTTATGCATCGATAGATCAAGCAGTCGGGGTTCCACCGCAATACCCTGACGACCCGTATTACCAGCCTGCTGAGCAAGGCAAGCGTAATCCCCCCTCTGATCATGTCTTATTCTATTTTCCGCAAATATTTTCTCCACTATAATATTGCATGCGGTTCCAAATGTCAATTTGCTTGGATTAGAGTATCCTATAGTTGCATTAAGTTTCCGATGCCATTACATGTTTCCCTCCTATTATCCATAGGATTGTATTGTTAGCCTGAGTTACTTAACTATGCTATGTTGATGCTTAGCCATGCTTAGTTAAATGCTTAGCCGTCCGTTGGATGTTTCACGATGGAAACAGTTGATGAAATGTTCGGATGTGGTGGAGGAGTGTGGTGACTTATGATAAACTGCTTAAAGGTGGGGATGAGAGGCCACTGTGGATTGGTGGTGCTTTGTCTCGTTCTCGCCGCCTAGGTGCGAGTTCTTTACCTCTTGAACCAAGACTGAGCGTGCTTCCATCGGTGGGGTATATGGAGCCCACGTCGACCGACTAACTTGTGAAGGGCTAGCCGAGGGTACTCTAGTTTGAACTTCCATTTGCGCGTGCGTGAAGATGGTGGTCTGGACTGGGATGAGGATGGTGGTGTTTAGGAAAATGGGTGGCCGCGGGGCAGGGTGTTGGAGGCACTGAACCTGTCCTACCGCCACTGATGATCCTGGGTTAGTCTCGAGCAAGGTAAAGGTTGTACCGTTCCCACTCAGCCGGCTTTCCCCGGAAGAGAGCTAAGCGTAGGCAATGAGCCGGCGGTACCGGTGGTTAAAAACAGTACACCCCTGCAGGGTAAATCTTTTCGAAAAGCCGTGTCCATGGTTAAGGACGACTTGGGAACAGACGATAAGACCATAGAGAAAATGAACGGAATGATTAAAACCTGAGTACTAAAGGTACTACCAAGAATGCAAGGTTGACTTCCTCGAGGGTGATTCGGGGAGGTGCCTTCGTAGATATATACAGTGGTTGATGTTAGTGGTTGCTGAAGATGATCAGAAGAAAAGAGTTTACTTCTTACCCCTTTGAAAATATTCTGATTAGTCGATGCCATGGAGTTATGTCATTTCTAAAGAAAACTAGCTTTATGCAAAACAGCCATAAAACCTTTGTAAGCCAATCATCGAGCTAGTAGCTCTAGTAATCTTGCAGAGTTTGTCGAACTCAACGTTGCTTTGTTGATTCTTTCAGAGGAGGACTTCATCGACCTTGAAGGTGGGTTCTTTGTGGACGTCGACGAGTAGTCTGGGGTTCCCAGGTGGCAGCTTGGGACATCTCGGAACATCTGGCGTTGGGAATGTTTATCTGTAGGCCTCTTAGGCCATAATTTGGCTCTTGTTGTTTAGAACAACTTAATTCGCTTCCGCATGTTGTACTGTTGGGTCTGTGAACTCTGGTTGTAATATTTGCTATCTTTCTCTATTATAAGAGTTGAACTATAATGCTTTGAGTCGTAGAGTCTGTAATGTGCCAGTTGTTCCACAAGTCTTGATCTCTCTATTATGCATTGATAGTTGTGCCTGCGTTAAGGCATCAATCGAGGTGTTGCGTTGCCGATGATCCATTCCGAGCAACGCCTGCCAAAGGTTTTGGCCGGGGATTGGTAAACCCGTAAACTCCGTTTGTATCGCTTAACCGGTGACACACAACATCACTGTATAGTTCCGCGGTCGGGGCGCCACACACCCTGCTACCTGTGGCTCCCCTCGACCGGATCTCCGCCGCCTGGCAACTCCGGCGAGCCGTGGCCATGCTCATCGGGCTCACTCGACTTTTCCTCGCGCCCCGCGCTCCGGTAGACATTCGTGCCCCGCGCTCCCCCAGGCCTCACCGTCGTGGATGTCGCCTCCGCGGCCGGCAAAAATCCGGCGAGCTGGCGCGGTTAGGCCCTCGCCGCCGCTGTGTCCTTTATCCCCTCTCCTATCTCGCTCTGCCAGCGAGGCCACGAGCCAGCTCGACCTCGTCGCCTCGACCATCTGCCAAGGCACGGCGGCGCTGCTGTCATGGTGGTGGCGCGGTGCTGCCATGGCCTGGTGGCGCTGCTGTCGTGGTGGTGGCGCGGTGCTCCCCTGCCACGAACCCTACATCACGCCGGAGCGGCCAGATCGAGCCGTGCCTGAACAACAGCCATGGACTTCTAGTGACTCTCGCCATCGAGACGTCGACGCTGACGAGTTCGACGACTTGGCGATAGCGGCACCGTGCAGCTTGTCCGACGAGGCCAGGTCCATCGAGGCCAGCTAGAGGTGTCGCCCAATCCTCGTTCTTACTTTCTATGCGGTGGTGCTGCTCCTCCCCTGGCTTGTTGCTCCTCAGCTGACAGTTGGTGCTGCAATTTTTTGATGATAAGAAGAATTGTTTTGCTACGATTGTTTTGCTGTTCTGCATCATCCCTCATCGGAGGGAAGATTTTTTTGCTACAATGCTACAATATGATAATTTGTGGCTACAATTGTTACGTGGTTTTGCTACAATATTATAAAGTTTTTGCTAGGACGTCTCCGGTAACTTCTCCGGCGAAGTCGGGTTTGCTACATCAGTGCAATTTTTGCATCATACGCTTTGGGTGGATTTGCATCAGAAGAGGATGTTTTTGCTACAATTGTTTTGTTGTTTTGCATCATAAGTCTCGTCGGAGGACTTCGCCGGAAGACTTTGTTGCTACGATGCTGCAATTAACAAATTTCTTTGCTACAATAGTTTTGTGGTTTTGCTACGAGGTCTCGGACGAGGTGTTCGTCCATGTCTCCGACGAGGTCAGTTTTGCTACAATCGTTTTATGGTTTTGCTACGATGTCGCCGGCGAGAGAAGTCTTCATCCATGTCTCCGATGAGGTTGTTTTTGCAACAATAGCACAAATTTTTGCTTCAACGTCTCCGACGAAGTTCTCCGGCGAAGTTCTCCGGCGAGGTCTATGCCTGACGGCTTCCTTTTCTATTTTGGGATCGAACCGTTTTTTGCTACGAGCAAACAAAATTTGCTGCCGCGGGACGTTTATTTGCTCCATTTGTAGCAATTGCGGAATTGGGGAAAATAAAGTGGACACGTGTCGATCAGGGGACCTGGAGGATGGGAAGCTCGGATCCCCGGGGGACGCCTAGTACCGCCCTATTTTCATTCGCCTAACAACAAGGTCGGCCATGTACTCCCTCTGTTTCATATTAGTTGTCACGGAACGGAGTGAGTACATGGTCAATGCTTGATGTGGGAAGCTCGATCCCCGGGGGACACCCAGTACCGCCCTATTTTCATTCGCCTAACAACAAGGTCGGCCATGTACTCCCTCTGTTTCATATTAGTTGTCGCGGAACGGAGTGAGTACATGGTCAATGCTTGATGTGAAACAATTAGGCGTGATTGGTGTTTTCATGTTCTTTCTGGTGGTTTTCATGTTCTTTCGGAATGCTAGTGTTTTGCTGAAGTTTTAACGTAATTGTCATGGTTTTTTGCAATTTTCCAGGGAGATTCGAGCCAACCAATACGTTGGTCAAAAGCTGGAAGACACCACCATACTCCCTCCTTGCCATCATATAGTGCATATAAGATTTGTTCGAAGTCAACCCATGTAAACTTTGACCAAGTTTATATAAAAAAATATCATAATCTAGAATATCAAATCAATAGCACTGGATTCATCATGAAGTATATTTTCACATGCTATTACATTTGGTATTGTGGATATAGATAATTTCTTAATCAACTCGGTCAAAGTTAGTAAAGTTTGAGTTTCACGAAAACCAATGCGCACTATATTATGGCAAGGAGGGAGTATGTTCTAAACCAGGTTAGCCTTTTGAAAAATATTTAGTTTCTCAAGATTTGTTATTAGTGATCAGGAATTGAGAAGCAAACCGGATTATTCCTGTGCCCATCTCTATTATACAAAGTACAAGGTCAGACCATGTGCGCGAGTAGCACACGGTCATCTTTATTTCACAATGTTCACTTATAATTACTTACTTATACACCATGGATCATGGGTCCATCTCCCCTACAGTTCACAGAAAACACACTAAATACAACATGGAGGTACTTTACAGCTCGCTTTTGCTCATGCTAACTTCACAATGAGGAACGCATGTACGATGAAGGCAGCCTGCATCAGCAAGTCGGATTCGCTAAGGAAGTAGCCCAGAAAAAATTAAGTGCCTATTGCAACCACATTGGATGGAAGTAAGTTGTAATGGTTACGGATTAAAAATAAATACTCCCAATCTCAAAAAAAAAAAAACTCCCTCCGTTCACTAATGTAAGGCATTTTAGTTTTTTCTTGATTCAAATGTATCTAAACTTATTTTGTACATATATTCACTCATTTTAGTATGTATGTAGTCAATATTGAAATACTAGGTAGAATGCCTTACACTGGTGAACAGAGGGAGTAGTTTTTTCTATCATATGGTGATGTATGTGAAAATTCTTTTTATGGAAAATAGGTATGCAAGAGATTCTACTTGGTAAGTATTATTTTGTATTCCAACCTTGACAGGTAACTTCACCCAGATGGTCGGTATGGTAAAGACCTGAAGACAACTTAATGAAATAAAATCTGAAGACCACAGGAGAAACTTACATGGACTCTACAACGAGGGCTGAGGCACCACCCCCACCGTTGCAAACTCCGGCAACCCCAAACTTCCCATGTTTCTGTCTAAGAATCTGTGGAGCAGAAAAAAAACTAGAATTTTAACATGGAATAAGAGGCAACTATTCAACTTAGAAGCTACTTTGTATTAGTGGAAGATGAAAATTCTAGAGCTAATTGGGAGCAAGGCCAGAAATGGTCAGTATAATACCCTCGAAAATTTTGTACGTATTTTTTTGATGAAAAATAAATGTGGGATAAGCCAACACTATAACAGTGAAAGAGTGATCAATGAGTTAAGGGTCAGGGTTTGTCCAAGGCTGGAAGAGGAGTGTTGATTACTTCGGTTCTTCAGGCTGTACCTGCGTATACCATGAGCTGCTTTCATTTTTCAAAAAAGCTTTGTAAGCAATTGAGCTCAATTTCGTCACGTTTCTGGTGGGAGCAACTAATGGGCAACGCAAAGTGCACTGGATAAGCTGGGACAAGATGTGTCGCCGCAAGGAGAATGGAGGTCTCGGATTCAAGGATTTCGAGGTCTTTAACCAGGCGTTGTTAGCAAAGCAAGGCTGGCGTTTACTCACAAATCCGAACTCGCTGTGTGCAAGAGTGCTAAAAGCTAGGTATTTCAAGAACTGTGATTTTATGCAAGCTGGGTGCCCAAAACGTGCCTCCTTCACTTGGAGGAGTATTGTGCATGGAAGGCATTTGCTGCGAGCAGGGTTGATTTGGCGGCTTGGCGATGGGGAGCAGGTTTCAGTGTGGCACGACAATTGGATACCGAGGTCTGGCTCCATGCGTCCACTGGGTCGCTTGTCGGACGCTCCTGTCCAACGGGTGAGCGAACTCCTCACTGTCGATGGCACTTGGGACAAACTGAAACTCCGGCAGCAGTTTGCTGAATCTGATGTCAGTGATATCCTCTCAGTCCCAATTGGTTCTCCGGGCGCCGAAGACATCCAAGCATGGAACTATACAAAGAATGGAGCTTTCACAGTTCGCTCGGCGTATCACTTGGGGATTCAGCTCAAGAAACAGCAAGCTGGTACGGCGGAGGCTTCCTCTACTTGCCATTCGCACAAGGGCTGGCTGGCTTTGTGGGATACACCGGTACCGCACAAGGTTAGGATACACACTTGGAGATTGATAGAAAATGGCCTGGATGTCGGTTCTGAACTTCAGAGAAGGAAGATCAAACCCGGAGTTCGCTGTATTGCTTGTGGTAGAGAAGAAAACCTGGTACATAGGTTCTGGAGCTGTCCCCACGCGGCTGCAGTTTGGCAGGAAATCTCGGTGAAGTTTGGACAGGTAGCTAGGCCCCCTGATGACCTGGTGAGGCAGGGCGACTTGAGGTGGTGGACGCTAGACTTCTTGAGTCGCGAATCACAGCAGACGGCTGCCGTGATGATGATGACCTTGTACAATATCTGGACGGCAAGGAATGATGCTCGGGAGGCTCCACAAATTGATGATCCAAGGAGCATTGCTGTAAAGACTTTGGTGGGCATTGAAGAATGGAACAATCTGCAGGAACCGACGCTTCCTAAACCAACTCGGGTGAAGGAACGGTGGGCAAAACCTGAGGTTGGGTGGTTTAAGGTGAACGCCGATGGGGCTTTCTCAGCTGTCAGACGTGATGGTGGTGCTGGTGTTGTCTTGCGAGACCACCACGGTGATTTCCATGTGGGAGTCGGCCGTTTTTTCCCCACGATCATGGATGCGGAAGGGGCTGAACTGATGCGTGATATCATGCGCTTAAGTTGGCAAAGGAACACCAAGTGCAAAAGCTAATTCTGGAAACAGATTGTGCAAATGTGGGAGCGAAGTTGCTGCTGGATGGGATTGATCGGTCCATGCACGGAATTCTCGTGGGAGAGACCAGATCGTTGCTGCGAAGCTTTCAAGAGTTCAAAGTCCGAACTGTCCGAAGATCGTCGAATGAAGTGGCACATGTGCTAGCCAATATGAGCTGCGATGCGAGAAGCGGTGGGAGTTGGGTTGGCGTAGCGCCACCTGATATTTTATCATTGCTCTACGTTGATTCTGTGGTTTAGTATAGCGTAGCTAGTTAGTCTAAAAAAAAAACAGTGAAAGAGTGATCTAATAAAGACCATGGATTCATGATGATCTCCCAATTAGTAGAAGGAAGCATACCCCGAGCAAAGTGACTATAATTCGTGCACCACTGCAGCCGAGAGGATGGCCAAGAGAAACAGCGCCACCACTTAAATTTAGCTTTCCCTGAAACAGTGAAATGTTCATCAATATTTATGAGAATATTTAGGACTACCTATTTTCTGGAGTATACTGTTAACTAAAACTAGCTTAGTGACTCACAGGAGGGATGTGAAGAAGCCTCTGATTTGCTACGGCAACAACCTGAACATCCATAGGTATATAGTTTAGTCTTGACTCATTCTTCAGGCCTGACTACTACTAAAACTAACAAGACCAAGAATATACCGAGAAAGCCTCATTTATCTCATAATAATCTATTTGTGAAGTTTGGAGACCCGAATTTGATATAGCCTTTGGAATAGCAAGAGCCGGAGTTGTCGTAAACAGTTCAGGTGCCTGTACTTATTTTTAGGAGTTAGTAAAACTCACTGTAATGCATATTAACAAAACAATATAATCAAGAAGATGCCTACATCAATAGGTCATCGAGTTAAAAAGATATGCCAGGTTCACAGCTTTGAGACACAGAAAATGATAATGCTGCTACCAGTCTTCACTAACAAGAACAATGGGTCGAGATTTCTCAAATGCCATTTCTTTCACCAACAATGATTAATGTAAAAGCATGTAAAAGTTACCTGAGCAGCATCAGCGTAGCCTCTGATCCTTGCAATAACTTGAAGGCCAAGGTTCTTAGCTTTCTCCCCGCTTACTAATACAATTGCAGCAGCACCATCGCTGTACATCGGAAGATAAGAATGACACTACAGTTACGCTTCAAGTAGACATATCTTAACCGTGTAGAAAGCATACAACTAAACTTTCCAAATAATCATTCTTCAAGTACACTCTTAAGATGACACAGAACAGACCATTGGTTTTTACTACTGAAGATATACAACATAGTTTGGATGCATATTACATACAGAAGGTAGTTTGGTCTTGTAAAAATAAAGCTACAATGCTACACCAAGCGGCACTATAATTCCATATGAAACAGTTAAGTTTAGAATCATTAAACAGAGACACTTTAATCACGGAGCTCAATATCTACTAGCTTATATTCAAATGATGTATTTGAGATTGTGATATCATACTGGATTGTGGCTGCAAGTTAACTACTCTGCAAGGCTTCCGTATTAGAAACTATCCACGGCGGTAGTAAACCACTAGTCAGAGTACGAAAATAGCGGACCTTATACTAGAAGAATTGCCTGCGGTTACAGAGCCATTCTTCTTAAAAGCCGGTCCAAGTTTCCTCAGCTTTGCTGGATCATACTGTGCACATGGATCACCAGAGAAGTGTCAAAACCGGAAGAGGTATGCTGATGGTTGCTATTGCCACAACTTAACTTTTTTTATCACCACAAAATTATATTGGATCTGCAACAGTAAAAATTAAAACCATGCCTCTGACAGATGATATCAAGGAAATTCCTCCATACGACAGTCCATATCACTAGATTGTGGGACTACCTTTGCAAGACTCTCATCCTTGTCAACGACAACTGGAGGTTTCCCTCTACCAGAAGGAACTTCAACCTGAGTAACAAGAAATGTCTTAAATTGCTACCCAAGTGTCGATATTTCGTACAGAAGAATGGTGTTTGGCATATAAGAATCATGCATATACCGGAACAATTTCCCAATCAAATGCACCACTGTCTCGAGCTGCTATCCCGTGTTCATTGCTCTGGATGGAATAAGCATCCTAGACGAAGGGGAGAGCCATTTCCAAATATTCATTAGATTGTACTAGGTAACAAGATGTGCAGTTCTGATTGTATGAAAACCTTTGTAATTCATGAAAATCAGCTAGCAACCTGCTCCTCCCTTGAAATCGAGTGTTGATCAGCGCACAGCTCAGCACACATCCCCATATGGAAGTCATTATACACATCCCACAATCCATCCTTGAGCATCCCGTCGATCACGACATCATGTCCAAACCGCGATCCTCGTCTGCATTTAATTTCCACAGGCCCGCTCATTATAAACGAGAGGACGCAGGCTTGACCGAAAGCTATTATAGCCGTCACATGATAATAAAGAGAGAGAAAAAACAAAGAACCTTGCTTCTGCCATGTATTTGGGGGCATTTGACATGCTCTCCATGCCACCAGCGACCACGACATCGTTGCTCCCCAACTGAATCGACTGCGCCGCAAGCATGACAGCTGCCAGAAGCAGCACAAGATTTTGAGGAGCAGTGACAAGAAACTCTCAGAGAGTGTGTAAATAAACATAGTAGGTGACATGATGAATGAATTACCCTTCATCCCTGAGGAGCAGACTTTGTTGACGGTGGTGCAGGGGACGGTGTACGGTAAGCCGGCGCCGAGAGCGGCCTGCCTGGCGGGGGCCTGGCCCAGGTTGGCGCTGAGGACGTTGCCCATGAACACCTCCTGCACCAGCGCCGGATCGACGTTTGCTCTCCTGAGAGCACCTAATTTGGGGGAGGAGGAGAGCGCACGGCATGACTGACTACTCGGATCCACCCTTCCAACGAACTACGGCAATTAATGTGATTGCTTAGTGGATGGAGGGTTCAGAAGAGATGTTACCCTGGATGGCGACGGAGCCTAGCTTGGTGGCGGGGAGGGAGGAGAGGGAGCCGAGCAGGGCGCCGATGGGCGTACGTGCGACGCCGACGACGCACACGTCCCTGGGATTCAGCCCGTCGGGGACGCCGGTGCTCGGGGGAGGCGCCATGGAGTGGTGGCTGTCCCCGCTTGTACTCCTCCTCCGTATGCTGGCCTAGAGCTCGCCGGCGGCGGCTGGCCGGAGACGGATTGGATATTTGGGTTGGAGAGGCGGAGACGGCAGCGGCGAGACGGTACTGATCGATCGGGAATGACGAGGAGAGAGAGAGAGACCATGCCGTGCCTTTTTTTTTTTTTGAGTGTGAGAGACCATGCCGTGCCGATCGAGGACAACCGAATGCCGTTTTGGGTTTGGGTTTTAGGAGGTATGATGGGCCTGCTTTCTTTTCGGATTAGCCCAGAACCATAGATGGGCTTTTGCAGTGCAAAGTGGCATGGCTACTTACTCTGTAGCGAGTTCTCAAAAAAAAAAAAAAAAAAAACTTACTCTGTAGCAAGGAGGCTCACTTATATTTTCTCTATCTGTAAAAAAACTTATATTTTCTGTTTCTTTTTTCCTTTTTCAGCAAATACATGAATTACCCTAAAAAAGTTCAATACATGAATACCTTTTTCAAAACCCGTGAACATTTCTCAAATCGATCAATATTTTTCGATAGCCTGAACATTTTATTAAACCTGCGAACATTTTTTCGGCACGTCGGTCGATGGTGTTGAAAGATGATTCTAAGTACATCACCTCGAAACGCACCACTCTCGTGCGATGATTGTCCATGCTCCTGAAGGTCATGTGAAGTTTGATTTGCCCATGGGGGCTAGATCATCTTTTCCGACACAAAATATGTGAGGGTATAAGGCGAGGGTTCCAAATTAAGTGCCATGGTTGTAACCACCTTGCGGCTCCATCAAGCTCTTGAGCGTGCCATGGTACACGATGTATGCTGAGATTTTGCAATCATTGAGGATCTTTGGGAGCTTCCAGTTGGTGATGGTGGTGGCGAGAAAGAGGGCATCAGAAGCGGACTCTCATGGCATCCTCTATGTTGTAGGTGAGAGGCACATTTGACCACTTTGGTGGAGGTGTGGGTGAAAGGATAGAGATAGTAATCTAAAATGCGGCCGAGAGGTGGTGAATAGGTTTCTGCAAATTTTACATTTCTTTTCACAAGTTTAGCATATGCAAATAAATAAAGTGAGCCTAACAACTAGACGAAACAACAAATATGATGCAATAAGATACTGCAACCTCGATGGCTACCACAAAGATAAATACGCAAATGAAAGAGGTCGCACATAAACAACTGAGGCTCATGGAGACAAAGATATAACCCGGGCGTTCCCTTCCTTTGGGGGAAACTACGTCACGACTAGAAAGATGCAGGGTAACACGAAGGACACCCGAAAACAAACAAGGCTCAGCTTATTCTCCTTGAGCCTCCCCCATGAAGTTGGGCATCAGTCACTAGTGGTAGGCCGTAAGTTTATCTTTAATTGGAAGCTTAGGTAATAACCCGCATAAGGACGATTTCAAATTAATGTTGTATGTTTCTACAAAACACATAGTTCCATGTCGGGCACTTTTCCATCTGAAGTCATCTTCATGGCGTTATGGTGCAAGTCTTTGTATGATGTACTCCAAGTCATCCTGGAGTCATCATCTCAACCGGCTGGTAAATCTGATTATGGCACAACTCAATATTAAGTTAGCATGATGACTCTCCGTATGGGAATGGCGGCATGTCGGATGGAGCATAGAGGTCTCCTCTCATACTGAGACATAGCGCCACACCGGATAGAGCTTGACGAGTGAGACTCTGGGACACTCTCTTTCCGATGGGCCGAGAGCATGGCGGCTTCCCTATTGACTGGGTTGTGACGGTATGTCAAATTGATCATGCGACTTGGACATGACCCTCCGACAGCGAGTAGGACATGGCGGTGCACCTGCCGACTTGGATACGACCGCTTGCCGAGTGCGTGGTGGCTCACCTAGCTAACTGATGCTTCAAGAGAGACGAATTAGATCTTAATACACCTTGCAGGCGCCTTGCTCCTGATTGCTGTCTGCATCTGTTCTGCGGGATTCTTCATGTTCTGAGCGCCTTGCCGAGTGCACCTCACCCGGATCATCCATCACGGATTCACAGCAGGATTCCGTTGTTAGGGCGTGTTCGGCAACGCGTCGCTCCGCTGAAATCCAGCGATCCGGCTCCGCGGGAGGGCTTCGTGCGTCGCTAGCGGAGCGCAGACGTTCGGCGCGCTCCAGCTAGTTGCTGGGCCGAAAGCCCATGTAGTGTACGCCAGCCTGCTGACTTGTAGCCCATGCAGCGTTAGATTCTTTTTTTTTCCTGCGATTTTGGATTATACAGAGGGTTACAGAGAGCAGTTCTGGCTGGTACAGATGCAAAAAAATTACAGTTTTGGCTGTGCATATGTAAGGTGAACATATAAAATATTTAGATAACCTGAACACAAATATAAGACAATATATATATTACAAATATCAAGTCCAAAAGCGTCACGTGATGGTATCAAGTCCAACAACATCACATGGACAAATATATATATTACATGACTCGATCATCACCATCCTAGAGCAATGGCGGTAGCTAGTTCATCCCTGAACGCATCCATGTCAGCACCGTTTGCTTCCGGAGTAGACGTATCCGAAGCAGCAGCAGGAACAATGTACCGCTTGTATCGTTCCGGAATTTCAGGCACATAATCAGGATCTCTATCACACCGCTGAAAATGGATATCTTCTCTATCATGTGCACGAATAAAATTGTGCAATGCCATAGTCGCAGCGACAATCATCTTCTGGGTAGCCATGTCATACTTTGGCATCTTGAGAAGGATCTGAAATTTCATCTTCAATACCCCGAAAGATCTCTCAATTATATTGCGCTTGGACGAGTGAATTCTGTTGAACTTCTCGACAGGAGTATTTGGCTCTACACCTCAATGGAACTCAGGAACATGATACCTTTCTCCTTTATATGGTGCAAGATATCCATTTCTATTAGGATAGCCAGCATCAACAAGGTAGTACTTGCCTAAACAGAACAAAGGAAATATTGCATATTAGTTGTGACATATATATATTGCATCATGCAAATAATTACACGGTAGTATATGTTAAATGCTCACCCTTTGGAGGATGGGGGAAGGTGAGCCTATCCTTGTGAAGTGCATGATAAAGGACACTTGTGTCATGCATAGCACCAGGTTGTCCACTTGAAGCATAAGTGAAATGCATATCAAAGTCACATACCGCCATCACATTCTGAGTTACTGCACCTTTTCTTCCAATGTATCTCACTTGTTGGGACGGAGAAATGACTGCCCTAATGTGAGTCCCATCTATTGCACCAATGCAGTTTTTAAAATGTGGGTACGCACGTCTATCATTCCTAATTCTAGGATGCAAGGTGCGGAAATTTGGATCCTTAGGCTTCAAGTAGTGAGAGGACATACGAACCACACAATTTAGAACCTCATGAAATTTCCGGTGCACGGTGTCGGCTGAATGTTTGAAACGGTTTTGTGTTCTCCTATTTGATTCACAGCCACCCAACGTCCAAAGAAACATAGAAAGAGACTCATAACTGCTAACAAAGGGGAGTGTGAGAGCCCATACCGATCGACCAACAAGTCATGGAGGTCAAAGAATACCCTTGCACTCATTCTTAGCATTGTGTAGGTCTCTCCTGGTGTGTCAATAGTCTCTTGCAGCCATCCGAACCCACTCAGCACAGATGTTCTAGCCTCAGCTTTCAACAACCAATTTCCACTAAATTTCGCAGCAATGTGTGCCGCATTTGAACAAGTGATGGATATTTCCTTTGCACGATGGCAAATCATTCTTCTCTTCATTCGATAAGAATTATCATCTTCGCTGTCACTGTCAGACGACATCTGCACATACACAATGAACAAGTTACAAATAGTGAGCAGGAAATATTATCCAAATAGATGACACAAACCAATCCTTGTAATCTGCTCCTGCATCACAAGTGCACTCTTGGGCTTCTTGTTTCCATCATGCACATACTTTCCAAGCCTCTTGACTGCCGAAGAACTAGCTCCAGGACTTGGCTGCAGTACACCATCCTCGGAATCAAGATCTTGGATGGCGTCAATATTCAAAGCATCCGCTAAAGCTTCAGTTGAAGGAGGTGGTACACCCGAAGAAGGGTTCCAATGATCAGTCCCATCACTAGTGATGTCTTCAAACATCAAGCTCAAGTTTGCTTCATTTGAAGCCCCTGCTTTTTGAACTTGCCACAACCTGGAATGTCCTGCGATACAACACGAACAACATGTCAATAAGCTAATTAAATTGTAATAAGCAAAACATAAGCATGACAACTCACTTTTGCTGCCTTCTTCCACCATTCGGCATCTTGTTTTACAGTATTCTTCTCCATGTCCCATCCCCCTCCAGTCTCCCTCAATCTGAGCTTCTTGAATGCAACGTAATCCTTTTTCAGCTTGTCCCATTTGTTTTTAAGTTGGGGCTGCTTATAGTCCAGTCCGGTTATCACCTGGAATTCTTTACCAACATCCTCGTATGCTCTAGGCGTCAAGTAAGTGTTTGGCCTATTACCCGCACGCACTTGCTTGGCAAACAAATCCGAGATTATCCTAGTGTTGTCGTCAGTCCATTCAGCAGCCATGCTCAACAAAATTCTACAAAATTGGTGTCACTTCTATAGCATGATTTCACAAGCAATTTTCAGATACAATTACTAACAACAGTGCACACAACATAGAACAAAACTACCCCCTGCGAACCTATTGCTCTCGAGCTGCTCACGGTACATCTAGATCGGAACGGATTTTCTCACCTTCAATGGGAACGGAGCTTGGGGACGGCGGCGGACGGCGAGTCGGGGAGTGGCCGCCGGCGCGGACGGCGCGTCGGGGAAGCAGGTCGAGTAGGCAGCGCGTCGGGGAAGCAGGTCGCGGACGGCGCATCGGGGAAGCGGACGGCGCGTCGGGGAAGCGGGCGCCGGCGCTGCGGCGAGTCGGGGTCGTTCCTCCGGCCGCCGGACTCGAGGGTGGCGGCGGCGGATCTACAGGCAGCGCCCTAGGTCAAGCAGGCGGGGGTGGAGTCGATGGGTGGGGTTTTGTTGGTCGCTGCCTCTCGCCTGCTGTCGCTCGGGAGAGAAAGAGAAGAATCGAACCGTGCATTTTCACTTGGCGGTGGCAGTTCCTCCGTAAATAGTTGCTGCTTCGCCGATTTGCTGATTCGCGAAGCTGGCTTTGTGGTGCTCCGCATTTTGTACTGCGATTCTGCTCAGCTTCGCGAATCTGGCTTCGTGGAGCTGGGATGTTCGGCACTGCTCCAGCTTGGAGCGACCAGAATCTAGAAGCCAGCGCTTTGCCGAACACGCCCTTAGCAGATCATGTGTCAAAAATACCTTTGTACTACTCCCTCCGCTCCAAATTATATGGCGCGCTATTTTTGTGCTGATCTTTGATGCTCGACTTTGACTAAAACATCTTATATTAAAAAACGGAGGGAGTAGGTACTAAAATATATGGATTGAGAATGTATGAACAGTACCGTTGGATTCGTTTGTAAAATTATTTCATTTCATATGAACATATCAAATCATGGTCGAACTTGTACGTCGTTGACCAGTGAAATTTTAAGCACACAGACGGAGGCAGTAAAGGCAACTCCAACGCACGGCCCATTTCGGACACATTTTGTGTCCGTTTTTTGGTCGTTTGGGTCGCTAAACGGACAGTGTCCTGCCGATGTCCGGCATTTTCTGACCACTGCACCCAACGCGGTTGACCCATTTGGAATTTGTCCGGGTCTTCTTCCTCCCGACGCTTGAACCTGAAAAATACTTTGGCACCTGCTCTGGCCAACGAGAAAACGCACGACGAGGTCCGGCGATGCTGGCACCCGATCTGGCAGCCTCGAGCTCGCCTGGCTTGATCAAGAGTAGCGGCAGCATAGAGCAGCGTTAGCAGCGAATACAGAGAGAGAGGAAGGAGAGAAAGTAGCACTTGTAGAACACAAATCCAACTAGGAATCCTCCCTGAACATTCCAAATCAAAGGATAGAGAGAGCAGCGTTAGCAGCGAATAGAGAGAGAGAGAGAGAGAGCAGCCGGACTAGCAGCTCCAAGGAGAGAGAAAGCAGCGGCAGCCGGACCAACCACCCGAGCGCGGGTGAGTTCGGCAGCGCGCGGGCTGTAGGGATTGACCCAAAGGAACCACCAGAGTGAGACGAGCAGCCGGAAAACCCACCCGAGCGAGGCCATCAGAGCCTCTGGCTCGTCGCCGCCGTCGTTGCCAAGATCCAGATGGAGGCGAACTACCGTGGCGGCTCGGGTTTGGCGAGCGACCGGGGGCTGTGGTGCCGCGGTGGCGCGTGGGCTTCTGCCTCGTTGATGCAGGGCCACGGAGCTCGAGGACAGTGGCGACGCCAGTGGAGTTTCCGCGTGCCGGCGAGCTCGAGGCGAGTGACGACGCCCCATGCCACTACAAGGAAACAGCTAATAGTCGGCTTGTAATCACCGGCGGGCCACCCAAACCCCACGCCGGTGATCTGCTGGGACCAAATTCCGCAGCTAATCACCGGCGTGGTAAAATTTCCACGCTAGTGAATAATGGTAATCACCGGCGTGTCCTTCTGAGCGCCACGCCGGTTATATGTGGGCCCAAAAAATCTTGCCATGGTGAAACATGTTACCCGCGTGGGACGACCAAGACACGCCGGTAACTTCCTATGTAATCACCGGCGTGGCTACTAGAGCACACGCCGGTAATTGTGTATGGTCTGCCGCGCGATACGGACCCAGCAAATCACTGGTGTGGCTTTTGTCCACACGCCGGTAATTCATTTGAGGTTACTGGCGTGGATTTTGTCCACCACGCCGGTAATTTGCGACGTGAAAATTTTGTAGCCACGTGACCACCTTTTCCCACCACTCACTTTACTCTTACCTCTTTGGATCTATCTTCTTCCTCCTTGGTTCTTCTTCTTTTTTACTCTCTCCTCCCACACTCCAAGCAAGGTAAATTAATCTCTCTCCTCCACTAACTCTCTCTCTCTCCCCCCCACTTATTCTCTCTCCTCTCTCTATCTCCACCAATCACTTTCTTAATTACTTGGCCAACACTCACTAACTCTCTAATTAATTGAACTCCGCCTCTCTAGGTTTACTAATGTAAGATACATTGGATTGTAGCTAGCTAGTTATTTGGGTGTTCTACTACTTGTGGTAACATCTCTATCTCCGACTCGATCATTACTAGCTGTCGCATATATATATTTGGGTTGGAGCCATATTTCGGCCATGCATTTATTATCTTGTTCATGTGTGGTTGGAACCGAATTCGGCCATGCATTTATGGTCATGAAGATGTATATTCGGTGGTGTGTGTTGTTTCTCATGCAGTAAAATGAGTGCCAATGTTTTGACGTAACGATGTTTCGTCAAATTTCTGGCACTCAATACGTCCCATTTTTAGCAAAGGTCATGCCAATTTTTTCTATTTTGGTTTGATTCGTGTACCTATTTGTGTAGGCATCGATGGCGGTGAACATGGACAATCGAGGTGTAGCCGCAGCTGCGTATTTGGAAACGGCGGTGAAGAAAATGTACGATAGGAAGGAAAGCGTTATTCCATGTCCTTGTCGTAAATACAAGAACACACTTATGTTTGACCCCTTCGGAGGAACTTTGTTGTCGCATTTGCTCAAAAGTGGTTTCATGGAAGGCTATGAGTTGGTGCCAGATGAGGGTGATGATGACAGAAATGAGAATATGCCCGATGTTGAGGAATGGTCAACGTCGGACGATGATGAAGAATGGGGAAACATTGACGTTGATGATGATCATGGTGATGATGTCGGGCCTGAAGAAGATGAGATGGGCATGCAAAGCTCGTTAGCAACAAAGTTGGATGACCCATATCTTCAAAGAGTTGCTTCGTAAGAAGACGACTAATGAATGTGCTACGTGTAGGGAGGTAAAAGAAACTGGAGCAACTGTCGATAGACTCAAAAACTCCTTTGTACGAAGGTAGCAGTCCCGAGTATAACCGTCTGGACGTGACGCTTAAACTTCTTGACATCAAGGCGAAAACAAAAGCCACCGATAAATGCGTCGATATGATTTTAGAGTATGTGCACGATTTTTTACCCAAAGGGAACAAATTGTCTCAGAATGTCGAAGAGGCTAAGAAAGTCGTGTGCCCTCTTGATTTGCCGCACACTAGATATCACGGGTGCATCAATGATTGCATCATCTATCGGAACGAGCACGCGAATAGTTTAGTGTGTCCAGAGTGCGGTCACTCCCGTTACAAGCGTGGAAAGAAGAGTCCTCAGAAAGTTGTATGGTACTTTTCTCTCATTCCTCGTTTTCAACGCTATTACCAGGACAAGAAAGAAGCAGAGCATCATGAACAATGTGCCCAACATACTCTCGGTCACGTTCTTAATGATATGCATTGAATCAAGAGAATGTGGCGTATCAAGAAGTGGCCAGTAGGGCAAGTCCCAAAAAACAAACTTCCTTTTCCATGTTCTGTAAAGAGGCTCGGGTGCCTTTTGTTTCTTTCCCGGCAAAGGACACTCCTTCCAATTGTTCAACATTTCAAGAATCTTTGTTCTTTTTCTCGGACGTGGCGGTCCTCGGGTCTCAACTGTATTGTCGAACAAGTCTTTTCTTTTTCTCCACTCGTCATTCGGGTAAAGCCACCTCTGATGACCCTGGTACACGGTTTTACAGGACCCCAATTTTGATAGCTGGCGGTAAGCTGTCTCGTCCATACATTTGACACATGCGTAGTGTCTGTGGCACACCTGGCAAGACACATACCCTAACCCCGGAAAGTCTTGTACCGTCCTCATCAACACGGCTCTCATATCGAAATATTCTTCTTTGTAGGCGTCCCATGTACTGACACCTTTCTTATCCCATAACGTGTCTAGCTCCTCATTTACCAGCTGCATGTATATGTTAATATCGCTACCTGGTTGTGTTGGCCCTTGGATTAACATAACCATGTGTATGTATTTTCTCGTCATGCACAACCAAGGGGGAAAGTTGTACATCCATATAAACACGGGCCACGTGCTGTGATTTGTGCTCTGGTTGCCAAACGGATTTAGTCCATCCATACTAAGGCCCAACCTCAAGTTTCTTACCTCATCCGTGAACTCTTTGTTCTTATAGTCAACCTTGAATAGATTTGGAAGAACTAGGCATCAGGGGTGATCTTCATGTATCAAAGAAGAAGAAAATAGATCATGAGACACAAGAGACAACTGTCACGAGCCAAAAGGGCACGAAAACCAAAGAGTGTATCCCCCCCGCTTGCTTCACTCTTACTCCAGCAGAGTTGAAACAAGTTTTTGAGTGTCTTTACGACATCAAAGTAACAACCGGCTACTCGGGCTCCATACGCAGATTTCTAGACATGAAGAAACACGGATTCAGTGGGATGAAGTCTCAAGACTGTCACGTGATGATGACACAGTTACTTCCAGTAGCACTTAGAGGTGTAATGGAAATCACGTCCGTGACACAGTTCTTGACCTCTGTAATGTCTTGGACGTTATATCTCGAAAGTGTATCAGTAAGAAGCGTCTCAAAAGGCTACAAGAAGAGATCATGACTATACTATGTGAGCTTGGGCTATACTTCCCGCCTTCGATGTTCGATGTGATGTTGCATCTGCTTGTCCATCACCACTAATAATATAAAAAGAGCCAGAGTGTCAGATCCGAGCAGTTTCCACCGTTGATACATCTATATCCGACGTCCCAGGTGGCTCCAATGATGTATGTTGTGCATCCCGCAGAAAACAGCCGCATCCACGCCCCTAATCACGCTTGCTTCCCTAATCATGTGTTTGCCCACCGTCCTCACAACCGTCACCAGTCTGAGATCTCGCCGAAGCCGACCGCCATAGACGTCTGAGAACTTCACCGGATACTGATCCGACGGCACCGACCAGAGATCGCCGCCAACGTGTTTCCGATCACCAGTCCGCACCACCGTACCATCGGCGCGCGCGCGTTCCGAACTTCTGATCTCCACTACACCCAGCGAAGTAATGAACTCATGTGCATATGATCGATCGTCGACGTTGGCTACCAGTGCAGCATGCTCGCCTTGCGCAGACGGAGCCAGGTACACATACATAATTTTTTTGTTAGATACGGATTATTAGGCTTTTGATTAGTCATGTCCTCAGATCCGGAGATTACGCTAGAGATTTGGCCGATGGCACATCATACGACGTTAGCAGCCATGAAGTGCGTTTTGATTTACATCTCTTTACGCACCTACCTCTTTTCGGATATTGCAGGCAAGTGATACAGGGGAGATGCTCTGACGGAAGCCATTTATGCCAGTTTTTTTGATGGAGTGGATTGCAAAACAAATTAACAAGTCCCTTTCGGTTGGCAAGAGTCGAACTCTCTAGGCATTGACATTTGAAGATGCAAGCATGGAGCTTTAGGTGCATTCTCAATCATCTCTAACATGCAGCTGGATAACTTGGATCGTTCTGCTATGCAGGTGTAAGTGCAGAGGTTATTATGCATATATAGCACTGTTAATTTCAGGAAAAAAATTATAGCGGGCTGGAGAGGAGGCATTAGTAATAATTATGACAACATAAAATGTTTTGCCGACAGATTGAAGCAAAGTCAAGCAAGTAATGACAAACAAGAGGGTTTCCTAAATGGACATATGCAAAACACAAAGCTTGGGAATGATTTGGGGACACACTTACTATTCTCTCATTTGATTACTGATTTCTGGTTTATAATCTGATTTCTCTCTATCAGTTCACAGTAACAAAGTTTGATTGCACGGAATCTTGACCCTTTTAATCAGCGAGGAATGCTATCCAACGGAAATTCAGTGGTAACACAAGCGTACCATCAAGACTTGATATAAGTGACTTTATCTTCCAAATTTGAAAGAATATTTCAACTTATTTTTCACAGGTTTACTTGCATATGTAATTGCTCATTTTTACTCTCAAAAGGGACATCAGAAAGGACATTGTCAAGATACAAAACTCCTATTATAGCAAGTGATGAGTATACGCTTTCCGTACAAGACTTGCCATTTCCAATTGTATAGACATCAAAGTTGCAATAGTACGAGCGTGGAGGAGAATTTGGACGCGCCTTAGTTTTCTTGTTGATTTTGTTCATGGAGAGAACAAAGTGCATTCGGGTTTAACAAGGTATGATCATCATTTGTGAGAGATAGCAAGAGTATGTGGTGTGTACTACTATTTATGCATTAGGCTGTAACAAGGTAACACTATTTATGCTGCATTCCAGGGCAATAGATACAATATTGAGATCAAGATGCAACATGTTAGAGTAGCTTAAAAACACATCATCTATCTAATTGTAATACACTGCTGATGCATTTCAGTTTTTTTAATAGTATATGCATGCAACTCCAACTTTATAATTTATCTAACTTTATGCTCACCCACTTCTTATTACGTGCATGTGCACGTGATCAATTACTAGTATTGTTTCTGAGATCGAAGATCTCGGGCCTGCTTTTCTGCGCAACATGTTCCCGTTTGAAAGGCTGAATTGGTGGGTGAAGGGCTTCGTTCATAACAGGGCACATCCTCATGGAAGCATCGTTCAGGGATATCTAACTGAGGAGTGTATCTCTTTCTGCAACAACTACATGGACGTCAATAATCCTATTGGTGTGCCCGCCAATAAGCACTTTGACAAGCTCTGTGGGGCTGGTCACTCGACTCTAAAGAAGGCGTTGCACGTGGGCCATTTAAATCGATGTGACGACTTTGAACGAGCGCACACGGTTTACTTACAACACGTGAATGTGCTGGATGATTGGTTGGAGAAGCATAAAATGACAATAATTGAAAAGTATGCACTTCTTGGGCAGACGAAGACGAAAGACCAGATTAGTAAAGAGCATAACCAGACCTTCGCGGCTTGGTTAAAGAACACCATCAGGAACAATCCATTGCTAGTGAATGATGAAAATGCAGAGACCATATACACCTAATCACAAGGCCCCACACACAATGTCATGTCTTATCAAGCGTATGATATGAACGGATTCACATACTATACGGAGGCCAAAGACAAAAATAGTGTGTACCAGAACTCTAGGGTAACTATGGAATCAGAGATCGGTGATGTGAACCGAAGATACTACGGAAGGATCGAAGAAATCTGGGAACTTGACTACGCGGGAGACTATAAGGTGGCGATGTTCCGCGTCAGATGGGCAAAGAATATCGACTATGAAGATCATGGCTTCATTACCATGACTATACCCGAAGCGCAACCCATTGGTGCAAAGAGCAATGTGAAAGGAATCACCGCCGAAAACGAGCCCTGGGTTTTTGCTAAGGATGTGGCCCAAAGTTTTTTCATAAAAGACCCGACAAGGTCGAGCCGTGTAGTCGTGAGGAGAGGCAAAAGGAATATCATTGGGCTCGATGAAGTCGAGACCGAGGAAGATTTTCACCAATTCGACGATCCTAAAGAAGAAGACGACTTCGACGAGCCATACACCACAAGAAGAAGCAGAACCACATTACCTTCTTCCAAAAAATTCAATCCTTTCATAAGATCAAGTTCTACTATGAAGGACAAAAAGAAGACCGTAAAAAAGAATTGACTTTAATTTTATATGTAATATCTTATTGTAATGGGGACTTGAATCCATTTTGTAGATCAACTACTACTACTTTTGCATATGTAATATCGTATTGTACTGGGACTTTAATCCATTTTATTGTCTATTTATTTTAATTTTACTATCTATTTCACAGGACATATACAGGCCCCGCTCGTATAACACTAATTCCCTCTCGCTATGAAGAACAAAAAGAAGACCGTGAAAAAGAATTGACTTTTGCATATGTAATATCGTATCGTGCCGCCGCCACCTCCCCTCTCGCTCCCCGCCGCCGCGTCCGTCCACCTCGCCCCGTCCCCGCCCGCGACGACCTCCCCTCTCACTCCCCGCCGCCGCCTCCGTCCACCTTTCCCCGTCCCCGCCCGCGACGACCTCTCCTCGCTCCCCGTCATAGCCGCCGCAGCCTCCGTCCACCTCGACTCCGTCCACCTCGGCCGCGTCAACGTCGACCCGTCCCCGCCTCCGTCAACACCGCCAGGTCCCCGCCTCCGTCGACATCGCCCCGTCCCGGCCCGCGTCGACGCTGCGTCGTCCCCGCCCGCGTCGACCTCGCTCCGTCCCGGCCTCCACCGCGCCGGTGAGTTTTAGATGATTTAAATGTTTAGTTAGTTGATTTAGATGTGTAATTTTAGATGTCGATTTAGATGTCTAGTTAGTTTATCTAGATGTGTAGTTTTAGATGTGTACTTTTAAATGATTAACATGTGTAGTTTTAGATGATTAATTGTGTAGTTTAAGATATGTAGTTTTAAATGATTAACATGTGTAGTTTTAGATGATTTAAATGTTTAGTTAGTTGATTTATATATGCAGTTTTAGATGATTAACATGTATATATATTTTTAAATGATTAAGATGTGTAGTTTTAGATGATTTATATGTGTAGTTAGTTCATGCATCTCATGCTTGTTTAGTTTTGTCTTTTGTAAATGCCGATGAATCAAATATTGTGGCACACGATTTTGGGGTGGTGCAAGTGAGCCTTGTGATATGCATGGAAATACTTCTTGTGCATCCTACTTGGCTCGCTTGCACCATCCCTGTCATTTGTGTGTCCAATCTAATTATATGAGGCATGATTTCTAGTTCATGTATATTTTGCAACTTGTTATATTGTAATTCATGGATTATTTCTAATTGTTTACATTGTAAAATTTATATTTTCCACTCTTTTACTGATTTGACTGTTATATGTATAATATGCAGCAAATGAATCCGTTGGCTCCGTGTGTTGCTTGTGGCTATTCTTGCTGCATGAATAGAAAGCTTAGCGTAAATCTGCAACACGCTGTCGAAACTACAATGGTATGTTTACATTCGACATATTATGAGCCTATTTTTTTGTGATAGTGCTAAAGATATCAATTCCATGTGCCAATGTTTAATTGTTGTTTTTTCTCAGAACATTCCGTGCAGGGCTAGACGTGGCTTCTTGGAGCATGTAGGCGTTGCCATTGCCGATCACATGACTTTTCAGGTCACCTTGGCCCAGATGACGGTGCCTACCAGGACGTTCAAGGTTGAGTGCACCAACGAGGCGGACCAGGCGTATTTCAGTGGCCCTGCTTGGACAACACTTGCTCGGCACTATGAAATGCAACCTGGTCAGAGGTGCAACTTCTTCCTCGACCATGGTACCGAAGAGGTGTACAACCACCCCGAGTGCCCCCGTTCTGATTCTGATGAGGATGACATTTGAGAACTATGTTGATTCCTGCCAGTAGTTATGAATAAGTTAATTAACTAGATTGATGAACAATAAGAACTTTGTTGATTTCAACTCATATATAATTGCTGGGTGGCGCAGCCACTGCTATTTCTGTGAAATTTTCTGTTTTCATGTATTTTCTGTTAATTGCAGTATATTGAATTCAGATTTTTTTTTAATTTCCGAAAATTAATCACTGACGTGACCCTAGACGCCGGTGAACCCAGTAGGTTACTGGCGAGGTCTCACCACGCCGGTGATTCCAGTACGTCACTGGCATGGTCTCACCACACAGGTGATTCCACACGATCACCGGCGTGGCCTCACACTCGCCGGTGATCTCAAATAGCACATGCGTGAGGTTACCGGCGTGGGCGTTTCTCGCCGGTGATCCCAAAATCGCCACGCCGGTGATTAGCTGTTTCCTTGTACTGTGCGTCTCCGCCTGCGCAAGCTCTCGACGACATGTGTGTGAGGCGGCGCCGGCAGGCCGGAGCGGGATGGAGCCACTCGTGGCTTGTGGCGGCGTGGGGATTTTCTCCAGGGAAGAGAGAAGATGATGGGAAAGGTGGGAGCGTCGCTCACTGACGAGTGAGACATACTCGCGTGGAGGCGGACAACAGAGGACACGCGTGGACGAGCGGACGTGTCCATCCCGACCCAAATCCAGAGCAAATTTGGTCCAGGAATGGATCGGGACGGACACAAAATGGACAACTTTCTGAATTGGGTCTGCGCGTTGTGCCGCTCTATTTCCCAAATCGGACAGCAACGGACACAAACGGAACCAAATGGGTCGGCGCGTTGGAGTTGCTAAAACGGTTTGGCCCATTTACGAGGAAAGCCAATCAAAACTCACACTACGCAGTTGTGAGTTAATTAGCGGCCCACTAATTAGATTTGTAGCGGTCATTTTCGACAACATAAAAATAATTTCGGAGAATGAAAACCTCGTCGATCATTTCCTTTTCTGGAGTGCGCATTTCTGGCAAGTCATAACTTATGACTCAATCAGAGACGCTCCAAGGAATTCGTGTGGCCTGGCAGGGATACACATCGTAATAAATCATCGTGATTAGGTTTAATTGGATACCCCATAAATACGATTTATTGTTTACTATTGTTATCCATCTATTGGAACTATGCGTACAGAGTAAGTAATAAAGAATACTTAATGGTATCACATAAATACAGTAGTCCAAAGATTAGCCGGGACGATATCCATGAAAAATAGAAAGAACCATGAAATTAGGGGTTCGTTTAATTAGATTGCACGCTTTTGATTCTTTGCCATGTACCTCACGTTGGGTATATATACACAGGACACCCCAAAGGAAGATGATACCTGCCATTGTTTCTCACAAAAACTACCCTGCTATAGATATAGACGAGTTCCGAGCAAGCCCGCCCAGTAATTTCTCCATGGACAAGTACATGAACCGCCTCTGCACACCAATCATCCTCTCGGTGCTTCTTCTCGCGTGCTTTGCTACCCTTGCGCAGTGTAAGTTGCAACCCGAGCGACCAACTTTGATGCTCGGCCGCCTTATATTTCCAACACCAATCTTCCATGCATGATCGAGCATATGATGTGCATAATTTGTATTTCGACAGGAGTGATTACCGCAAACTCCGAAGTTATTTTTGTACTTGTTTGGCTGTTCTTTGGATTACTTCTTTGTTGATAAAGAGAGACTAGTCTGAATATTCATTGTTTTTTCTCTGTTCCACAGGCACAGCATTGGAAGACACGGAAAGCAGTAAGCTCTACTTACCCGGCATGTGTGTCCGTAGACCCAAACAGTGCAAGGGTTCTTATTGCTGGTACTGCTGTATACTAAAGCCGGCTGATGATCCATGCTATAGAACATTAGATGAGTGCCTCGTTGAATGCCCCAAGGCTTCTACCCTAAGCCCACCGCCGGCCGTCACACATGCACCACCATCGCCTCCTATGTAATCTCATCGTGTAGCTTCTCAATTAAGCATAATGCGTGTTGTGCCGATGAGGCGATGAATAAATCAGATCGATGAAACATAATGTGTGCGCTTTATGACGAGTTGTCAATTACGTTCTATAATTATCCATGTTACTTATCAGTTAATTTGTATGTCTTTTTGTTTGTTCGACACAACGTCTTGCGATGTAAGGCAACTCTATGTTGGAATGATTTTTTCAACCTGACTCAACCCTAGGCTAACGGATATCTACATCTCTATGTCTGAAAAAAAGGGAGAGTAAACCATCTCAAATGTCCAAGCAATTCGATCTATGTGGTGTACTCGGTACACCCACTTTACAATTACAAAAGTTATGTTTTTTACTATGCACATCAAGGGCGAGGATTAATTAAATTGCACCCCTTCATTTTAAATAGCAAAATAGTCTACAAAGCTTATAATCGATAGGAATGTTAGTTATTGATAAAAAAATAGTAAGCACATTTTTTTGCTTGGCAAAATAGTCAACTTTAACCTTGTATGTGATCTCACAGCCACCATTGGTTGCTCCTGCTTCAAAATTTCCTCCCGTCAATTCCTTACCGGAGGCGGGCATCCATTCTCCCGCGCACTTTAGTGGCACAACATGCAAATCTAGAAAGATGACTGATCGTCTAATCTGTGGACTCAAGTTGCAAGACTTGGATTTAATTCCTGGTAACGACCGAGTTAGAGAGCAGACAGAGCAACACCTCTCCCCTCTGCTTCCTTAACAAAGCAAACTTTTCTCGTCAGTCAGTTACCGAGCAACACCTCTTCCCTCTGTTCCTTAACGAAGCAAACTTTTTCCCACACCTATTACCGGTTGTGCTGCCCTAGACTTGTGACTCCACAAATTCATTTTCAATATATCAGTCCAATATTGCTCGAATCATAAGTAAACTCTTGGTGCTTCTTCTCACAGGCTCTGTGCAATGTAAGTTGCAGATAAATTCCCGATCTACCTATTTTGATGCTTCAGCCGACTTGTCTTTCCAATACTAATCTTCCATGATCGGCCACAATTAACGCACATGCTATGCATGTTTTTTTACTTCTTCATAAGTGCTTATTATGGCTTTTCTAAGTGATTTAGACTAATGTGAATCTTAATTATTTTTTGTTCCATAGGTAGAATAACGGAAGATATGGAAAGCGTTGAGATCTATATACCTGGATTGTGTTCCCGTTTTTGTCTCACACACCGTTGCTTCTACTGCTGTACAGTAAAGGATCACTGCTATAACACACTCAAAGACTGCTTGGTTGATTGTCCCAAGACTTCTTAGCTAGACCCAGCGGTGATGATGGCACCATCGCCGCCTATCTAATCTAATCATATAGCTTTCCAAGGAAAGGGCGCTGAAGAATAATTTAGATATTAATAAACGTCAAATGTTTGTCTTTCTTGAGTTGAGAATTAGTTATATAATTATCTACGTTCATGAGTCGACATAATGTCTTGTGATGTAAGGCAACTCTAGTTCGAATATTTTTTGCCGTGTTCTCCATGTTCGAAAACATATTAATAAATGTCGTAATGTATGCGTCTCATGAGTTGAGATTGCATAATTGTTTATGTTCATGAGTCGATATAATGTCTTGCGATGTAATACAACTCTATTTCGAATGTATTTTTGCCCAATCCTACATGTTTGAAAATATAAAAGCAGAGAGTAAACCATCTCACTATTCCAGACAACTAGATCCAACCGTTTATGATGCTCTTTTGGAACAAACATGATTGAAGCAAAATTATGTCGTAATTCCCAATACTTACCTCGAAAGAACGTCCTAACCTGCTTCCTCTGGCCGTCAATGCGCCCTGCCACCACCGCCACAGAGGTGCCAGGAGGTCGTGCATGTTCAGTGTCAATACTTGTTCGTCAGTCTGATGGACCGTGGACAAGGGCCTACACCAATAAGACTTTCTTCTCAGCCTTGTGCCGATCATCTGCCCTGGACATGTTTTATGTGCTTCTTGGTTTCAGGTGACCATATTTCTAGAGATGACGCTGCCGAGCGTTTACCCAACTATCATGTCTAAGTGTCATGTCGGAGCACACGGCTGGAAGAACATGTACAGTGGCGGATGTAGAACTAAACCGCTGGGGGTGCCAGACTCAAGTTTCATAGCTTAAATACCATCGGCAAGTATGTTTAACACATGTAATGCGCCAAAAATTAGACTTATTGGTACTGGATTAAAAGAACTCCAGTTTTTTAGGGGGTGCCATGGCACCCATGGCACCCCCCTAGATACGCCCCTGAACATGTACACCACCGCCGAGCTATCGTTCAACACCAAGGAATAATGTGCCGATGAATAATTTAAATGAAACATAATGCTTGCGTTTTATGAGTTGAGAAATGAGAATTGAGTTATATGATTATGCATGTTCCTTATCGATTAATTAGTTTGTATTGCGTCTGAGATAAGTCGATGCGTAGTCACGTTTGGATGACCAGATACTTCTCTTTTCAGTGTTTTATTTTCTTTCCAGTCAACATTCAGTCGTCGTCTCAAGTGTCATTTCCTTTTTTAGATAAAGGGCTTTATTACTCAAAAGTTTAAGTATTACACCCGGCCTCTGCATCAAAAATGCACACAGCCGCAATCCAACGGAGAAAGAAAAAAAGTTGTGCAGCAATAGACGAATTACAATCAGCAAGAATAATGTAAAACGCCTATGTCATGGACAATCTCGACGGCCTATGGAGGTCCAATCCGGCGATCAAGCGGCCACCCATGTTGTGAAAAAATGTCCCTCGCCACCTCTTCCAGACGTGCACACGCCTCCGTAAAGAGGTCTCGATGTCCCACACGTTGTAAGGTGGACCACATACGGAGAATATTTGTGCAACGGTAGAGTACCTGCATATGAGAAACATCTTTATCATTGAAAACCTTGTCATTTCTACTAAGCCAAAGCGACCATATAACAGCAATCGCTCCCACCCTAATAACCGTTCTAAGCTTTTTATCTATCCCATGTAGCCAGTTGCCAAAAACATTGGCAACAGACTTGGGTGGATATAAGTTAGACGCTATTTGGATGGCTGACCATATAGAACGAGCGAAACTACACTCGAAGAACAAGTGTTTTATTGTCTCATCATGTGGACAAAACATACACTTCGTACTTCCATGCCAATTTCGTTTAACAAGGTTATCCTTTGTTAGAATGACACCTCTACGAAGATACCACGTAAAAACTTTAATCTTAAGTGGTATCTTCATTTGCCATATTTTTTTATTATCATCAACTGGCACATCGGAATGTACTAACGCCCTATACATGGAATCCACAGAGAATTTACCATTCGCACATAGATTCCAACGAAACTCATCGGGCCCCTGTGTGAGTTGAACTGAACTCAACCGTGCCACCAGGGAGTTCCAAGACGCTAGTCTCGGTCCAAACAAGTCTCGCCTGAACGTCACATTCGGAGGAGAGCATTGCATTACAGTGGCAATGGTATCTCCCTTATGACGAACAATATTGTATAGGGCTGGATATCGATCCCGGAGGGTGGTGTTGTCTAACCATTTGTCCTCCCAGAATCTAATCTCCGAGCCATCCTTAATATTAAATACCCCGAAGCGAAAGAAATGTTTCTTTGTCGCCATCAGTCCAGCCCAAAAGTGGGAATCACCAGGTTTCCAATATACCTGTGATACCGCCTTTGTGCCAATGTATTTTCTCTTAAGGAGTGTTTGCCATATCCCATCTTCAGTAAGCAGCTTAAAAAGCCATTTACCTAGGAGGGCTGAGTTCTTGACATCAAGGTCATGAATACCAAGCCCTCCCTGATCTTTAGGGCGACAAACAACATTCCATTTAGCCAGTCTGTACTTCTTCTTCTCACCATCTCCTTGCCAAAAGAATCTTGATCGGTAATAATCCAATTTATGCAAGATTCCTCTAGGTATTTGGAAGAAGGAAATCATATACAGTACCATGTTTGTTAGTACCGAATTAATGAGAACCAATCTTCCACCAAGAGATAGCAATTTTCCTTTCCAACTAGATAGCCTAGCTTGTAGACGTTCTTCGACGTGTCTCCATTCCGCATTAGTCAGTTTCCGAAAATGTATTGGTATTCCAAGGTACATAATTGGAAATTGACCCTGCTCGCAGCCAAAAATATCGGCATATTGAGCAGCTGCTTCTTGAGCCTCACCGAAGCAAAACAATTCACTCTTATGGAAATTAATTTTCAATCCCGATAATTGCTCGAATGCTGAGAGTATCAATTTCAGATTCGCGGCTTTATCTAGGTCATGTTCCATAAAGAGGATTGTATCGTCTGCATATTGAAGAATAGATAAACCCCCATCAACAAGATGTGGAACTACTCCTTCAATTTGGCCATCCGTCTTAGCTCGTTCAATCATGATCGTCAACATATCCGCCACTATATTAAATAGTATAGGCGATAGAGGATCACCTTGCCTTAATCCTTTTTTTGTTTGGAAGTAGCGACCAACGTCATCATTGACTTTTATCGCCACGCTACCTCCAGAAACAAAATTAAGGATCCAAGCACACCACTCCTCTGAGAACCCTTTCATTCTCAGAGTCTGTAGCAAGAACGGCCATTTGACTTTATCATACGCTTTTTCAAAGTCGATTTTAAATATCACCCCATCAAGTTTTTTCGTGTGCATCTCATGTACGGTCTCGTGTAAAACCACAACACCGTCTAGGATATTCCTCCCTTGCATAAAAGCTGTTTGGGTAGGTTTTACCACATGATCTGCCACTGAATTTAACCTGATGGTCGCTACTTTTGTAAAGATTTTGAAGCTAACATTCAGAAGGCATATTGGCCGATACTGTTGTATCCTTTCGGCATTCTGAATCTTAGGCAACAAAACGATCTCCCCAAAATTAAGGCGAAATAGCTCAAGTTGTCCGGCATGTAAGCAGCCAAATAACTCAAGCAAATCAGACTTGATGGTTTCCCAAAAATGCTGGTAAAACTCAGCCGGAAAACCATCTGGTCCTGGTGCCTTATTATGCTCCATTTGAAAAACCGCCTTACTTACCTCCTCCATAGAGAAAGGTGCAGTAAGAAAGTTGTTTTCCTCAGGAGTAACTTGGGTAATATCATCTGTTCGGGACTCATCTAGAGTAAAGTTCCCTTCCTCGGGAGCCCCAAACAAACCTTTATAGTAGTTTGTGATATATTCCTTGAGCTGATCCTGTCCTTCGATCAAGCCCTCATCCTGTAGGAGAGAGTGAATACATTTCTTTCTATGTCTGCCATTAGCAACATTATGAAAGTACTTTGTATTCGAGTCCCCTTGTAGAATGAATTGAGCTTTAGATCTTTGGTACCATTTGAGCTCTTCTTCCCGCAACATACGACCCACCTGCTCATTCGAGTGCCGTTTTAGGTCACTCTCATTAGCTGATAAGGGGCGTACTTCTGCTAGTTGATCAAGCTCATCAATAATGGAACACAGGCGCTCCTTTTCTTTTTTAAGCATACCAGTTGTGTGTCTTGCCCACCCACGAAGGAATTTACGCAAATTGCGCATCTTATTATTCCACCGCTGGATAGCGCTATCACCCACAACCGGTTGAGACCATATCCTTTTGACCAAATCATCGAAACCATCCCGTAACAGCCAACCTAATTCGAATTTGAATTGGTGCTTCCCGGGCGATGTCAACGTTCCAGTAGATAGGAGTATGGGGGCATGATCCGAAAACGCCTCTATACGTTCAAGCGCACGAACCGTTACTAATGGATATTTATCCTCCCAGCGGGAGTCCATCAGAACCCGATCCAGCTTCTCGTACGTCGGCTCGGGGAGACTATTAGCCCAAGTGAATTGTCTCCCCGTCATATGAACCTCTCTTAAGGACAAGCTATCGATAACAGCGTTGAACAAAGTAGGCCAATGAGTATCAAATCTACCCCTACTTTTCTCGTGTCGGTACCTCAGCATATTAAAATCCCCTCCTATAATAATAGGATTTGGGTCATCTTTAGCTAGATTAACCAACTCTCTAAGAAAAGCAGCCTTATATTCTTCTTGGGCAGCACCGTACACAGCAACTAGGCTCCATGTAAAGTTGTCGGACTTGTTTCGAATTTGAAATTTAATGTGAAATTCACCATCCGAATGACCCAACAACTCCATGGTTTCCGTTTTGATGCCAAGTAGCATGCCACCCGATCTGCCTCTAGGGGGACAGGAATGCCAATCAAACTCCACACCGCCTGAAAGTCGGTCTAGTAGAGTGCTTGGAAAATCCCGTCTACCCGTCTCAGATATAGCCAAAAAATCCAACTTATAATCTCTCACATGATGCGCAATATTCAAATGTTTAGCCAAGTCGCCTAGACCTCTGCTATTTTCGAAAATGCCATTCATCGGGAAACAGTTGGGGATTTTGACTTTTTCGCGCTTTTACGCGAAGCTTTGTTCTTTTTATTTTTGGCGGATTTGGATCTCCGGCCGGTAGCATACAGATCATCAAAAGATCCCAGCTCAGCCTCGTCCATATCCACCTCGGTTACCTCTCCTACAAGATGTGATAGAAGCTGTCCATCTATTGTGGCATGCGCATCATCATCATCTACAGAAGAGGATACCGGCCAACTCGAAACACTAGGAGACACCCTACGGCGATCATACTCTACATGTTTCAGAACGTTAGCCGAAAGCACCACCTCGTTATCACTTCTCCCTAAACTGACGCCTACCGCTGACAACTTAGCAGCTAAAGTAGACGTAGGAAAGGACAAAATGACTTCGAAGTGAGTGACGTACCAGCAGCAGGAGTGGAAAACGACTCGGCTTTGCGACGTATCGCCTTCGCCAACGAGTCCTCATCCGTCGCTGATGCTCCATCCTTCCCAGCGAGGTGACGTGCGCTACGCCTAGGTGTCACCATAGGAAGCGAACGTCCCCCCGCTGGCGTGGGCACAATGGGAGAGGGCGAAGGCGATGTAGCAGCCCTCTCGACCACTGTGCAAGGTGCCGTCGACGAAGGAGATGTCGTCGCGACGATGGGTGAGGACAAGGATGAAGTAGAGTCCTCCCCCAGCAGCCCACCTCTGCATGCCCGAGAAACATCGGACCGATCCACAGCAACCACCGAATTACCAGAAGCCTCCCTCCATTGCCGTACCAGTAGCTTGGCTCTAGGAGTTTGAGGATTTGGGTTAAAAGGTGTCACCGCGACGCCCCTCAGTAACTGCGCCATCTGTGTCCCTTGCACCTGTCCCCCTCTCGAAACCGGATTAGGATCGTACGAGGGGGACCGCGGAGCTTCCACAGTTCGAGTCGCAGCGGCCGGAGGCGGAGTGGAGCACGGACTCGTCGCGACAGGTACGGCGATGGGGGCGGTGATCTGAGGCGGAGGCGCGCGACGGTGGCTGTTCCCGTTCGTACGCGAGGGAGAAACCGCCCTAGCGCCACGATCCTCTCTCCACAAGCCAGCGTACCAATGGCTGAGATGTGCCCAAGGTGATCCATGGTTCTGATCGGCATGCACCCTGGGCTCACGCGGCAGTGAGAGAACCGTCGTCGGCTGCTGCTCGGCGCGAACGTCGGAGGTCCCGCCGAGCTGCCGAAGGCGCCACCCACGCCCGACCTTGAGGCCCTGTCGAAGCCTCTGGTACCCTTCGCGGAGGCCCCCCACGCCCCGCCTGTGCAACCATCCGAGGCGCCGCAGCCGCGACCTCGGCGTACGAGGGAGACCGCGGAGCTTCCGCAGTTCGAGTCACGGCCGCCGGTGCGGGCGCACATGTTGGAGGACCGCCATGCCCCGGGGTCGTGGCCATCGGACGCGGCGCGGCCAACTCTAGCCGCCCGAGCATCAGACCATAACCCCTCGTACCAACATCCCAGATGAGCCCAGGGAGATCGACGGCTGGCGTTCGCCTGCCACTGGGCCCCACATGTCGGCGACTGAGGAGGTTCAAATTTCAGCCCCGCCTCCTGATCCGTCTTCCGCGGCTTGATCCGCTCTGAATCACGAACCACCGATCCCGCCGGCGACGAACTCCCTTCCGGCGCCGTGGCCGCACCGAATTCCGGGAAGAAGTCCCCCAAGCACGGCGGCGGCGTGATCCGAGGGCGTGGTATAGGACCTCGCCACCCCATCCGCACCCGGGGTAGCCGCAAAGGGCGCGCATGAGGCGACCCTCCACTCCCACCTCCGGCGGCGCGGTCAGTAGACGGCTTCCGCGATCCTCCATCCTCTTCATCCACAGCGTCCGCTTCCGACCTACACACAGGAGACAAACACGTACCTTGGTGATCGTCGGAATTAATCGGTGAGGAACGCTCCCAAACACGGGATGCCGGCGTTGGAAATCCGACGTCCTCCCAGAACTCCTGCTGAATTTGCTCGTCGGACTTGGGTTGCCGATGAACGTCATCACGTGAGACCAGCCAGCCGTCATCAAGGACGTCTTCGGCCGCGAACACCGCGACATGCGCATCTTCCTCCCCCGAGCCATCTGAGTCCGGCTCAGCCGCTAGGGCCTCGAATCGAGATCCCGACGCCGACGCAGCGAGGGACAAACGCCGCCTCCCTTCAGCTCCCAACCTGCTCCACTGATCTTGATGCATCCATGATCCCGTGGCCGGAGAACCCGGCGAGATCTCAGTTGCCGGCGAGAGGGCCCCGGGCGCTAGTGTGAGGCGCCGCCTGGAAGCCATGGCGCCGTTGGCCACCGGCGCAGCGCGGTCGCCAGACGTCACCGCGGCCAGATCGCCAATCCGCAATTTTCGCCAGATCGCCCGTCGCCTCCTTCATCTAGTCTCGTGCTCGATCAGTCGGCGTGTTGGTCCTCGTTCCCCGCGAGATCGTCCGGCCGGCGCGCGCGAGAGAGTTGCAACGCTTCCGGCGAGATCTTCAATCGGGAGACGGAGAGATATCCGGCACAAAGACCTAGTCGCCTTTCCTACCGTACATAATCTCCAACAGCAAAATTGCAGTTCCGTTTTTTTGCTAAAACTACACACAGATTTACGAGAGTTTCAGACAACCGGGTTGGTAAAACTTTGTGTTGGTCGGGTCTCTTGATCAACGGATGACCGAGGTAGATCGAAGATGGTCCATCCACGATGAACTTCTAGCAAGACCGTGGCTCCAATAGATGGCAATGTAACGCACTCCATGTGGGCGTAACTGATGGCGATAAATGAGCGGAGAGCACACTAGGCGACCTCTTGCTGCTGCTGTAGTCACTTCATTGCCTTGCTTGGTCCGTCAATGGCAGAGCGACTCGGCGTGTACAGTAGTACACCGATGCGAGACCTCTCCCCTCCGTCCAGACGTTCGCCCCCACCAAATCACGCCGCCCACGCCGCCTAGCTATTCTTCCCTGCATCCTTGCTCCCGATCGCCATCGTCCTGCTCGGCACTCTCCACACATCGGCGCACAGGAGGCTGCAACGGAACCATCACCGGCAGCGACAGGACCGAGCCAACTACTGAAGTTAGCTACGGTATCAGTGACTTTCCAAGTTCATTTTCAGTTTATTAGTCTAACATTACTTCGAGCATAAATCTCCAAACAATCAATTGGTCCTCCAATTTGTTTGTCACGCCAAGATTGAGATCCCGTTGCTGCTTTCCATAAATAATTTCAGTGAAAATGCTGTTGAAAAACTATTTGCGTAGCTTGCGTGCTTGTATTTCCCTTATTTTTGGTGGTGGAAACGATCAAATTCTGCTAGCACCTGACCTGAGATTGTATAATTCTTTGCCCTGTACAAGGAAGATGATACCTGTCATTGTTTCTCAGGAAAAAACTACTCTGCTGTAGACGAGGACCAAGCAAGCCCGCATAGCAATTTCTCCATGGACAAGTACAAGAACCGCTTCTTCCCTACACCAATCGTGCTCTCCGTACTGCTCCTTCTCGCGTTCTTTGCTACCCATGCGCAAAGTAAGTGGCAGATAAACTCTCGATCAAACTACTTTGATGTTTCAGCTGACTTTTCTAGCCAATACTAATCTTCCATGATCAAGCAGTTTGTTTCTTGATAAACAGAGACGACCTAGAATATACTAATTGTTGTTTCTGTTTCATAGGCAGATTGTTGGAAGGCGTGGAAAGCGTTAAGGTCAGTCTACCTAACGGAATGTGTGTCCGTGGTCACTTCTGCGAAGGCCTGCCGACTTGCTACTACTGCTGTTTACTCAAAGATGAATGCTACGAAACAGTGTCGATGAGTGCAAGGTCGAATGTCCCAAGGCTTCTCACCTAGACTCAGCGGAAACGATGGCTCGTGCACCATCGCCTTCTAGCTAATCTGATCATATCATCATACATATTTCCAAGGATAATGCGTGATGGGCCGATCAACTGAATTCAGCTCCTTGGAATTTGGCTTTGGTCTTATGGCTGGTCATGTTAAGTAGTATATAGAAATTTAGTATGGAAGCAGTAGCCGATATCGGGGATTATGGATGGTGCGTAGATTTGTTGATCCACGCGATGTATATTTATCAGTCGATGCATGATATGCTTAGACAGTTAGACCCAACTGTTTTCTAATATATTTCCTTTTGTCGACCGTGGCAACGTATGAGAATGGCACTTGTTGCAATTGAGAAAGATTGCAATATCTATAATACCATCGGTGGCAACGTGTGAATTTTATACATCTGACTTTCCATATTTCATTTTTTCTGTAAACAAAATCCTGGATACTCTTGTTCAGTTGCAATTGTTTTTAGTTCCTCCCCGATGCATCTAGTTGTTTTGCGAATTGAGAGCTTTATTGATTTAACTGACCGAGTTACAATTATTCGTCAGAGTAGTACCAAGGAAACCTGGGTTCATTTCAAAGAAAGAAAGAAACCTGGGTTATAATTGATCCGGAGAATTAATGCAGTTTGCTTTCCTCAACGCCAGGAGCCGCTAGGGCCGATTTTGCTATTGCATGGTGTTCCCTGTGGGACATCTGCAGAGGAAGCAGAGTACCTTGAAGCCGCTGAAACCTGTAGATCTGCAGAGAAAGCAGAGTACCTTGATGCATCAGCCGCCTATTCGTGCACATCGCCGTCAAGGCTCGCAGTCTATAGCCGACAGCATGACTTTGAGGCTTTTAAACAACAAAAAATTGCATATGCACCCCATGTCGGAGTGCACCTGTAGGGGTGTGACACATGTCAAGCTTATCGCCATGGTAATCTCCCTCTCAAAGATAGGGCCCCTCTGGTTGCGGCTTGCATCTGAGTCACAGCGAGCGGTTTTAATTTAGACATTTGAAACGGCTGACCACCCTTGCCGGCTGGTGAAAGCTCTGCACCCAAGACAGTATATAAACTGCTTCAAAATCCTGTCCCTAAGCGATGTGGTACAAAACAATTTCGGCCCTCCGTGTCTCAAAACACCCGTCGATGATGTCATACAACTAGCAATGCGAGTACAACGACTCAGCGAGAGAGCAGCAGAGCTCAGGCCATACTGTTGTGCCTCCCCTTCGTCAGTTACTGAGCAACACCTCTCCCCTCCATCGCTTAACTAAGCAGACGCTTCTCCCCACCTACCTGATGTGCTGCCCTAAGCTTGTGACTCCAGAAATTCATTTTCAACTTATCAGTCCAATATTGCTTGAAGCATAAGTAAATCTCCAAAGAATCAATTGGTCTTCCAAGTTTTCTTTTCCATGCCCAGATTGAGATTCCGGCTGCTGCTTTCCATATATATCTTGCTCACAGACGCTCGAGAGGGCAGAGGGAATCGATGAGATTTGGTTAGCACGTGACTATAGATTGTATAATGAATGTTGAATCGTATCACATAAATACAAAGATTAGCTGGGACGATATCTATGCACTAATAGAAATCCGTGATCTCAGCGATCCGTCTAATTAGACCGCAGGCTTTACTTCTTTGCCCTGTACCGCACGTTCATTGTTGGGTGTATATATTTGGACACCCAAGGAAGATGATACCTGTCATTGGTTTCTCTGAAAAACCTACGCTGCCACCAAGCAATTCGGCCTAGTAATTTCTCCATGGATAAGTGTAGGAACCGCTTCCATACACCAATAATATTACTCTTGGTGCTTCTTCTCACAGGCTCTGTCCAGTGTAAGTTGCAGATAAACTCCTGATCTACTTATATTGATGCTTCAGCTGACTTGTCTTTCCAATACTATTCATGATCGGCCGCAGTTAACGCACATGCTATGCTTTTTTTTTTACTTCTTCACAAGTGCTTATGGCTTTTCTAAGTGATTTAGACTAGTGCGAATATATTTTTTTGTTCCATAGGCAGAATAATGGAAGACATGGAAAGCGTTGAGATCTTTATACCTGGATTGTGTTCTCGTGACTGCCTCCCACACCATTGCTTCTACTGTTGTACAGTAAAGGATAACTGCTATGTCTCACTCAAACAGTGCATGGATGATTGTCCCAAGACTTCTCCCCTAGACCCAGTGGTGACGACGACACCATCGCCTCCTATCTAATCTGATCATATAGCTTTCCAAGGATAGTGCGGTGAATAATAATTTAGATATTAATAAACGTCTGATGTTTGTCTTTCATGAGTTGAGAATTAAGTTATATAATTGGCTACGTTCACGAGTCGACATAATGTCTTGCGATGTAAGACATCTCTATTTCGAATGTATTTTCTACCCTGGGTCAACTCTAGGCTAACGGATATCTCCATCTCAAATTCTCCATTGTCAAAAATATAAAACCAGAGAGTAAACAATCCCACTCTTCCAAACAACTAGATCCAACGGTCTATGTAGCTGTTTGGAAATAAACATTGATGCAAAATTATGCCGTAATAAACATTGATGCAAAATTAGCCATTCTCATCGCAAGGGCGAAGGAGGATGGGCAAGTTGGAGGTTTCATTCCTCATCTCGTGGAAGGAGGAGTCTCTATTTTACTATATGCAGACGACATTATCTTATTGATGGAACACGATTTAACAAAAGCAGTAAATATGAAGTTAATTTTATGTTTCTTTGAACATCAGGTCTTAAGATAACTTTTCACAAGAGCGAGATATATTGTTTTGGTAAGTCTAAAGAGGTAGAACATCGGTATAAGCATATATTTGGATGTGAATTTGGTTCTCTACCTTTTAAAATATTTGGGAACGCCTATCCATTATAAAATATTACGCAATTCTAAATGGTATCCAGTGGAGTGTCGGTCTGAGGGTAAACTCGGTTGTTGGAAGGGTAAGATGCTCTCATATGGAGATCGTTTTGTCCTAGTAAATTTGGTTTTAACGATCCTACTGATATTTATGTTGTCTTTTTTAGAAATACCAAAAGGGGTAAGGAAAAGGCAAGAGTTTTTTAGATCACGCTTTTTTTTTGGCAAAGTGTTGAGAACAAACAAAAATATGTATCTTTGAACAAAATGGAATATCATATGCAGACCGAAAGACCAAGGAGGTCTAGGTATTGAGGTACTCGATTTGAAAAATAATTGTTTACCCAGCAAATGGTTGTTTAAATTATTGAACGAAGAACGGGTGTGGCAAGAACTGCTACGAAATAAATATATTCATAGTAAAACGATAGCTCATTCTGAGGCAAATCCGACTGACTCCCCTTTCTGGAAAGGTCTACTGCGGGTTAAAGAGGAATTCTTTAATAGCGGATTTTTCAAAATAGGTAACGGAGAAACCACTAGGTTTTGGGAAGATACCTGATTGGGTAATTTACCGTTACAAAACAATATTCATCATTATATAATATTTTTCCGCAATTTTTTTTACTGTGCATGATGTACTTAATGGTGCTCCTCTGATGTACTTAATGGTGCTCCTCCTTTAAATATGACATTTAGGAGAGCTCTTATTGGCGATAAATGGGACGCATGGTCTCACTTATGCCTCGATTAATGGATATTAATTTGTCGGATACTCCAGGGGTGTTTGTGTGGAAGATCACAAATAATGGTATTTTTTTGGTTAAATCTATGAATCAGGATTTGATGAATGGGTATACTAGATACTTTCGCAATTACCCGTGGAGATTAAAAATACCACTCAAGATAAAAATATTAATGTGGTTACTTAATAGAAGTGTCTTGCTCAAAAAATACAATCTATCTCAGAGGAATTGACAGGGATGTACTAAATTCTGTTTTTGTGGCTGCGAGGAGACGGTAGAACAATTCATCATCTCATGTCCTTTTGCTAAACTTATTTGGCGTGTTGTTTTTTGTCCTTATAATATTCCTCCACCATCCAGTATTTATAATATGTTTGGAAATTGGTTTAATGGGATAGATAAAAAGACCAAAACTAGAATTCGTATTGGCGTTTCAGCTATTTGTTGGTCTATCTGGAATTGTCAAAATAATCTCGTTTTTAACAGGACAAGAAATTTTCATGTCTTATAGGTTATCAATATGACAAGGAAAATCCAAAAAATAGCACAAAATTCTTGTGCCAAAGAAATGTACTCTTTGTGAATGTCACCAAATGAATTCGAAAAAGGAAACGGAGAACACACAGAACGGAAACACTTTCCTACTCTGTTTTACATCAACTTCTAGTGTTAGCTATCCTCCTACCAAAATAAGCTTCAGCTGACCTACATGTTTGGGGCCTCTCAGTATCTCTGTGCAAAATTGTCCCATTTTTGGTCGCGCTTTGTGTGATGTCATGGAACATGAGAGGGCTATTCTAACCAGTGAAATGACACAACTCTTCATCACATATGATGCATTGTTGTCATCTCGTAGGCTCTCTAGTTCAATAAACTCGTCAATACTCTTTGGAAATTCTTTGTCAATCATTTCAAAAAGGATTATGTCATCATTAGAATTAGAAGTGGGTGCAAATGAACAACTCTATGAAGAACAAACATAACTAAAAAAATCTTGTCACGCCTGGTGGGATGTATCCGATGGAAACTTTTAGGCCACCCAAATTTGTTGAACCATATTGATATGCTGCATTTGATGTAGTGAATAGAGATCTAGCTATACGAAAGCCGCTGACATACGCAGTCATGTGATGATCTAAAAGAATGTTGCTTGGCTTCATGTCATATTGTATTAGTGGAGATGCATACTAGTTATGAACGATGCAATGGACTCAGTTGTGGGCTTCCCTGTTTCTTTCGGACCAGCGGGACCTTATGGTTACTGGATGCACGCGAATATTTTCTCCCGGCATACGTGGCAATATATTAGTCGACTTGAGTAGTTGCATTATGTTTTTTTTCACTGGTTGATACATGTCACAACCTTATGTGATCGTTGAGATCTAAACGGATGATACTTCAATAATTTGGTAATAAAAAAAAGGCTGAGGTTTTATCACCCATTCCGAAAAGAAAAAAGTCTTATTTCCTACCGTACATAATCTACAAGAGCAAAAATGTAGTTGCGTTTCGCTAAAACTACACACAGATTTACGAATGATTTAGACAACCGGCCGACAGCGGGCAGCCGGAGTTGGTAAAACTTTGTGTTGGTCAGGTCTGTCGATCAACGGATGACCGAGGTAGATCGAAGATGCATGGTCCATCCACGATGAACTTCTAGCAAGATCGTGGCACATGTCCTCCAATCGATGGCAATGTAAACGCACTCCATGTGGGCGTAACTGATGGCGATGAAATCTTGTTCTCCTAGTGCAACTCGTTCAACGTGTTTAGATATTACTGTAGAAATGAATACATCCCCTACTCTAAACAAGGCTGAGCGTATTCATGCTGCATTGACTGATCTTTCCATGCAAATCACGGTCAACGTGTTCACATGTCGGGAGGAATACAACTCCTACTCTAAACTAGGCTGCCTCTTCATCCTGCCAAATCAGGACCTAGTTGTCCATGTTGCTTCCGTGTCGAGATGGATTCCGCGTTGCCTCCGAGTCGGTCTCGACTCTATCTTAGTTTTCGGGAATGAGTCGTCTTCCTCTCCTAGCCTTCACCTAATAATAACGCCTATTGCATTCTTCATGTCTTCTTCGTGCTGCTTCACCGCGTCTTAGTGCTGCTCCGCGTCCATCCGGGTTTTTAGTATTCAGCAGGTTTCCGCCCGCCTTCAGTTAACAAAGAATGGTTGTCAATATATAGTACTAGTGTACAACATTGCCCCGACATTTTTTGAGGGAGCATTGCATCGACGGTTTCTGTATTGATGGAGTAGCTACAATGAGCATTCCCTACAAATAACATGTTCCCTCTTACATGAATATTTGATGAGTTCTCACTGCAATTAAAAAAATAGCATGCACTACCATGTCTCCGGATGGCAATGAGTACCCGTTACCCGCAAACCCGACGGGTACCCGCCTTAAATGGGGAGGGTATGGTATAGAAAAAAACCCGCGGGTACAGTTAGCGGGTAAAATCCATACCCATCGGGTATGGCGGTGGCGGGTATGGGGTGCCAAACCCGTACCCTTTAACCCGCATACCCGGGAGACCCCACCTGTCAGTGTGTTCCTGCACCCAGCCCCACATGTTATAGACTCATAGGTGTATGGAAACCCTAACCCCAGCCCCACACTCCTTTTCCTTCTCACGCCCAGCGCCCCGCACTCCTTTTCCTCCCCCAGCGCCGCATTCTTTCTTCCTCCATCCCATCCTCCAGCCGCCGCCCCTCCTGCAACTCTCCTCTCCAGCGGTCCAGCCCCTCCTGCGGCGCGCCGCCGCTGCTGGCCGCTCCCGCGCTTCCTCTGCCAGCCCTCCTGCGGCGCGCTGCAGCTGCTGCGGTGCCGCTCGAGATCCATGGAGATGGAGTCCTCCGACCGCGTCGAGCTGGACGGTGGGAGCGACTCCGGCGACGGTTCGCTCCAGCCCGAAGATGTGCCCATGCCGCCGCCGATGGGAGATGAGATGGCGCAGATACCACCGGCGGGAAGCGGCGAGCGTCTAGGGTTCTTGCTGGGCTGCCCGTCGAGCTCCAAGAGGACGCAAGGAGGTGGTGCCCGCGACGGATTGCTGCCGGTTCCTACGAGCGGGTCGTCTCGGAAGCGAGGCTGTACGCCCGTTGGTTCCTCCTCCGACGGCGACAGGCCAGTTCCGAAGAAGGGGAAGGTCGCCGGGCAACAAACACGTGCAGAAGGCAAAATCTCCAACGTAAGAGCTTGCTAGTTCACCAGATGCTTGCTATTTCATTCATATTTCAGAGATGTATTTTAGTTGCAGGCTTGTTGATTCACTAGAATAGAGATTTCATTTTAGATGTATTGCAGTAGCTGTTCTTGAAGCTGATTTCATTTTAGATGAATTTTAGATGTATTGCAGTAGCTGTTCTTCAAGCTATTTTCATTTTAGATGAATTTTAGATGTATTACAGTAGTTGTTCTCCAAATTGTTTGTATTTTAGATGTATTTTAGATGCATTTGATAGTCAATCTACCACGTATTTTAGATGTAGTTGTTTTATTTTCCTGCTGTTTTTGTAGATGCATTTGATAGTTGGTTGCTTGTTATCCAATACTGCATGGCATTGAGCCATCCTCTTATGAATGCTTCTTTGTCTTCGATGAATATGTTGTCATGAAACTTTTTTGTTGTTGAACTTGTATGATTTGGTGAACCATTGTCGCTGAACTTGTATGATTTGGTGAACTATTTGCTTCCGAACTTGTATGATGCGTTGAACTATTTATCGTTGTTAATGTGTGATTTGAACAACTTGTTGAATTGCTGTCAATTGCTAGCCTGAATTGTTGTTAAATTGTGAATTTGTTGCTGTGCATTTGTTGATGTAAATTGTTGTCAAATTGTTGATGTAATTGCTGTCAAATTGTTGCTGCCATTTTGTTGCTGTAAACGGGAACAAAATATGTCATATTGCTGTTCAGCAATAATTTGGCGGGTACCTGGCGGGTGGCGGGTATGGTAGAAATCTATACCCGCCAGCGGGTATGGGGGCGGGTGGCGGGGGCGGGTAGAAGGGGCGGGTGCGGGTATGGGGGTGCCAAACCCGTACCCGTACCCGGCGGGTGCCATCCGGAACCATGTCGGTGTGATTTATGTGCCGTGACCCAATGGCAAGTCGGACTTAAATCAGGTTATAATCCTTAGAGTGTTGGTATTTTAGATCTGTCAGTTTTAACAGATAATGACTAAGTCATATAACGTACAAAAAGAAAAGAAGAGGCCCACGAACCAACGTTCGAGACCACTTCTTACGTAACAAGAACGCCATGATCGGGGGTACCCTAACCAACTCATGGTTCTGGCTCCCCTATTGCGTGCGCACATTATATAAGGGGGGAGTCCGGCGGCTGGTTATCTACCCTCGTTAGTTTCCAGTTCTGCTCCTCCCCTAAATTGCTAGTCCACTCCGATCGTGGCTTGCGCACAACAACGGGAAGAGCTGGAATCGCGGCAAGCCGTTCCGGGGCAGTGCCGGTGGAGACCGGAAGGCATCCGCACCTTCACGCGATCGTCATCGACCTCTGCAACATTTGCTTCCTCTACACCGACCCTAAACCTCGCCTGCACCGAGCAGGCGACGATGGCTACAAGTGCTGGAGCCTGTAATATCTCTAAATCCCTCTGATCTAATCCTGTTTATGGTGTTCTAGGTCGCTGTCATATTTGATCTAGTTTTACTAGATGTTTTTAGTTCTAACATTGGTATCAGTCGCCTCTGTGATAGCACTAGAACCCTAACTAGGATATGTCACTAGTACAGAACGACACATCGGAAACGGGCCAAAAACCCCTTCGGCAACGGAGAAAGGGTCCGTGTCCCCGCCTCTGTCACTGATGTGAAGCCTCACAATGGCAACGGAGATTTTTATCGTTTGCAATAAGTTTAGCAACGGGCATAATATATAACCGTTGCCTTTAGTCTTTACATCAGATACGGAGATTAGTTTTTGACCGTTTATAATGAGGGCTAAAGGAAACAAAAAAAAAGCCGGTGACGCCTGCTGCACCGTCGACGGAGCCCTGTGGTTCCTGCTTGACGGCCGCCGGTTCTTCACCTTCCTCTTCGCCCAGCTTCATTGCGTGGTCTTCTTCTACCTATTTAGTACTGCACAAAAGTCTTGCTCCTGGAGGCGCCGGCTTCAGTGGACCGTGTGGACGGAGCCCCGCTCCTACGTCTTCACGGCCGCCGCATAGTCTCCAGGTTTCCTCCTCGCCCTAAAGGAGATGAAAAAAAAATCAAAATGTAAGCTCCTTCATCTCTATACATAAGACAGATGCTTCTTCATCGGCATTACAGAAAATATAGAACTAATTACAACTAGAACATAGCCTAAACAATGCCTCATATATAGGTAGATTGGACACACAAATTCCAGGGATGGAGCAAGCGAGCCAAGTAGGAAGCACAAGATCGATGTGTATTTGTGCATATCACAAGGATCACTAGCGCCACCTCCGGATCACACGGTGTCACCTAATTTTAATCATCGGCATAACAGAAACAAAGCTAAAATCAGATCAAATGCCTACTAAAAACAGAGCAAATCTATGGATAAACAATTAGCTACTTACAACTAGAAAACAGCAAAAATCTATGTGGAAACAATGCCTACTAAAAACAGAGAAAATCTATGGATAAACAATTAGCTACTTACAACTAGAAAACAGCAAAAATCTATGTGTAAACAATGCCTACTAAAAAGAGCAAATCTATGGATAAACAATTAGCTACTTACAACTAGAAAACAGCAAAAATCTATGTGGAAACAATGCCTACTAAAAACAGAGCAAATCTATGGACAAACAATTAGCTACTTACAACTAGAAAATAGCAAAAATCTATGTGTAAACAATGCCTACTAAAAAGAGCAAATCTATGGATAAACAATTAGCTACTTACAACTAGAAAACAGCAAAATCTATGTGTAAACAATGCCTACTAAAAAGAGCAAATCTATGGATAAAAAATTAGCTACTTACAACTAGAAAACAGCAAAAATCTATGTGTAAACAATGCCTACTAAAAACAGAGCAAATCTATGGACAAACAATTAGCTACTTACAACTAGAAAACAGCAAAAATCTATGTGTAAACAATGCCTACTAAAAATAGAGCAAATCTATGGACAAACAATTAGCTACTTACAACTAGAAAACAGCAAAAATCTATGTGTAAACAATGCCTACTAAAAAGAGCAAATCTATGGATAAACAATTAGCTACTTACAACTAGAAAACAGCAAAAATCTATGTGGAAACAATGTCTACTAAAAACAGAGCAAATCTATGGATAAACAATTAGCTACTTACAACTAGAAAATAGCTATCCTACTGAACTGGGGTCTTACATTAGGCGAGGCGGGCTCGCTTAGCGTCGCCGCCGGCGACGGAGCTAGCGCCGGCCTCCCCTGGCGGCGCCTTGCCCTCGCCGTGGACCAAAGAGAGGGCTATGGCGGCTCGGAGGTCAGACTGGTAGACCGCCTCCTCGGCGCGTTCGACCTGGGACGAGGCCTCGGAGAGGAGGACCGCCGCCTCCAGATCGGCCTCGCCCTGACGACGCTTGGCGTCATCGCGCTCGAAATCGGCGCGGGAGAGTTGGCAAGCGATCTCCAGATCACGGTCCTCCTCCTCTTCCTCTTCCTGTTCCTCCTCGTCGGAGGACGAGGACGAGGAGGAGGAGGAAGACGGATGGCGGCCGGGGTACATCGCCTGGCGGATCTCGCGGTAGCTGCAATGGTGGCCAAATGAGCGGGTGCGGCCGGAGCCTTCGTCGTGCGGACGAGCGCCAAGGGCGCGGGACCGGCCCGAGGGGGCCGGATCGGCGGCGGCCTGTTCCGCAAGCTCGTCCCGCAACACCAGCTGCCGCTGCTGCTGCCTGAAGGCCCGGAGGGTGGGGCGGCCACGTCCGCGGCCGCGATGGCCGGATCTACCAGCGCCGACGGTGGAAGCCATGCGAGAGAGTGGAGAGAGAGGAGACTGTGCGGCGGCTAGGGTTGGAAGTGAGACAGTGAGAGTGAGAGTGAAGGGCATAGTAGGTTCTTATAGGCCGGCTGTCGGGCTGCTTGTAATGGCAACGGAGATTACGAAACTGTCCGTGTGCGATGAGCCCACATCGGTAACGGAGGTAAACTAACCTCCGTTGCCAACATATATTTCACTATTCACCCGTTGCCGATGTTGTGGGCCTGCTTTACGGCCCAGTGCGGCCACGCGGGGGATGTCGCGATTTACCGTCGCCTAACTCCGGCCGTTGCCATAGAGGGTATCCGATGTGTCGTTCTGTACTAGTGTGTTGATCATGTTTTGGTTATTAAAGTTCATGTTTTAGGCAAGTAAGTTCATGTTTTAGTCTCGGATTAGTCTAATTGCCCCCTAAACATGCACTGTTAATGATGTTGGTCAAGTTTAATTAACTTATTACGTTTCAGTTAAGCAAATTATGTTTCGGTTAATTAATTGATCAATTGTTAGCCATGTTTAAGCAATTAGAAGGAGGGGAGTACAAATTGGCAAGCAAAAGTAAAATCCCCTCCATCGCGAAAGGAACCCTAACCCTAGAAAAATTCCCCATTTTGGAAGAAGCGAATTTGCAAGAAATTGCACAAGTTTGAGATCAGAATCATACCGAGTATGACGTCGGACCGTCGCCTCCACTTTCGGGTCCGTGCAGCATCACCGCTGCACGAGGGCGGCGGCCCCGTGATGCCGTTCCTCTCCCATCGGAGAGGGCGCGCGGAAGGATGCGCTCGCGCGGAACGGACCCACGCGTCGTCGGCTGTCGTGCCGGTCGTCGCCATCGTCACCAGAAATGGCCGCCGCCTTGCCGGCGCGCACCACCCCCTCGTACAACCGCCACGAATGGTGGCGCACACGCCACGCTCGACGGAGCAGCGCGCTGGACCAAGTCCTAAGCACGCTCGTCCGGCGAGCGGAGCGCAGCGCCACCGTGTGCGGGTCGCCGGCCGCCGGGAACGAACGAGCTCCGGCCAGAGCAGCGCGTCGCCGACGCGCTCGTCTCTCTCATGGAGCGAAGAATGCAGTGAAAGGGAGACTAGAAATGAGGGTTAGGGACTTAGGGTTTCCGTTTTGACCGGGCCACTCTTTTGATCCACTGCGGAGCGCGGGCAGCCGTTGGATTTCATCCAACGGTCCTGCTCGCTGCGGGAACGATATGGGCCTCGGAGTCTTTGTTGGGCCAAATCTGAGATGGGCTTCGGCCCAATGTTTTAATTTAGCTGGGCTGCAGTGGGATTTCTGCTTAATTTCCCTCTGTTTTAAGTTTCTGTTTATAATTTCAGTGCAATTTTTTCAGTAATTTATTTAAGTTTTATGCACTGTTTTATATACATACAATATTGCCTAAAATATGAGATTAAATATGTTATTATTCTGAATGAAAATGCAGCAACGAGATTTTTTGTTCAGAGTATTTAGCATGTTTAATTGTTGAATTATCAAATTAGACATCATATGAAGTTTCTCCTTTAAGTATAATTTTTTATGCTTAATTTGAGAATGTTTACGACAGTAATTTTAACTCTGACCAACGTTGTGTTAATTTTATATGTCATTCCCCTAAGTTGCTTCTAATTTTATGTCATTACTGCCCAACGGTGTTTTTTGACATAGAGTTGGAATTTTAAGATTATGGCATGGTTATTTTCATTTACCAACATAAAGTTTATATTCCTGCTATTTACTTATGAGCGTCCATTTAAAATTTCAACTTCCGCTCCGTTTAGACCAGACACTGTCGAGCATTTGACAGGTAGCAATTTCCCTCGTTGGAAGAATTCTATGGAACTCTGCTTGGCTTTCAGTGAGTTTGATTATGCCTTGCGAGAGGACAAACCTGTGGAGCCCACTGTTGGTGCCACAGGGTATGATGAGGATAAGAAGCCTATGATTCCAAGATGGAAAAATGGGAAAGGGACAATCACGTAGCAATGCTACTGATGAAGTCATCATCGATATCTCTAGATATAATTGGGGCTCTCCCAAGAAAAACAATGCAAAGGAGTTCATGGTAGCCTTGGAGGAGCAGTTTAAGGGCTCCGACAAGGTCTATGCCCAAGAGCTGTTTCAGAAGCTCCTTGCAAAGTATAATAATGATGGAGATGTAAGATCTCATGTTCTGAGGATGGTTAATGCTTCCAATAAGTTGAAAGTTTTAAAATATGAGCTTAGCGATAACCTCCTTGTGATTATGATTTTAGAGTCCCTCCCTTCAGAGTTCGAACAATTTAAGATAAACTACAATTCTCTCAAAGAAAAATGGTCACTCAACGAACTATCCCCACGGCTCGTTGAGGAAGAAGAGATGATTAAGAGGCAAGGAAAGGGCCAGGCTTTTCATGTTGGATCCGCCAAGAGAAAACATGATGGGCAAATTCTTCCAACCCTCAAAAGATGCCTTTTAAGAACTATGCGCCAAAGTCGTTTAAAGGATAGGAGAAGGACACTGGTCAATCTGCAGACAACAAGTGTCTCTACTGTGCAAAAGAAGGGCACTATAAGAAGGACTGTCCAGAGTTCCTGAAATGGCTTTTAAAGAAAGGTACATATGAAATTACATTTGTCGTTGAAATTTTTTATGTTAATTTCTCTAGTACCACATGGTGGATTGATTCAGGTGCAACTGCTCATGTTGCTTGTGATAACCCGATTTCTCAAGTTATTATTTATTTTGGGTAAAATACTTTTTGGCTGCTAATTATTTTTTTGTGCTGATATTAAACTGCTTTTGAAAATCTGCATGCTTGAAAATAGGTTGGATCGAGCTGACTTGCTTGTGCATGTTGGTTAGCTAGTAGGAGTAGTACTAGTGTTTGCATGCATCGATGGAGTTAGCTAGCTAGCTACTAGCATTTTTGTGGTTTGAGCTGGTAGTACGTGCATGCATGCACAAATAATCTGCACCATGCGTGAGGTGAGAGATTACGTTAGCAAGGCTCAACGTGGCTTGTTCTAGTAGATGAGTCACCTTCTAACGTGGAGTTATGCATGGGGTCAACGTATGTGTATTTGACACGTAAGAGAGAGCTAGCCAATGTGAGCAGCTCATTGCTTTCCTTTGCAGCGAAGGATGATGCCAGATATTTTAGCCGGTGGCAGGCGGTCAAGCGGCAAGCGGTGGAGATATTTTATCTCCAACTTCTTATATATAGGCCAGCTCTGCTGGCGTTCAGCACATCGATCCATCGATCGAGCGTGAGGCCGCTAACACAGTGTGACCAGAGAGACTAATTAGGAAGTAGAGAGAGCAAAGTAGGGAGAGATTAGTGAGCTGGAGACGTCGACGACGAGAGAGTGGCAGTTGGCCGGGAGAGAGGGCGACTCCGGCTGCTCGAGGCACTGGTGCATCATAGAGGGTGACCACGCTGGCCTGAGTTGGATTCGGCGAGCGGAGCGTCTGGTGCACCATGTGCGCCGGCGGTATTCTTCAGGCTACGTATGGCGTTGGAGTATAATCTTGTTGCCGATCCTATCTAGTACTCAGCGTATAATCGCCGCCAAGGAGATGATCTCAACGAGGATATTATTTGTTGGCTACGAGATAACTAATTGAGGCAAGTATTTGTTTTACTAATCCTTTGACTTCTGCTGGTAGTAGCTTTGCTACTTCTAATCTCTGTCTTGTTATTATTTCGTTGTGGTGCTTGTACTTCTACATGCACCGATCTTGTTGATCTCCTTGTTGATCATTGTGGTACCGGAGAGAGATGAGTTTCTCTCTCTGTCTTGATTAAATCCGAATACTCCGCAGGAGCTCATGAGGAGTCTGAGAATATCCTGTTGAGTATATCTGGTTGATTGCATTCCAGTGATTGTGTTATATCCTGATCTTTTGTCGTATTGGTGTCACGACGGCAAACGTATTGTACCGGTCGCAGTTCTGGTATGGGACAGTCTGAGCTCTCCGTGAGGGCGGCTCTTGAATGGAAAGTGTCGGTGATGGATCCGTAGGAGCGACCGACATCGAGTAGGTCAAGGTGTCCGGTGTCTGAGCGGGAAAAAGGGCTCTGCTCGTTCTGGAGCCTGTGTGGTTCTGGTCGAGGCTGTTGACGTCGGAGTACCCCTCTTAAGAGTGTAAAAGCGTGAATATTCACCCCTGTGAGTCCCGGGTAGGGAACCTTGCTGTCATGTGTGATGCCGATACATTTCCTTGACAATCCATTAAATCCAGTTCCTCCGATATTTTGTTATCCATATTTATCCAGCTTCGTTGTTTTCCCTTTAAATACAGTTTATCCGTTATTACTGTATTTAATCCTGCGTTGTCTCCTGTTATATAGTATTGTATCTGCTTGCTGAGTATGATTTATCATACTCACCCTTGTTTCCTCTGTTTTTGTTGTCTTCAGAGTTCGCAGCGGAAGCCGTAGTCATCCGAGGAGTAGGCTGAACCAGTGGGCGGGAACGACTAGAGAATCTTTTTATCCTTGTAAATGTAATAATCTTGTAAAAGTGAATAGATGAGTTCTTGAGATCCACTGTGCTGGTTTATCCTGCTTCTCTACGCCTTGCGCGTGTATAGACTTTCGGGTCTATAGGCGCGCGGCGGCTGTCATTCTACCGGGCCGGGTCTCGGGGCGTGACATTGCTAATTCCATGCAGGGCTTAAGTATGATCCAAAGAGAGGGGGCAAGAAGACTTAAAGTTGCCAATGGAGTTGAAGTCGATGTCGAAGCTGTAGGGTCACTCACCTTGGAGCTCCACACTGGCTTTCATCTTCATTTGAATAATGTTCTTTATGTACCTACTTTAAGTAGGAATTTGATTTCAGTCTCTTGCCTAGATGATAACATGTTTGAGTGTAAGTTTGGCAACAAATAATTTGAGTTGAATTATTGTAATAAGAATGTTGGCCTCGGTGTCAGACGAGGCAAATTATATATGTTATCAATGAATGATTGAGTTCTGCATGTGAGTGATGTTTCTAATGTTGAGAAGAAATGGAAGGGTACTAGTACTTCTTCGAAATTGTGGCACTGTCGTTTGGGCCACATTTCGAGGGGGAGAATAGAAAGACTTATTAAAAATGATGTACTCCTTCCATTAGACTTCTCCGATGCAGAGAAATGTGTTGACTGCATAAAAGGAAAATACGCAAAAACGATTAAGAAAGGAGCAGTAAGATCTGCGGGTGTTCTAGAACTTATTCATACTGACATATGTGGACCCCTTAATGTTAAGTCTATAGATGATTTTGAATATTTCATCACCTTTACAGACGACTTTTCCCGATACGGGTATATTTACCCTATACGTGATCGTTCGGAAGCTTTGGAGAAATTCAAAATATTCAAAGCCGAAGTTGAGAACCAACTGAATGTTAAAATAAAAGTTGTACGATTTGATCGCGGGGGGGAGTATTATGGTAGACATGCTCCCATGGGAAAATTTCAGGACCTTTTGCCAAGTTCCTAGCTGAGAATGGAATTGTCGCCCAATATTCAATGCCTGGTGAACCTCGGCAAAATGGCGTGGCTGAGCGTCGAAATCGCACACTTCTGGACATGGTGCGAAGTATGCTTAGTCATGCAAGTTTGCCAGTAAGCATATGGATGGAGGCATTAAAGATAGCCGCACATATTTTAAATCTTGCTCCCACTAAGTCAGCACCGAACACACCTTACGAGATGTGGACGGGAAGAAAGCCGAGCTTGAATTATTTGCGTGTGTGGGGTTGTCGCGCTGAAGTTAGAATATTCAATCCACAACTTAAGAAGTTAGATCCAAAAAACAGTTAGTTGTTTCTTTATTGGATACCCTCATAGGGGAAAGGGATATCGCTATTATTGTCCAAATCATACCACAAAGTTTGTGGAGACTCGGCAAGCGGTATTTTTTGAGGATAATGAAGTCACTGAATTAAGAAATATCGACCTTGAGGAGAAACAGGTGTGTGTTGCATTTCCGCTTATCCAAGAGCTCGTTCTGCCAATACGAAGGAAAGTGACTCGTAATGTTGGTTCTGAACCTTGCAGTCCAGATCCTGAACCAAATGGTGATCCTGAAAATAATAATGAAAATTCTGAAGGTGAAGAGGATCACCATACAGATAACGAAGAAGATCATCAAAATGATGATGTTCCTCCACCACCCCCTCCTGTGAGAAGATCACAGCGAGATATAAAGAAAGCCATTTCAGAAGATTATGTCACTTACATGAGTGAGGATGTAAATGATATAGGAAAGGTGGAGGATCCAACCTCATATAAACAAGCCATTAAAAGTACGAATTCTTCCAAATGGCAAGTTGCCATGGAAGACGAGTTACAATCTATGAGCTCAATGATGTTTGGGACTTAGTAGAAATTTCCAAAGGAGCTAAAAGAGTAGGCTACAAATGGGTTTACAAAACCAAGTTTGACTCCAAAGGGAATGTCGAAAGGTTCAAAGCAAGACTTGTGGCGAAAGGCTTCACACAAAGAGAAGGAATCGATTACAGTGAGACCTTTTCTCCTGTGTCAGCTAAAGATTCTTTTAGGATCGTCATGGCTCTAGTAGCTCATTTCGACCTAGAATTACATCAAATGGACATCAAGACGGCATTTCTAAATGGTGACCTTAATGAAGATGTTTACATGACTCATCCGGAAGGTTTTGTTGTGGAAGGAAAGGAACATTTAGCGTGTCGTTTGAAGAAATCCATCTATGGCTTTAAGCAAGCTTCAAGACAGTGGTACCTCAAGTTCGACAGGATTATTCGAACTTTTGGTTTTACAGAGAATGTCATGGACAACTGCATTTATGTTAAATTTAAAGGCAGTAGGTTCACGATTTTAGTCCTATATGTGGATGACATATTGTTGGCCTGCAGCGATAAGGATATGCTGCATGAGACGAAGAATTTTCTGTCATCCAATTTTGATATGAAGGATCTCGGTGAAGCCTCGTATGTCCTTGTCATTGAGATTTTTCGAGATAGGTCAAAGGGGATGTTAGGACTATCCCAAAAGTCATACTTTGAGCGAGTACTGAAGAAATACAATTTGCATAAGTGCTCTGCTACACCTGCTCCTATAGTCAAGGGCGATAAGTTTGGGGCATTTCAATGTCCGAGGAACAAAATAGAAACTGACCAGATGAAGTCTGTTCCTTATGCTTCAGCTGTCGGAAGCATCATGTATGCACAAGTCTGTACGCGCCCTGACTTGGCTTTTGTAACGGGAATGCTTGGCAGATTCCAATCAAATCCAGGACCGGACCACTGGAAGGCCGCAAAGAAAGTCTTGCGTTATATGCAAGGCACAAAACATTACATGCTTACGTATAAAAGGTCTGATAACTTACAAGTTGTAGGTTATTCAGATGCTGATTATGCCGGTTGTGTGGATAGTAGAAAATCCACGTCAGGTTAAATATTCACACTTGCCGGAGGAGCCATATCGTGGAAAAGCTCCAAACAAACGATAACTGCTTCATCTACGATGCATGCAGAATTTATAGCTTGTTTTGAGGCCACTGGGCAGGCTGTATGACTAAAGAATTTCATTCGCGGGCTAAAAGTGGTTGACAGCATTTCAAGACTGTGGCACCCCGATCCAGATGATCGAGTTACCCCATATACCAGTCCCAGAAACACTGGATATATGACAGCTTGATAAACAAAGGCAAAACCAAATATATTCATAAGGCTTCGAGTTCGAACAAATACAAAGTTACAACACGGGTGAGGCTCCAGCTCTTGCGCAACAGGCGCACACAACAGTATGTACATTATTTTTCTAACATCGAGCCTCTAGCGGAAGTCGTACCGGAAGCGAAGATAGTAGCGTGGCGACAGCGGCCTTATTCCACAGGGTCCTGCCTGGGACACGGGTTCCTAGTTCTCATAGAGCGGGTACTCGGCGACTGGTTCAGCAGGGTCTGGCCACATGAAAAGCCAGGTAAGTACTTGAAGTACTCGCAAGACATCAGCCCAAAAACAAACAAGGTCTATCTATATGGCATGGCATGGTTCAGAAAGTAACATGGCATGAGTTTGGTTGCGAGGGGAGTCCAAGCTTAACGGTTGGACAAAACTTACCTACTTACCTTGGTAGGGACATTTTATGTTATCAAGTGAGATCAAGTTTCTCACTCAACAACTCGTAACCACAACTAGGCTACCAAGCCTCTAGCCAACTCTGGCTTAATTCACAACTTTCCGAGTCCTTAGCCAACTCTGGCTGGACTTTCAATAAATCCCGAGTTCGTTGGGTCTCAACTTAATTATTTCTCCAAGTTCGACTGGACTGACTCCTAGTGTGACTTGACCCAAACATCGTCCCATAACCCAGGGACAAGGCTAGAATCTAGATTTACACTCTCGAGAGGTTGCAACATTTATCCACCCGCTGAAGTCTAGGCTTGTACCGCCGGTACCGAAGTACTAGAACCGATCATGGCGGCAGCACAAACCCACACTTCCACAACCGCTTACTCTACCCGGACACTCCCTGTATAGCCACCGACATAACTCTACGTCTTATGACGAAGTGAATCCGGCACGTCCCCAACAGATGAGCGACGCCTAGCTCCGGAACCTTCGCAAGACTAGCCCCGACCACAAAGGTAACCGACTAGACTTGCCAAATGGGTGGCGTCAAAGGAGGCCTGATAAAATACCCGGTTATGGTCCGCCCATGTGAACGACGCGTGGTTGTGCTGGGTGTTTGGTGAGTGGCACTAAGTGACTCAATCTAGTCGAGGGAGGTGGTTATCTTCTTAGTCAAATTTTAACTTCCAGTTTCCAACAAGATACATGCAACACAAGGTAAGCACAAAACAATAACAGCACAGAATAAACATATCACTTGCAGGTAACATAACAATAATAATACCCGGTGACTATGGCGGTTCCTCCAGCCGGTGTCACCAGGGGTTAGTGTTCAAAGAATAAATAACATAGTGTTTCACACGGATAACCGTGGCGGTTCCTCCAGCCGGTGGTCACCGTAAAGAATGAACCGAAAAGCACACATAAGAATGAGAGAGCATCCATTCCACTCGAGGGTTATTTTGACGTGGTGTCAGCAATCTCGGCAAAAAGAACCAAATGGAAAGTCAGCGTCCCAAGCGTCGCAGTCCAGGGGCTTACGCCAACCATGTTTGACGGAGGGACAAGAAGCAAATAACTCTTTTGGCAAATGCCCCCAACTCCGAGGATCATAAGACGACATTCGTCCGCTCCTCACCTCGGCGAAGAGGAAAAAGCAAACAAAGCCCCGCAAGCGCGAGACGCACAGTTGTAATATTTCCCCCATTCCTTCGACTGAGGCGGTTCCTCCGGCCATTGTCTAGGGAACGGGAGTGATGCACAGATAAGCAACTATAAGGTAGTGCAATAATTTAAAATTCAATATGGCATGTGAGGTGCAACAGATATTAATTCAATCAGTCAAAATATTTCCTAAGTTCGACCAAGCTTGAAATTGGGTTGGTGGCTTGCCTTCGGGTTCAGAGACAACTCCTACTCCGTCGGAGAGGTTCGAATCTATCCAAAACAAGACAATTATGCATCAAAATCCCTCCTAAATTATTTAAATAAATGCCAAAAAAATAAATTCCAAATAAATATTTTCTGGTTCCATTTGAAAGAGAAAATTCAAACAAAGCCAACAAAATTGGTTTCATATTTTTCTGACCATTTTTGGGAGAGAAATTGCAATTCAAAGTTAGGTTCAATTTCTGCCCTTTTCAACAGAAAAATAAAACAGAAAAACGGTTCAGGAAATGATTAAAAATCTGACCAGTGGGTCCCACCTGTCATAGACTCAAATCGAACCGTTACGCGTGCGGGAAAGAAGAAGAACAGGGTGACCGTCTCCGGCGAACTCACCGGCGGCGTTTCCAGGAGGCTAGGGCGACGGGGAGGTGAGGGAGAGGAAGCAGAACGTCTCGGGGAGGCCTGCCACAGCTAGTTCGAGCACCCACGCTTGACGGGGAGGTCGGGCTGGAGCGGAGCTTCTCCTTCCGCGGCTCCGGCGATGTGTCGAGGAAGGATACGACGGATTCGGCCACCGTTCACCCCGGCGAGCACGGCATCGTCACCGTGGTGCTCTGTGGAGCGTCTGGGTGGAAGGAATCGATCAGGGGAAGGCTGGGGTGTGCGAATCGAGATGGGGTCAGTGCGGCTCAGGTGGTTGCGATTCCGGCGAGGTGTGGCTCCTCCAGACTCGAGGCTATGGTGGAGGGTGCTAGAGGGAGTGGGAGAGGTGGTGCGGCGATGGAATGGTGCTGGGGTGGCCATTTTATAGGGTTCTCGCGCGGCGGCCGTAGTAATTGACGCGGCGAGGTGTCGCCATGGCGTGGAGGCGACGGTGGGCGGTGTGTCGCGGGAGCGCTGGCACAGGAGGACGCACGAGGATAAACCTCGGCGGACGGACCGGTCCTTGCGGCGGAGGAGACGCTGACAGGAGGTCCCCGGCGGCACAGGGCTTGGACGGTGCGTCGGGACGCGTCGGCGGCTTGTGCGGGAAACTCCTCCGGCGACGCGTGGCTGCGGTGAGGTGAGGAGAGTGAAGGGAAACTCGTTGGGCACGGGTAGGAGGGGAGGGGAGCAGAACGGCGATGACCACAAAGTGGCGGCGCCGCCTGGCACGACCGTGTCCGTGGTGATCACGTTTCTGGACATGCCAGAAGCGGCATCACCAAGTATCTCTCAGCTCAGAGCTCCAAATGAGGTGAGGTTTTCACTGCTGTGCGCCAAATGGAAAACCCTTCAACTTTCCTGACTAATGTTTTTGCAAAATCGAAACTTGGTGCGACTAGAATTTTTGAAATACAGTACTGGACAAAAAGGTTTTTAAATGTTTGGAGGGGTAGATGGTGTTAGATGGAGCTGCCCTTTTGTCCTGAGGTAGGAGTGAGGAAGGGGAGCTTATCCATGCCTTGGATTCATCCAGGAGAAATGTTTTTGCTAGGGTTTAAAATGTTTTGAGAAAATGGGCAGAATACAAAAAGAGTTGTGGAGGAAAAATTTCCCAAGTCACGGCCCCATATTTTTTTTATAAAAGTGATCCACATCAACTAGGGAAGGTTCCCTAATTTTTGCAGAATTTTTGGAGACATAAAAATAGGGGTTCCTTTGTAAGGTCAATAAAAAGGGGAATTTTCAAAAAGGAAAAAGAATTTCCCAATTAAATATTTGCCAGGGATAAAATCACAAATGCAAGTACCAAGTGGGAGAAAAATGGAAAGCACAAGGTCCCACTTGACCTATCATGTTTGCAAAGGTTCAAGATTTAAAAAGATTTCCCGGAGGTTTAAATCCAATTGCACATGAAATAATGAGACAATGCATTTTGGGAAAAATTTCAAAAAGGCCAAAATTCAGGGTGTTACAAAGACCACTTTTGCTGTACTGCGACAATGAACCCGCAGTCTTCTATACGAGTAACAACAAGTCAAGTGTTGCTGCCAAGCACATTGACATTAAGTTTCATGTTGTGAAAGATAGAATCCAGGATCATACAATTGAGGTTAAGCATATAAGTACGACTCGTATGCTTGCGGATCCGCTAACGAATCTTGTAGAACTTGGTGATCTTGCTGCGAGTGCGGCGTTCTGACTCATCCAAGATTCTGACGGGGTGTTCCTCGTAAGTCAGTTCGCTGCTCAACTCCAGTTTCTTAAAGTCAGCCTGCTTGGTTGGGGGTGAGATGCACTTCCTTAGCTGGGATACGTGGAAGACGTCGTGTACTCCAGCCAATTCCTCTGGCAGTTCCAGCTGTAGGCTACTGATCCTTTCTTTGCCAAAATCTTGAAAGGTCCAATGAATCTTGGGGCAAGCTTTCCTTTCATGTGGAATCTTTTCAGTCCCTTGAGAGGTGTTACTCGAAGATAGACATAGTCGTTTTCTTCGAAGTGAATCTGACGGTGTCGCCGGTCGTAATAACTTTTCTGGCGGGATTGCGCTGCCTTGAGCCGGTCCCGAATCAGACGTACTTGCTTTTCTGCCTCATCAAATCATCGGGCTTAAAGATCTTGCGGTCTCCAACCTCGGACCAGTTTAGTGGGGTTCGGCATTTTCTCCCATACAGGGCTTCAAAGGGTGACATCTTCAGGCTGCCTTGGTAGCTGTTGTTGTATGAGAACTCTGCATAGGTAAACTATCTTCCCAACCTGCTCCATAGGCGAGCACACACGAGCGGAGCATATCCTCTAGGATTTGATTAACCCGCTCGGTTTGACCGTCGGTCTGCGGATGATAGGCTGTGCTGAAGGATAACTTTGTTCCCATGGCATGATGTAGGCTTGTCCAAAATTTGGAGGTAAATTGTGTACCTCTATCCGACACAATGGTCTTCGGGACTCCGTGGAGTTTGACAATCTTGTTCACATAGAGTTGTGCCAGTTGGTCCGAGCGGTATGTGGTCTTGACGGGGATAAAGTGAGATACCTTCGTCAACGGTCAACAATGACCCAGATGGAATCATTTCCTCGGCTGGATTTGGGAAGTCCGACAATGAAATCCATACTTATGTTGTCCCATTTCCACTCGGGTACCTTAAGGGGTTGGAGATATCCGGCGGGTTTCTGATGCTCGGCCTTCACCAGGTTGCATACATTGCAGCATGCGACATAGTAGGCGATATCCTTCTTCATACCGGACCACCAGAATGTTTGCTTCAAGTCTTGGTACATCTTGGTGCTTCCCGGGTGAATGGAATAGGCAGACTCGTGGGCTTCCCTGAGGATCTGCTGTATTAGTGTGGTCTTGTAGGGTACACAAAGGCGGGTACCGAAGCGGAGTACTCCTTGGCTGTCCAGGGAAAATTCCTTGGCCTGACCCAGCGGTATCTTGGCCTTGATCTTGCTTAGGCCGGGGTCGTTGGCCTGCTCGGTTTTTATTTCTTCCTCCAGGTCTGGCTTTACTTCCAGGGTGCTTAGATAGGCCTTGTTTCCCACGCACAAGTTTAGCTTTGCGAACTCTTTCTCCAAACTTGGCCGCATCTTAGGGGGCTTCCTGCTCAGAGCATCTGCTACCACGTTGGCCTTCCCGGGATGATAATGAATCCCAAGGTCGTAGTCCTTGATTACTTCCAGCCACCTCCTTTGCCTCAGATTGAGGTCAGGCTGGGTGAAGATATACTTCAAGCTTTTGTGGTCCGTGTAAATCTCGCATCTTCGACCAATAAGGTGGTGTCGCCAAGTCTTCAGGGCGAGTATGACGGCGGCTAATTCCAAGTCGTGGGTGGGATAGTTGAGCTCGTGGGTCTTGAGTTGCCTTGACACATATGCGATGACCTTTCCTTCTTGCATGAGTACGGCCCTAGCCCATTTCTGCAGGCATCACAGTATACGGTAAAATCCTTGGCATCATCAGGCAACACCAGAATTGGGGCGGTGGTTAACCGGGTCTTTAACTCGTTGAAACTTTCCTCACACTCATCTGTCCAGGCATACTTGCGATTTTTCTTCAATAGATCCGTCATGGGCTTGGCTATCTTGGAAAAGTTTTCGATGAATCTTCGGTAATACCCGGCCAATCCTAGGAAGCTTCGGATTTCTGATACGTTGGTGGGAACTTTCCAGTTTAGCACATCGGAGATCTTGTTGGGGTTTACAGCCACACCGGCTCCAGACAACACATGTCCTAGGAATTCCACTTCCTTTAACCAGAATTGGCATTTGCTGTACTTGGCATAAAGTTGTTGCTCACGCATTCTTCCAAGAACCAACTGAGGTGTTCGGCGTGCTCCTCCTCATTTTTGGAGTAGATGAGGATGTCGTCGATAAACACCACAACAAACTTGTCGAGATACTCCATGAATACCTTGTTCATCATGCCCATGAAGTAGGCTGGAGCATTTGTTAGGCCGAAGGACATAACGTGCACTCATACAATCCATATCTGGTGGTGAATGCGGTCTTGGGATATCACTTTCTCGAATCTTCAGCTGGTAATAACCCGTACGGAGATCAATCTTGGAGAATACTCGGGCACCACGGAGTTGGTCGAATAAATCATTGATTCTCGGGAGTGGGTACTTGTTCTTGATGGTGACATCATTGAGAGCGCGATAGTCGATGCATAATCGGAGGGTACCATCGCTCTTCTTTGCAAACAAAACCGGTGATCCCCAAGGTGAAATGCTTGGGCGGATGAACTTTTTCTGAATCAATTCGTCAAGCTGTTTCTTCAGTTCCACTAGCTCGGGACTTGTCATACGGTAGTGTTTCTTGAATATTGGGTTTTTCCTGGTACAACTTCAATGCAAATTCAATATCACGGTCAGGGGGCATTCCGGGTAATTCATCTGGAAAGACATCCGGGTATTCACTGACCACATACACTTCCCCTATCCCGGGGCTTGAGCAAAAACATCTTCGCATTTATCTGGTGAGGCTTATTTGGCACATAAGTGGTTCGTATGCCTTCCGGGTTGGTGAGAGTAACTGCCCTGGTTGCACAGTCGATCTGAGCTGCATGCTGAACTAACCAATCCATACCCAGGATGGCGTCGAGGCCGGGCACATTGAGAGTGCTAAGCTGAGCGGGAAATTTCACTTGATTGATGCTGATTGTCAGATCTTGACACATGGTGTTTGTTTTCATCTCCGAGGGGGGTTTGTATCACCAAAAGATGGCCCAAAGGGGAAACGGGAAAACGGTGTTTGGCAACAAAATCCTTCGAGATGAAAGAATGGGAAGCTCCAGAATCGAATAAAATCAGCGCGGGTTTAGTGTTGATAGTACACGTACCAAGCACTACGTCTGAAGCTTCATATGCTTCTCTGCTGACATGTGGTGGACACGGGCAACTTGAGGTGGCTTGATCGCAGCAGGGTGGTTGTTGCCGGAGTTGTTATTGTTGCCGTTGTGGAGGGGGCAATCCTTGATGTAGTGTCCTGTCTTGCCGCACTTGAAGCAGGAGTTCTCCCTCTTACAATCATCCACGAGTGGGCGCTTGTGGTAGAATCCTTCCCGGGGTATCCATCCTTCCTGGGTTGATTCCAAGAGTTTGAGGTGTGAGATGGTTGTTGGGCTGCCATGGGCGTGGTTTTGAAGAACCTCCTTCATGCTGGTTCTTACGGGGCTCGAACTTCCGCTTGTGGGAGTCATAATTGAGCGGTGCTCCTTCTCTGAAATCAGTGCCGTGTTGATCATGGACTGAAATCTGGAAACTGCAGAACACTGAGCTGAGTTTTTATGGTCTGATGCATCCATGAAGGAACCTGTCTTTCTTCTTTTCCTGTGTTGATGTCCTCAGGTGCATAGCGAGCAAGGTTGTTGAACTTGGTCAGATATTCGCTGATGGACTTGCTGCCTTGAGTAAGTGCCAAAATTCCTGCTGTTTCATTTTATGAGGCTTGAGGGAATGTAGGCCCTGCGGAATGCTTCCTGAAATTCTGCCCAAGTGACAGGGGGTCCATCGCCTCTGGCGTCCTTTTGGTTGTCCCACCAAACGCTGGCAGGGCCCTCAAGGTAGTGGGTAGCGAAGGGCACCTGGTCTTGCTCGTCCACGCGAGCGAGCTCCAGTTTCTTTCCCATAGCGCGGAGCCAATCATCAGCCTCAAGTGGGTCATCAGCATACGCGAACTTGGGCGGTTGTGTGCGCTGGAAGTCTTGCAGCTTTGAGCGGCCTGGGGGTGGAGCATTACGGGCTTGCATGTACGTGCCAAACTCTCTCATGATCTGTGTCAGATGCTGGTTGTGGCGTTCATCCATCATCATCATAAACTGACTTGGGCTTGGTTCCTGATTTGGTGGAGGAGGAGGTGGTTGCGGAGGCTCGGGATCCTCGCCAGCTTGTCGTGCGGAACGACGAACCGGGGTTCCTTGGCTGCCACTCGCACCGCTATTGGGCCTCATCCTGAACTGCTGATGTAATGGCGCGTATCATGAGCATCCATATGGGGAAGGTGTAACATCCACGGAAAAACCAAATGGAAACACAGTTTGCAAAAGAAACACAAGCATGATGTTATACAATGGATGATGGGGTTACAAGATTCAAGCACTCGCTATTTTACAAAGATGCAAGGTAAAGATACAAGCTACTCGTACAGGATACATGGTACAAGATACAAGACGCAAAGCACTCGGTACCAGATGCAGGATACAACTCTACCACTACATTATTCAAGCACGCGATACATCGGAAAGTATAGTACACTAAGCGATGTCGTCTCCGAGCGTCTAGAACTCCATCTCGAGGGGTGTCGCTGGCGTGGCGGTGTCGAGGGGCTCCTCCGCGGGGCTGTAGTCGGGTGAAGCGCGGTCGTCGCGGGAGTCTCCGGAGTAACTCTGTGGCTCGGCCGCCTGGACGCGACGACGCTGAGACCGAACGGGAGTGAAGCGTGCGTAGTAGTGAGCGGCGCTGCTACGAGTGCGGGAAGGTGGCGTCGGAGTGGGAGACGGGAGAAGCGGGCAATCCCCCTCCTAAGCTGCTCGAGGGAACTCTGCCTAAAGGTGGGGAGACGAGGTGGGCGACTAGAAGTGCCGGACCCGGGAGCTCGCGTCACATCGGCCAAGGCCACGTTGGCGCGAAGCGAGGCAAACTGGAGAAGGGTGTGTGGAGGTACTGGTGGAGATAGGTGGTGTACTGAAGAAGGGCGGAGAGGTGAGCTGGGGTCACCTGGGTTGGGGAAAAGGATGTCCCCGTTGTCTAAAGCCAACCTCGGGAAGTAGGCGTAACGGGTGCACTGCTTCATGACGGGATCGAAGGTGCGAAGGAAGAGGATGGCATCTCCTGCAGCCTCCTGTATGGCTCGAGACGCCTGAGCAGAGACACCGGAAGTGAGGGCGTGCTCGATCCCTGCGGACACGGGCTCCGGCGCAAGTGGACGGTGGCGGTGAACTCCGAGGTGACCCTGTCGAGACGGTTGTGGTACACGTGGTAAGTCGGGGGAGGTGCGCCTGGGTAGAGGTGGTCCCAGATCTCCCGAAGAAACTGCGGAAAACCGGGAACGTGCACGGCGGTAGTCTCGGCGAGCAACTCTGCCATCTGTGACAGAGACAGAATTCAAATAAAGTGAGTTTTTTAAAGCACAAACAGACAGAGAAACATTGGAAAAAGTTGTCAACACAACAAGTTCTATTCTACGTCGTCCAAGAACTAGGGTATCCTACAGGCAGTTAGGCTCTGATACCAAGCTCTGTGGCACCCCGATCCAGATGATCGAGTACCCCATATACCAGTCCCAGAAACACTGGATATATGACAGCTTGATAAACAAAGGCAAAACCAAATATATTCATAAGGCTTCGAGTTCAACAAATACAAGGTTACAACACGGGTGAGGCTCCAGCTCTTGCGCAACAGGCGCACACAACAGTATGTACATTATTTTTCTAACATCGAGCCTCTAGCGGAAGTCGTAGCGGAAGCGAAGATAGTAGCGTGGCGATAGCGGCCTTATTCCACAGGGTCCTGCCTGGGACACGGGTTCCTAGTTCTCATAGAGCGGGTACTCGGCGACTGGTTCAGCAGGGTCTGGCCACATGAAAAGCCAGGTAAGTACTTGAAGTACTCGCAAGACATCAGCCCAAAAACAAACAAGGTCTATCTATATGGCATGGCATGGTTCAGAAAGTAACATGGCATGAGTTGGTTGCGAGGGGAGTCCAAGCTTAACGGTTGGACAAAACTTACCTACTTACCTTAGTAGGGTTTTATGTATCAAGTGAGATCACGTTTCTCACTCAACAACTCGTAACCACAACTAGGCTACCAAGCCTCTAGCCAACTCTGGCTTAATTCACAACTTCCCGAGTCCTTAGCCAACTCTGGCTGACTCCCAATAAATCCTGAGTTCGTTGGTCTCAACTTAATTATTTCTCCAAGTTCGACTGGACTGACTCATAGTGTGACTTGACCCAAACATCGTCCCATAACCCAGGGACAAGGCTAGAATCTAGATTTACACTCTCGAGAGGTTGCAACATTTATCCACACGCTGAAGTCTAGGCTTGTACCGCCGGTACCGAAGTACTAGAACCGATCATGGCGGCAGCACAAACCCACACTTCCACAACCGTTTACTCTACCCGGACACTCCCTGTATAGCCACCGACATAACTCTACGCCTTATGAGAAGTGAATCCGGCACGTCCCCAACAGATGAGCGACGCCTAGCTCCGGAACCTTCGCAAGACTAGCCCCGACCACAAAGGTAACCGACTAGACTTGCCAAAGGGTGGCGTCAAAGGAGGCCTGATAAAATACCCGGTTATGGTCCGCCCATGTGAACGACGCATGGTTGTGCTGGGTGTTTGGTGAGTGGCACTAAGTGACTCAATCTAGTCGAGGGAGGTGATTATCTTCTTAGTCAAATTTTAACTTCCATTTCCAACAAGATACATGCAACACAAGGTAAGCACATAACAATAACAGCACAGAATAAACATATCACTTGCAGGTAACATAACAATAATAATACCCGGTGACTATGGCGGTTCCTCCAGCCGGTGTCACCAGGGGTTAGTGTTCACAGAATAAATAACATAGTGTTTCAAACGGATAACCGTGGCGGTTCCTCCAGCCGGTGGTCACCGTAAAGAATGAACCGAAAAGCACTCATAAGAATGAGAGAGCATCCATTCCACTCGAGGGTTATTTCGACGTGGTGTCAGCAATCTCGGCAAAAAGAACCAAATGGAAAGTCAGCGTCCCAAGCGTCGCAGTCCAGGTGGCTTACGCCAACCATGTTTGACGGAGGGACAAGAAGCAAATAACTCTTTTGGCAAATGCCCCCAACTCCGAGGATCATAAGACGACATTCGTCCGCTCCTCACCTCGGCGAAGAGGAAAAAGCAAACAAAGCCCCGCAAGCGCGAGACGCACAGTTGTAATATTTCCCCCATTCCTTCGACTGAGGCGGTTCCTCCGGCCATTGTCTAGGGAACGGGAGTGATGCACAGATAAGCAACTATAAGGTAGTGCAATAATTTAAAATGCAATATGGCATGTGAGGTGCAACAGATATTAATTCAATCAGTCAAAATATTTCCTAAGTTCGACCAAGTTTGAAATTGGGTTGGTGGCTTGCCTTCGGGTTCAGAGACAACTCCTACTCCGTCGGAGAGGTTCGAATCTATCCAAAACAAGACAATTATGCATCAAATCCCTCCTAAATTATTTAAATAAATGCCAAAAAATAAATTCCAAATAAATATTTTCTGGTTCCATTTGAAAGAGAAAATTCAAACAAAGCCAACAAAATTGGTTTCATATTTTTCTGACCATTTTTGGGAGAGAAATTGCAATTCAAAGTTAGGTTCAATTTCTGCCCTTTTCAACAGAAAAAACGGTTCAGGAAATGATTAAAAATCTGACCAGTGGGTCCCACCTGTCATAGACTCAAATCGAACCGTTACGCGCGCGGGAAAGAAGAACAACAGGGTGGCCATCTCCGGCGAACTCACCGGCGGCGTTTCCAGGAGGCTAGGGCGACGGGGAGGTGAGGGAGAGGAAGCAGAACGTCTCGGGGAGGCCAGCCGCAACTAGTTCGAGCACCCACGCTTGACGGGGAGGTCGGGCTGGAGCGGAGCTTCTCCTTCCGCGGCTCCGGCGATGTGTCGAGGAAGGATTCGACGGCTCCGGCCACCGTTCACCCCGGCGAGCACGGCATCGTCACCGTGGTGCTCTGTGGAGCGTCTGGGTGGAAGGAATCGATCAGGGGAAGGCTGGGGTGTGTGAATCGAGCTGGGGTCAGTGCGGCTCAGGTGGTTGCGATTCCGGCGAGGTGTGGCTCCTCCGGACTCGAGGCTGTGGTGGAGGGTGCTAGAGGGAGTGGGAGAGGTGGTGCGGCGATGGAATGGTGCTGGGGTGGCCATTTTATAGGGTTCTCGCGCGGCGGCCGTAGTAATTGACGCGGCGAGGTGTCGCCATGGCGTGGAGGCGACGGTGGGCGGTGTGTCGTGGGAGCGCTGGCACAGGAGGACGCACGAGGATAAACCTCGGCGGACGGACCGGTCCTTGCGGCGGAGGAGACGCTGACAGGAGGTCCCCGGCGGCACAGGGCTTGGACGGTGCGTCGGGACGCATCGGCGGCTCGTGCGGGAAACTCCTCCGGCGACGCGTGGCTGCGGTGAGGTGAGGAGAGTGAAGGGAAACTCGTTGGGCACGGGTAGGAGGGGAGGGGAGCAGAACGGCAATGACCACAAAGTGGCGGCGCCGCCTGGCACGGCCGTGTCCGTGGTGATCACGTTTCTGGACATGCCAGAAGCGGCATCACCAAGTATCTCTCAGCTCAGAGCTCCAAATGAGGTGAGGTTTTCACTGCTGTGCACCAAATGGAAAACCCTACAACTTTCCTGACTAATGTTTTTGCAAAATCGAAACTTGGTGCGACTAGAATTTTTGAAATACAGTACTGGACAAAAAGGTTTTTAAATGTTTGGAGTGGTAGATGGTGTTAGATGGAGCTGCCCTTTTGTCCTGAGGTAGGAGTGAGGAAGGGAGCTTATCCATGCCTTGGATTCATCCAGGAGAAATGTTTTTGCTAGGGTTTAAAATGTTTTGAGAAAATGGGCAGAATACAAAAAGAGTTGTGGAGGAAAAATTTCCCAAGTCATGGCCCCATATTTTTTTATAAAAGTGATCCACATCAACTAGGGAAGGTTCCCTAATTTTTGCAGAATTTTTGGAGACATAAAAATAGGGTTCCTTTGTAAGGTCAATAAAAAGGGGAATTTTCAAAAAGGAAAAAGAATTTCCCAATTAAATATTTGCCAGGGATAAAATCACAAATGCAAGTACCAAGTGGGAGAAAAATGGAAAGCACAAGGTCCCACTTGACTTATCATGTTTGCAATGGTTCAAGATTTAAAAAGATTTCCCGGAGGTTTAAATCCAATTGCACATGAAATAATGAGACAATGCATTTTGGGAAAAATTTGAAAAAGGCCAAAATTCAGGGTGTTACAAAGATCACTTTTGCTGTACTGCGACAATGAACCCGCAGTCTTCTATACGAGTAACAACAAGTCAAGTGTTGCTGCCAAGCACATTGACATTAAGTTTCATGTTGTGAAAGATAGAATCCAGGATCATACAATTGAGGTTAAGCATATAAGTACGACTCGTATGCTTGCGGATCCGCTAACGAAAGGCATACCACCCAGTACTTTTAGAGAGCATGTTGCCGGCATGGGATTACTGGAAGCCTTATGATTCTGGAATAAAAGGACCACAATAAAGAACCACTCCCCATTAAGAAGAATGTTTTCCATTTCAAAATAGGCTGGTGTGCCATAAGTGTTGAGGTTCAACGACATTTCATTGGCTGTTGTAACACCTCATGTCGGGGATGTAACCCCGGGTACCCCCGAGCTAATGATTTTATTGATTTAGCAAGAGGAGACAACAAAAAAATATGTAAAAGATAAGGGAAAAGGCAGAAAGAAACGGCCTGGGCCGACATACGCTTGGCCCAGACTGGCATAGCCCTATGCCGGATCGCTCTATCCCGGATGGGCCATCAGGCCGGCCTCGCTCCGAGCCCGGCGGGCCGACTTCCCTTTGGCAGGACGGCATTGGCTGACCGAGGTTTCGTTACCTCGGGCGGCCGAGATAAACTTACCTCGGACGGGCCACAGCTGGACCGAATCACTTGCTGTCTCGGAGGGACCGAGTCATTTATACCTCGGACGGGCCGAGATTGATTTATCCCGGACGGGCCAGCCCCAGCCCACACCTCGGATTGGGCCAGCTTTCCCTCAAGTCGAACGGGCCGACATCTCCAAGGCAAACAGGCCGACGTCTCCGCCTCGGGTCACCACCCGCTCCAGGCCGGCGTCTTCGCCCCAGGCCACTTCCTCTGCGCCAACTCCTCGGGCTGTCCTCTCGCCAGGCCGAGATTGCAGCCCACCGTGCCGAGCCGTCCCCTGCTGGATCGTTCCATCTAACGCTGCACGCTACCCCGACATCCAGGCGACCTCGCTCCACGTTCGACCGAGACTGGCAGACGTGCTTCGACCAGCGCCCGAGCTACCAAGTAAGTCCAAGCCGGCATACCGATAGATGCCCGGCTCCTTGGCTCGGTCGTGTCCCAGGCAGCTCCTTCGCCGAGCGCCAGAAGTCAGCTGATGTCCCCAGAAGATAAGAAGATGACCAGAATATCCAAAGGACAAGCGCAAGTGGACAAGGCCAAGGACACGGACAAGATAGGCCATGCCTATCCAGGACATGTCCAATCGTGGCTACAGTGCACGGTACAGGACAGCTCCATGACGCATGCGCAGTGCTACATGCACTAGTACAGAACGACACATCGGATACCCCTCTATGGAAACGGCAGGTGTTAGGCGACGGAGAATCGCGCTTTCCGCGCGGCCGGTGCGTACAAACCTGACCAGGCCCGTCTACATTGGCAACGGACCCTTTCCAATCTCCGTCACCTATTATATTGGCAACGGTTAATAAAATTGTCCGTTTCCAATATTTACCTCTATGGTAACGGATAGAATTTTCCAACCGCTGAAAATGTTGATACGTGGAGGCTAGCGAATGGGCAGATGGGGAGGTGGGCGGAGCAGACCCGCGAGTATAAATGGCGAGAGGTACCAGCAGCGGTCTCTTTGAAGCCCAGTCCATCGCCTACAGTTATTCAAACTTCGCCAGATCCCCTCCGTCCAAATCCATGGCGAGAGGTACCAGCAGCGGTCACGGCCGTGGACGAGGGCGAGGCCGTGGTAGGGGGCGCAGCGGCAATGCCATGCCGTCGGTGTCGCCCTCACCGTCCTCTGAAGACATGTCCCGGCGAGAGGTACCATCAGCGGTCGCGGCCGTGGACGTGGGCGCGGCCGTGGACGAGGGCGCGGCCGTGGTAGGGGGCGCAGCCGCAATGCCACGCCATCGGAGTCACCCTTACCGTCCTCTGAAGACATGTCCCGGAGCTGCGCGGCTTCGAGTTCTTGGTTATCCTGTACAGGGCATCGAGAGCCGCCTGAGGCTCCCGAGGGCGTTTGCAGAGAAGCTCCAAGGCATGGTGGCAGCTACCATGCATCTGAAGATGGAGGACTGCGAGAACGGCAGCTGGGCGGTGAAGACGGCCGTGAGTGCTGGGGGGAATTTGTACCTCGGCCAGGGATGGAAGTCATTCGCCCAAGCGTACAAGCTTGAGCAGGGGCACTTTTTGTGCTTCGAGTTCGACGGCGACAACGGGTTCTTCATCAAGATCTTCGACGGTACCTTATACCGGAGGGACGCACTCGTGTACAGCGACGACGAGCCCGAGTCTTCATCAGCAGCTGCTAGTAGTAGCATTAGCTAGTAGTAGCATATATGTATCGTTTACTTCATTATCAATTCCGTATGTAGTAGCATTAGCTGCTAAGTGGTCTCTGCGTTCATATGTAATTTAGAGTACCTGTTAGTAAGTTGGGTAGTAAGTTTACTCTCTCGCTGGTGTAAAATCAATGGAAACGGTTATATAAAATGTCCGTTGCAATGTGGTGCTTATATACTGCCGGCTCGTTCTCATTATCACTCTCTCACTCTCTCTTCCAACCCTAGCCGCCGCACACTGTGGCTTTCAATTCTCCTCACTCTCTCTAATGGCTTCCTCTGTCGGCGCTTCTAGATCTGGCCATCACGGCCGCGGCTCTAGCCGCCACGGCAGCACCGTTCTAGCGGCAGCCCTTCGTGAGGGGAAGGTCGATCTGGAGGCGGCCATGCGTCCGCTAATGATGCGGCAGCGCCACCATCTGATGCCTCCTCCTCCGGTGATGCCCGGCTTCTTCTGAGCCAGGCCGATGTGGAGGAGGTCATTCATGAGGTGGTGGTGCAGCACTTCCGGCGGATCTACAGCAGAAACCCATCTGGAGGAGGAAGTGGCCGATCTGGAGGAGGAAGTGGCCGATCTGGAGGTGGTGGAGGATCTGTAGGTGGTGTCTGATCTGGAGAAGGAGGAGGAGGTGGATGTCGACGAAGGAGAAGGAGGAGGAGGTGATTGCGTCGGAGCACGCTGGTAGCATCTCAGCGCATCTGGCAGAGGCCTGCACCTCCTCGATCTCCCGGCGGGTGAAAGGTATAAATCTTTCTGCCACCGGCTGTGATGCCGATGAACTTGTGCAGCGGCATCCGCTCCCAAAAACCATGCTAGTTGGATGGGAACTCCTTCTTCATGTTGGCGTATATTTGTCGATGAGGTCTGCCGCTAGATCACCCATTCCGTCCCTCTCGTCTCCACCCTTGATTTTGTATACGAGTTGGATGTCCACGTAGTACTCGGTGGAATGTGGAAGCCGGCAGAAGAAAGCACCTTGCTGTCGTTGGTGATGTCCACGCTTGCGAAGGTGATATTCTTGCGGTCGTCCATGGCGGGTGGGGGATTGGGGTGGAACGAGGAAGAAGAGAAGGAAGGAATGCGAACTGTCTGCCACCAAACAGAGCAGTTCCTGGATATTTGCCGTTGATCTTAGCAGTTTCTCGAAAATGGCAACCGAACAAAGCAGTTGCTGGAAAATAGCCACCGATTTTTTAATATCCAGATGTATTTTGTACATTTCGCTAATAGTTTTTTTCTTTCACGCAGGAGTTTATTTCGGCAACACTGCATAAAAGTACCAATCTATCATTCCGAGAACCAGAAAACTTAAGGCATGGAAATTTCATGGATACTGGTCTTGGAGTGGGTACTGCGACGACCGAGAGCTCATAGAAGGTGAGCTCCAAGTCAAAGATGTTAGGTTAGTTGCTTATAGGTTTAGAGTTCATGATTGTAGTCAAAGTGTAATAGGTGATATTACATTATGCCAATGTGTGATGGATATGATTGTAGTCAAATTGTAAAAAACAGTGATATTATTGTATACCAATGTAATGATGGCATTTGTTCTATGTTATGAATTGAATAACGTTTTATTGCATTGTGCAATCAGTCTTTCATGTATTATGGCATATAACCGAAATATGAGAAAAGCTCAGTGCAAACGGGTAGATGGAAAACTCCGTATCTGATGTAGGAAAACTAAAGCAACGGAGGTCTGCGCCAACCGTTGCCAAATGGAGACCTCATCGGAAACGGTTTTTTTTGCCTCCGTTACCGATGAAGGGCTTCACATCAGTGACAGGGTCGGGGACACGGACCCTTTCTCCGTTGCCGAAGGGGTTTTTGGCCCGTTTCCGATGTGTCATTCTGTACTAGTGATGGCCCCAGTGGTCAACTCATCAGCAGTGTAAAGTGCTGAGCAATGTACAGTGTTTGGTGGGCCACCCTTTGTCCCCTGGGATCCCTATATAAGGAGCACCAGGGGGAACGTTCTGGCCATGCCCATGGGCTCATTTTCCTTCAGTACTCTCTGCTAGCTCCCTTCTCCATAGGAACCCAGTGCTGCCTAGCTCAGGCGTAGAGATACAACTCAAGGAGCAATTTTGTAGCTCACATATGCAGCTCCATATAGTCAGACATGCAGGAGTAGGGGCTTTACCTCCTCACGAGGGCCCTGAACCTGGGTAGATCGTGTGTGCTTTTGTGTCTTCCGTGTGCGCTCCTTAGCGCGCTATCCCTCCCCGAATCCTCTAGCGTCCATCGGCCCCAAACTTAAGCCTAACCCTAGGCATCTGTTGTTCACCACCACGACAGTTGGCGCCACCGTGGGGCTGGTAGTGGCGCTTGCTGGATTAAATTCGGATGGGACTTTCTTCGTTAACTCGGGGACTCGACATCAAAGTTGTCCCCGCGTTTTAGCTCATCGCCGGCATAAAGCAACCCCAAACCGGCATCCGGATGCTTGAACCGGGTTCCGGGCCGAATTAACAAGCGCCTGCCTCAAGCGTTTCCTCGCTGGACTCCCCGGCGCCCGAGACCCCGGTTTCACGCCCACGCGCGTCGTCGTCTCCTCCCGCGCGTCCGCGTCACCTTCATCAACCTGCGCCCTCGTCCTCGAGCTCGTTCATCTCCGTGCTTGCGTTCGCGTACGCCCGCGCCTCAGTCCGCCCATGGTCGGTGCGGCTGGCAGAGCTCCGTCAGCCCCGGCTGACCGCGCTCCTCCTCCGCCTGCCGGCTTCTCAACCTCGCGCTCGACCTCGTCCCTGCGCCCAGCGCGCCCTACCCGGCCTCGCCTCGGCCCTGCCTCGGGAGCGCCCGGCTGGCCGCGCCCATCCGCGTCGGCGTCCCGACCGACGCCGGCCCCCGTGCTCCGCCCGAGCATCCTCCGCCTGAAGCCAGCCGGCGCCGGCATCCCGCGCCCGGCCTCCTGCGCCTCCCGGCTGGCCGCGCCTGGCCCGCTCCTCCCGTTTCGCCGTCGCCCGGCTGCTCGGTGGCCCGGCCTCCGCGCCTCGCCTCGCCGGCTCCCTCGCCTGCGGCAGCCCCGGCATGCCGAGCTCCGGCCACGCCTCCTCAGCCCAAGGTCGGCACCGGCATGCCATGCTCCGGCTGCCCGCATCCCCGGCGGGTCCAGTCGAAGGAAAAGAGAAAAGGAGAGATAGAGAAAAAGAAGAGGGAAGGACCGACATATAGCCTATGTTGGCTGACCTGGTCCGGAGAAAAAGAAGAAAAGGAAAAAGAGATGGAGAGAGGGACCGGCATATGCCTATGTCGGCAGCTGAGTAAAAGAAAGAAAAAATGGTTTCCTCCGCCGCCTGCATTGTTTGGTCAGCTGGACCGACCGCACCCGAATTAATTGCATTCAGGCTATCTGGGTCTAGCACCACGGCGGTTTGGGTAGCAAGCCTGAGCCCACTGGTACGTATCTGTCCACTCTGCACCAACAATGCAATGTAAGTGTTTACAGTATTCCATTCTGTGCCGCGCGCATGTGGTTAACCCCGAACAACACTCGGGGACTGCTACCCTCTAGCGTGCTTAGTTGTTTTTCCCCGGGAACGAGATATCGTGACTCGGGGACTGGACAGCCAGTCAGTTTAGCTTTTTCGCCTAGATAAGAAAGGTGACTCGGGGACTCGGTGAGTTCGAGTCTGCAGCCTCGTGCATAGTCTTGCTGCTAGATTTAATTTCCGTCATATGCCAGAGTAATTTTCATCTGTTAGTAGAATTGTTGTTCCCGTTAAATATTAATTATATATATGCTTGAACTAACGTTGAAAGGTGGCATCGGTTTTACCGAGAGAATATTCATCACCAAGATCGTGGTTATATCGGTTACCTCGGATTACCCAAAATATCATGGCATTATCGGTATTCTCAAATCGCCGTTTATTTCGGTTCTCCAGAATATTACAGTATCATCTCATATCTCGGAGCGCCGCTCATTACGGCTTGCCAAAGTATCAGAGTATCACCAGTGTTACCAAATCATCGGTTCTTTCAGTTTGCCAAATATCACAGCATTTATCTCGTATCATCAAATATCTCATAATTGCCGTCTTTACCGACTTTACCAATTACCATGGTTCTTCAATTATCCAAGCTTACCAGAGTATCGTAGCATCGTTATCTCGGCTCAATGAGTCGAAAGGTATCTGATCTCACTGAGTATTACGTGTTGAGAAATATCTCAACTCGTTATTTAACAAATGCCCACGAAGGCAAAGTGTCATTTTAGCCCATGCAAGCAATTTATTGGTTCAGCTAAGGCTGCCAATATAACTTCGGTAACGCCCATAGTGGCTAAAAACGACATATGAGATATGCCCAAGCAGGCAATATGTCAATCCAGCTCATGCTGTTGACATACGACTTCGGTAAACGCCCAAAGTGGCTAAAAACCGACATATAACAGTGCCCAAGCAGGCAATATGTCAAACTTGCCAATGTCGGCAAGGACATTATTATATGACCGTGCCCATGCAGGCAATATGTCGAGCATGCACGTATTGGCAATTTAAAAAATGATGGTGCCCATGCAGGCATGATATTGTTTACATGGAGATTTTAATATTGCTATTTGATTTTGAAAGTCTGTGCGCGACTCTGCGAGTCCCCCACAGCCCCGGGGACTAGTGTCGGGGATGTAACCCCGGGTACCCCAAAGTTAATGGTTTTACGGAGTTAATAAAAGAGAGAAACTGGAAATATATGAGTAAAAGATAAAGGAAAAGCAAAAGAGACCAGCCTGGGCCGAGATTGGCTGTGCCCAGGCCGGAATATCGTATGCTAGGCCGAAATAGGCCTTTACCGACATATCCATGTCCTGGCGGCACTGTCCATCCGACATATCCATGTCCTGGCGGCACTGTCCATCCGACATATCCATGTCCTGGCGACACTGTCCATCCGACATATGCCATCCGGCATGCACCATCCGACATATTCCATCCGACATACCCAGGCCAAGTCGTCCCCCTGCTACATATCGCTCCCTTGTGCCGGCCTTGGATGCCCCTTGCTCAGACAGGCGCACGGTCCATCAACCAGCGCTACCAGATGCCAACCACTCCCAGGAGAAGATAAGATGGTGGCCAGAAGATCTAGAAGACAGGCGCAAGAAGACAAAACCAAGGACAGAGATAAGACAGGCCATGCCCATCCTGGACGTGACTTAGCACGCCTGCAGTGCCAAGGACAGTACCCACATGACGCACCAACAGTGCTGACAAGACCCCATCAGTCAACTCAGCTACAGTGCATGTACAGTGTTTTGTGGGCCACCCTTTGTCCCCTGGGCTCCCTATATAAGGAGCACCAGGGGGAACGTTCTGGCTAGCCGGACACAGGCTCATTTCCCCTGGCTCCTTTCTTCCTCTAGCACTAGCACTAGTTCTTCAGCTCATAGAGATAGCCAAATACCGGAAAGAGATACACAGCTCAAGGAGCACCATTGTAGCTCTCATATGCAGTTCCGTATAGTCAGACATGCAGGAGTAAGGGCTTTACCTCCTCACGAGGGCCCTAAACCTGGGTAGATCGTGTGTGTGATGCATGTAAAATGCATACATGAACTTTGCACTTTAATTGCTTATATTCCAATCATATTTGCATCATATAAGGGTTATATCAATGTTTTATAATGATTTTTGGGAATATTCATTTATTTCCTATTTTTATGGAATTAACCCTGCACAGGCAGAAAACCCCGTTTTCTTATTTTAATGTTTCAGGGACCCAAACGTCAACGAAATCACCTGGAAATTTACGGGCGTCAATATTTGGAAGGAAGAAGACCTGTGGGCGAAGGAAGCGAACAACGGAGGCCCGAGGCCAAACGGGGGTGGCCCACGCGGCCAGGTACTGTGGCCGCGTGGGCCCACCCGTTTGGCCTCGTGGCTCCGTTGCCGTCGATCTTCGCTCCACCGACATCGTCTTGACCTAAAAACGCCTATAAAAAAGGTCCCCCGACGTTCTCTGGAAGGAGCGCCGCACAAACACAGAAACACCGAAACGGAGATCAGGAGCTGCAGATTGGAGGGGGAAAACTCCGGCGGGGCGCTGCCGGCGTGGTCTCCATCTTCTCCATCGACTTCTCCACCGTCTCCATGATGAAGAGGGAGTAGTCCACCTCTGGACTATGGGTTTGTGGAAGTAACTTATGTATCTCTCCTCTCTTGAGCTTCACTAATTAGCACCGTATGAGCTGCTGAACATGATTACGGTCACCGTTGTAATACCTTTGTGGTGGATCTTTATGAGTTAATATATGTTTGAGATTGCAATGTTTGTTTCAGTTATGAGTATAGATGCATATTATGTACCCCGTTCTTGTCTACTTGTTTTGATCAAGCATGTTTATGAGAGCGTGTGTGGGGGAACGTGTGCATTAGTTGGAGTAACGGGGGGTGGCTAGTGCAGTGAACGTGAGAGAAAGTTCTGCGATCCACTTTGGTATCTTTACCTTACTTTGTTACCTCACTAGGGATAAACTAAAATACCATGCTACCGGGGATGTGGGCGTGACCATTGCCACTACTCCATGACTAGATCTAGCATGTTCTTATTTTCACTTCATGTCATGATACTTAATGCTATACTCTGAGTTATCTTAATTACTGAGGTGTTATGATTTAGTTCGCATCTTGGTGGAGTATAAGAGAGGTTAATAACCAAAAGATCTCTATGTTAGGACGTGATGCCCATATATCTAAGTAACTTGTTATCAAACCCTGTGTTGCAATCTCATATGTTAACTTGTGTGTTCCATTGTCTACCACTTTATAAAGAGAGAGTGCATTTGTGAAACCATGAACCCCAGTCCATTTTTAATCATAAGAAACACCTTTCCAACACCATATACCACTTTTCTATTTTCAGCCATCATTAAATCCGAAAATACAAAAATACTTTTCATCTTGCATACATCATTCAAAAACCCAAAAATATCATTTATCATTGCATCCACCATCATTGCATATTTATTTCTTGTTTGCATTGCATAACTATCCTGATATCATTCTTACACCTTGTGCTTGACAACCACAGGTGAGGTTGAGGACCAAAACATCTAACCTTGTTTTGTAGGTAACCAAAAGAAGGATAAGAAGATAAATCTACCACTTCAGATTCCCCGAGAGTTCGATATTAAACCCTCGAGTCACCCCTCGTGGGGAAAACTGTCTTCCACTTACTATACACTCTGCACTTGGAGTCTCAACCTAATCCCGTTTATTTTGCAGGTATCAAGCCTTGCTCTTCGGGACCATCAAGACGTTTTCTGGCGCCGTTGCCGGGGAATCGTAGCTGAGAGATTTATCCAAGGGTGTGCATCATCGCATTCATCTCACAACAAAGTCAACGTCACCAACTTGTGCTAACACCTAAGCTTGGGGAGGTTGCACCTACGTGAGCACCATCTTATCCATCTTTACTTACAAAGCAATTTATTTGTTTTGTTAGTGTCATTGCATATCATATCATATTTATTTCAGTTTTGCATAAAAAATTAAAAATACCAAAAAAAACTTGCTAAAATGGGAGAAAGAACTAAGCTGTGTGACTACACAAACACTCCTAATGATCAATTTATCACGAGAGCTATTGCCACACCTAAGATAAATGCTGAGAGTTATGAAGTAAGTCCTAGTTTGTTGAACTTGATAACTAGGGAACAATTTGGTGGTAGTGCTATGGAGGATGCCTCTATGCATCTTCATGACTTTGTTGAAATATGTGACATGCAAAAGTTTAAAAATGTGGAAAGTGATATCCTAAAACTGAAGTTATTTCCTTTTTCACTTAGAGGAAAAGCTAAAGAGTGGTTGCATTCCTTGCCATCTGGTAGTATTAATTCTTGGGATGATCTAAAAGAAGCTTTCATTAAGAAATATTATCCCCCTGTTAAAATTTTGCAAAATAGAAACAACATCCTTTCTTTTAGGCAAAATGAAAATGAACATGTTGCTATGGCTTGGGATAGGATAAAACTTATGCTTAGAACTTGTCCCTCACATGGAGTTAATGAATGGACCATATTACACTCTTTCTACAATGGTTTAAACTACATGTCTAGAAACATACTTGATTCTGCTGCTGGAGGTGCTTTTATGAGTAAGACTATAGTAGAAGCTAAAAATATATTGGAAAGCATTTTACAAAACTATAGTCAATGGCATACTGATAGGGCACCTAATCCTTCTAAGAAAGTGAACTCTATTGAAGAAACTAATGATTTGTCATCTAAAATGGATACTATTCTTGCTTTGCTTAATAAACCTAGTGTTGAAAATGTTCCTTTGCAAGAACTAGTTGGAAACAATTCTGAAAATATTGATGTCAACTTCATTAGGAACTATGGTAATAATGGGTATGGTAACAACAATTATAACTCTTATAATAAACCCCCATATGTGCCAAATAAATATGCTTCTAGTGGTAATGTTTCTAGTGACTTGGAAAACACCATTAGATCTTTTATATCTACCCAAAAAGAGCTTAATAAGGAATTTATCTCTAAGTTTGAAAAACAAGATGCTTTGTTTGAAAGGGTAGATCAGCTTACTAAGGAAGTCTCATCATTAAAGAGCATCATTACAGCCCAAAAACATGAGGAAACAATAAAATATTGCCAAGAGGTCTTGGGAACACATTCATGAGCAAGAGAGAGTTGCTAAAGAATCTATTGGGGTAATGAAAGAGGTTGAAGTTGAGGAAGTTAAAATGCTTAATGAAGTCAAGGATCCTTTGCTTGACTTAGAAAATTGTAGCTTGCATGAATTAATATCTATCTTACAAAAATTTGCAAGTGATCCTTCCATCAACACTAACCAAGCAGGTTTTGGTTCTTATATTGCTAATCATGTCTTGAAAGAAAAGATTGCTAGGTACAACCAAGAGGCTATGATACCACCTAAGCTTGGGGATATGTGGATACCTAAGGTACTAGTAACTATTGGAAAAGAGACACACCATGCCATACTTGATCTAGGATCTAGTGTCTCTGTTTTATCTAAAGAACTATATGAAGTGCTTGAATTGAAAAATCTTGAAAAATGCTCTATTGAACTAGCACTTGCTGATGACTCTATTAAACATGCTTTGGGAAAAGTAAGTGATGTTATGGTAGAGTTACATATGACTTTTGTGCCTGTGGATTTTCTAATCATGGATATGGGGAATAAAACCTCTAGTCCTATTATTCTTGGAAGACCTTTTCTTCGTACCACAGGTGCTATCATTGATTCAAAGGAAGGGAATGTAAAGTTTCAGTTTCCACACAAGAAGTGCATGGAACACTTTCCAAGGAAGAGGGAACCACCAAAGTTCAAGCTCCCTCATGAGCTTCGTCCACAATAAAACAACAAGTAAGAAGCCTAGCTATATGGCTATAAAGAAAGCGCTTTGCGGGAGGCAACCCGGTTATTTTTGTGTGTGATTTTTCTTTGTGTCCTCTTGCTGTAACAAGAGATTTTGTGTCTAGTTAGGTTCTGGAGTTTTTAATAAAGTGCCAAGTTTTACCCTTTTTGGTTTGAAAAAGTTGCTTATAGCGTTCGGAGATTTTATTCCTGCACGAGTCAGTGCACGGTATGATTTTTAATTCTTATTCTGTAACTCCGAATGAGCTCATATTTGAACTGTAGTTGCAACTTTTCATCCTCTGTATGCATGAATTTTTCGGAATTTTTCGAGAAAGTTTGGTAGGGTAGAAAAATACGTTTTGCTGCTGCTGTTTTTCTGGACAGATTCTGTCCCATTTTGTTTGATGCATGCTTTGAGCTTTTAAGTTGAATCTTTTTGATCCAATTGAGTTTATGAGTAGGCATACAACATTATACACTTTCTGGACATGTCATATGAATTTTTGTTCAAGGATTATATGCAGCAAGGAACCTATTTGTTTATCACTATTAATGCACCCCACAGAAAAGAGATGGGAGAAACGGTGTTTTGAAGTTTTTTCACAGGGATTGGAGGAGATGCACCAAGAGCTATCCAAGGATGGTGAAGACCATAAGCTTGGGGATGTGAAGACAACCCCGCTGGACCTACACACTCTCGGTTTGCACACGTCCAACTTCTGTTTTTCGATCGAAACACTTTATCGCATAAACTTGGAGCGTCGTTTTTGTTTTTGTTTGAGTCTTGAGAGACCACCACACTATCAATTATATATGAGAGAGCTACTGGAAATATGGGTTGAAATATGTTGGATGCTTTTATAAGATTGGGAAAAGGGATGTTTGACTTGATTTTTAATGATACATATAGTTGCATGATTCATGAGCTTGTTTATGAGTAATAGTTTGCAAATTCTTTTTGTAGAGCTATCACTTATTCATGTTTTGGTGCTGATTGTTATTTACTTGGTTTAACATGGATTAGTTAGTTCTATGGACACTCATGCATGCATCTAGATGGTCAACTTTCTCCCTTTTGCTAGCCCAAAAACTCCAACAAGCAAAAACTTGTTTCCAACACCTTCAACCAAAGTTATTCCAGTGAGTCCACCATATCTACCTATTGGCTTTATGCTATTCCGAGTATGTTTAACATGTTGTTTGTGTTATCTTACCTCTGAATGAAAATGTTTATGTTATTGATTGCAATGGAAAAAAATTGGTTATATAGCTCTCACGAACTTGATGCACAATGTTCTTTTATTTGCATAATAAAACTTGACCCATTGTGATTAAGATTATGATGTTTGTGGCTTGATGAATGTTTTGGGTTGGAAGTTAGCCCATATGTGCTGTCACATGGCAAGCTTTCAACACGCTCTTCATCTCATTTAGTTGATATCATGTGCTTTTGTCTATGGATGCTTATCATGTTGAAATAAATGTGGAAATAGAGTGAGTTTAAATGAGTTTGTGTAAATGGTTAGAGAGACGCCTGGGCCGCTAATCTAAGCCATGCATCATTCATGGTGGAAATTTACTTACATACTATGGTGAACCTTCTGTGATACACCTTGCAATAAAAAACTATTCCAAATGGTAAATAAAAAGGGTGTTGAGATTGTTCATTTTGTTTGTTTGTCTTGTCATTTTGATATGGGCTTGTTCCATATCTTGGGACAAGAGGTACCCCAGTTGACGCTCTTGATGATACTATTATGCTTACAATGATATTTAATTGAACTTGCTTTGTTTCCCAAGTTGAGTAACACATGGTGTAAGTACTTGTATTCAAGGGGCATGAGACATTCAACCCATTCTTTATCAAGCACACTACTCATATTTGCTTTCACTTTAACCTTAATCATTCAAGATGCTATGATAGGGGCAATGAGAGCTTGACACCAATGAATACCTTATTGCAATCATTAACTTAAGTAGAAGAGTTTGGAAGTTGGATGAAACTTATGCATGCTTTACCTCTACTCACATATACATCTTTCCAAAGTGTACACCTATCATATTCAGATTTTCATCTACACTCTATGACCATTGTAGGATGTTCTACTTATCATTATGCATACATGTGTTCCATATTACTTGCTACCATGTTACACTTTGTGAACTATCAATGAACATCCTTGTCTTGAATACTTGATATCACTTCATAAACTATTTGCATATTGCTACTCCTTTGAAGAATGAATCATTTGACTATATGTAGCAATAGTAATCATCTTCTAATATTCAAGAAGACTTTGCCCACCTTCCGTGGGTGGAAAGCTGGCTTTGTTCACGACATCACCCTGCTGTTGCATAGGGTGAAGCATTCTGTACATCCCCTCCTGTCATCATGGATTGACAATCTCCCGTAAAATCATGTACATAGCTCTGTAATTTTCTGTAAATATCTGTAAACTTTGTGGTGAGGTAATAAAAGGCTGTGGGGGTCTCCCCTACAGTATTAAGGTTCAAAAAATAGTAATCATCTTTGATATTCATTGTTAAGTATTAAATTGCAAAGTCCATGTTAGTTTTATCATCTTCATACTCGAGGACGAGCATGGATTAAGCTTGGGGATGTTGATGCATGTAAAATGCATACATGAACTTTGCACTTTAATTGCTTATATTCCAATCATATTTGCATCATATAAGGGTTATATCAATGTTTTATAATGATTTTTGGGAATATTCATTTATTTCCTATTTTTATGGAATTAACCCTGCACAGGCAGAAAACCCCGTTTTCTTATTTTAATGTTTCAGGGACCCAAACATCAACGAAATCACCTGGAAATTTACGGGCGTCAATATTTGGAAGGAAGAAGACATATGGGCAAAGGAAGCGAACAAGCGGAGGCCCGAGGCCCAAACGGGGGTGGCCCACGCGGCCAGGTACTGTGGCCGCGTGGGGCCCACCCGTTTGGCCCTCGTGGCTCCCTTCCCGTCGATCTTCGCTCCACCGACATTGTCTTGACCTAAAAACGACTATAAAGAAGGTCCCCCGACGTTCTCTGGAAGGAGCGCCACACAAACACAGAAACACTGAAACGGAGATCAGGAGCTGCAGATTGGAGGGGGAAGACTCCGGCGGGGCGCTGCCGGCGTGGTCTCCATCTTCTCCATCGACTTCTCCACCATCTCCATGATGAAGAGGGAGTAGTCCACCTCTGGACTATGGGTTTGTGGAAGTAACTTATGTATCTCTCCTCTCTTGAGCTTCACTAATTAGCACCGTATGAACTGCTGAACATGATTACGGTCACCGTTGTAATACCTTTGTGGTGGATCTTTATGAGTTAATATATGTTTGAGATTGCAATGTTTGTTTTAGTTATGAGTATAGATGCATATTATGTACCCCGTTCTTGTCTACTTGTTTTGATCAAGCATGTTTATGAGAGCGTGTGTGGGGAATGTGTGCATTAGTTGGAGTAACGGGGGGTGGCTAGTGCAGTGAACGTGAGAGAAAGTTCTGCGATCCACTTTGGTATCTTTACCTTATTTTGTTACCTCGGTAGGGATAAACTAAAATACCATGCTACCGGGGATGTGGGCGTGACCATTGCCACTACTCCATGACTAGATCTAGCATGTTCTTATTTTCACTTCATGTCATGATACTTAATGCTATACTCTGAGTTATCTTAATTACCGAGGTGTTATGATTTAGTTCGCATCTTGGTGGAGTATAAGAGAGGTTAATAACCAAAAGATCTCTATGTTAGGACGTGATGCCCATATATCTAAGTAACTTGTTATCAAACCATGTGTTGCAATCTCATATGTTAACTTTGTGTGTTCCATTGTCTACCACTTTATAAAGAGAGAGTGCATTTGTGAAACTATGAACCCCAGTCCATTTTTAATCATAAGAAACACCTTTCCAACACCATATAGCACTTTTCCATTTTCAGCCATCATTAAATCCCAAAATACAAAAATACTTTTCATCTTGCATACATCATTCAAAAACCCAAAAACATCCTTTATCATTGCATCCACCATCATTGCATATTTATTTCTTGTTTGCATTGCATAACTATCCTGATATCATTCTTACACCTTGTGCTTGAGAACCACAGGTGAGGTTGAGGACCAAAACATCTAACCTTGTTTTGTAGGTAACCAAAAGAAGGATAAGAAGATAAATCTACCACTTCAGATTCCCCGAGAGTTCGATATTAAACCCTCGAGTCACCCCTCGTGGGGAAAACTGTCTTCCACTTACTATACACTCTGCACTTGGAGTCTCAACCTAATCCCGTTTATTTTTGCAGGTATCAAAGCCTTGCTCTTCGGGACCATCAGTGTGTTTTTGTGTCTTTCGTGTGCGCTCCTTAGCGCGCTATCCCTTCCCGAATCCTCTAGCGTCCATCGGCCCCAAACTTAAGCCTATCCCTAGGCATCTGTTGTTCCACAGCACGACACCTCACTTTAGTATGTTATTCCTATGGAGAATGGGTGTAAGAAGTTAAACCTAAAGATCTAGGGCATAAAACCTTTAGGTGAGATCATAAGATCAAGTCATAAAAATCCTATTTAGACATTGTTAAAAAATCTAAGAAAATTCTATGACATACCTACATGTTGTTTTAACAACTCCACAAAATTTAAGCTCAAAATTCGATCTACAGGTAGAAAAAACAAAAAAGATAAATTGTACCGTGAATAGTGTCTGCTTTGGGTGAATAGTGTTTCACACTATTTGTACTGAAATTTCTCTTTTTGGTTCTATAAGTGTAGGTCAAATTTTTGGAGTTGCATATATCACCTAGATGTGTGTTGTCCATTTTTTAAAGAATATTTGAACATGTTTTGTGGATTATAAAAATTGATCTCATAGATCTTACCTAATGCTAGATCTAGGCTAGTTGTCCCCTCCATGTCTTCTCGTTAAGCGAGGTGGTACAAAAAATAAAACACATACTGGCCCAACCTCGGCCGCCAGCCCCGGCCCATACTGGCCCAACAAGCGCCAGCCCATGGAGGCTCGTCGTCTACCTCAGGCGCGCGCGTGTGTCGCCGGCCGGCAGGGTGAGCGCACGGCCGTCCGCCGGGCCGATTCCCGTCGGGATCTAGCTAGGGCTTCCCGCAAACTCGTGGATGGTCCTCAGCGGAGCAGGCAGCCGCCTATTCCGTCGTCGGAGGGGTTCAATCTAGCCGGTGGTGGGCAAGAAGCTCGAGTTTTTCGTCGTTGCGGTGGATCGCCACTTCCACCGCAAGGCGTAAGACTGCTGAGTACAATCGCACCGACCAGTTGATGCGGCGAAAAGGTCAGCAGCTGCTCCTGCTCCTCGATCCCCTCCCCCTCTGTGAATTTTCATGATGGTTTCCATTGAATTTAACCCTTTCTAATTTCGCTCGATCTCGCCGGTGGTGGGCAAGATGCTTTTTGTCGTTTCGTTGGATCGCCTCTTCCCGCCTCTTCCAGCAGGAACGTACGACGAAAAGGTCAGCAACCGCTTCTGCTCCCCTCTCCCTCTGGGATTTATCATGCTGCCTTCGATTGAATCCAACTACTTGAAATTTGGCTCAGATTTAGTGATTGATTATTCGTACTAAATATGAAAGCAGTTTAAATGTCCCTCTGCCTGCACGATTGCTTCCCAACAAGTTTGAGAATGGTGCAAAAGGTTTTAGGCCGGTTTTCCGCTAATTAACCGGTCAATTCCCATTTCTTCTTAATTAATGAAAATGACAAGTCTTTTGCCTCGGTTCAAAAAAAAAAGAATAGTGCAAAGTTTGGAATTTAGACTTTCATGTTTTGGTGAATGACATATGTGAATTTACTGGGTTATTGGGGTTCCGCATTCTTTTGGGAAGCATTTCGCTTGTTTCCTTTTCTCGTGACTCTGACTTTAAACTAAATATGCCTAGGTTCTGTAGTAACTTCGAGAGACTATTGTTAGCTTGTCTGTTTACTCATTCGGTAGTATGAGATTTAGTTCAGGATAGACAGCTGACAGAGTTTTCTATATACTTCTCTTTATCTCAAATGCCAGTAGGAAAAAAAGATTCAGAACTATGCTGATTTTATCACAGCTAAGTCACATAAAAACCAATTAAATGTTTTGGATACTGAAATCAATAGTGCGGTAGCATATGATACCCATATTTTATTTTATTATGGCAATACAACAAAAGTGCCCAAAGATTTGTGCCTATTTTGTTTCACCCTTTTTCGTGTGTTTCCAAAAACAATTAGCTATTTAGTTTTCATGGTAATAATCAATAGTCTACTTAAAGTGGGTTTCTGGTGCTTTACTGAGTCTATACAATGATAATTTAGCTTTCACACTTGTTTCTCTTTTTTTGTTTCAGGTTTCAGGTCATATGCTGAAGTTGGATTGTATTTGTATCAGAAATGTGACATGATCTTATTGGCTGGGCAGAGTGGGAAACATGTGTGCTTATTAGATTCGCAAAGTTGAAGCTGGCATCATCATGTTCTAGTCCAAACATGTTAGCTCTCTATTCTTTTAGTTCTCTTCTTATTAACCTTTGATTGGTTCTGTTTCATTCTGAAAAGTAACCATGCCACAACAAGGTTCGACACATAATAGTCTTCAGGTCTTTGTACACAGGCCTGAAAACTTATTTTGCTCATATTAAGATTATGGAAGGTGAAAATAGTTTTAATAAAACGAATATTTGAAGGGTGTATGATGTATTAAGTGGCTACATGTATAAGTGGGTCCACTTATTGAAAAATAGCATATACTTTATATTTGATGTCTATTTTTTGGTTAGTTAAACTCATTGGTTAGCGTCTGGTTATCTACAGCAGTGGAGAAGGTCCGACTCTTTCTTGGGATCATAGTGTTCCGGTTAATACAACAATCAGGACCTCCTTGTTGCTTATTCCATACGACAGAGCAGCGGCAGTTGGTTCATTGCCTTTCCTCTCATCACCTCCAGTCCAGCAATCCTACCAGCATCTTTGGTAGATCTGACTTTCCTTGGTAAGCCTCTGCAGTTTCCTTCATTTTGGTGAGAACATGGTAACTGTGATTGCATCAATCATCGTGAACGGAATTCTCAAAGATGGAGCATGTGATTGTATTTTCAACGAAATAAGTAAACCTAGAACAAAATAATGAAAGTAGCATGCATACCACTTGGTATTCATGGATTAGAACTCAATGTCGAGAATTCGAAATACAAACAATACTTCAGCTAGAGTGCTAGGAAGTTGGTGGCCTCTTTTTAATGTTTTCTGTTACCGCGCACATAGAACTTACCTTGTGCCTTTGGTTCATGTCATTCAGTTCATTATAATTGGATAGTCAGATGAACAGTTTTTACACTTTCTCACCTAGCTCAGAAATTTTGAGTTTGAATCGTCAGCAAAAATATAATTGAGTCCATTATTCGAAGGATCATGGAAGATTTATTAAGAGCACACTGTTAGCTTGTTACTCCCAACATATTGTCATCAAATGCATGATCTTCGACATGTCACATGATGGCGGTATTGTTTCATCTTTGACATGTCACGACGTCTCCTCCTTGAACAAAATCTCAGTTTCGCTGCAGCTCTCACAGACAGAGATGGGGCGCAGTCTTGACGAACAAGTTGGCATGCGTACTAAGGCGGTCGATGTCAGCCAGGTAAGTATGCTCCAGGCCAGGATAGCTGATGGATCTTGGAAATGAGACGGCGAACCTCAGGAAGTTCACTGTCGGCCCTGTGGTCGAAGGGGCAAGCCATCACAAACAACAGGCAACACAAGCATTTGGGCCCGTTGCGTGAGAGTGCATAGCAGGATATCTAGTGTGCCCCACCAGGGGACCAACGATCCATCCAAAAAAGACATACTATGGCTGCCGGTACCTCCGATGTCGTGACAATCTGACGGACCTGTAAATCTGAAAACTTGTAGGGACAATTTTTTCTATGGACGGGGAGGAAGAAGAGTTGCCCAGGTCTCGATGTGAATGATGACGAAACCAGGGCTTCCACGGGTTGTATGAGATTTAGTTCACAAACTTCGGGATCTTCACCACCAAAATATCGCATGCTGCTCAATTTCATTCACAAACTTCACATGTGAAAGCAGCACTTTGACTCTAAACTGAACATGCCTATGTTCTGTAGTAACTTTGAGACAATAATGTCAGTATGTCTGTATACTCGTTCGGTTGTACGAGATTTAGTTCAGGATAGACAGTTGACAGAGTTTTTCCTGTATACTTCTATTTATCTCACATGCCAGTAGTAAAGATTCAGAACTATGCTGATTTTATTACAGCTAATTCACATAATAAATCTATGAAATGTTTTGGCCACTAACATCAATAGTGCAGTAGCCTGTCCTTGGCAGACAGCGTGGCGGATTTCGCCCTGACAGAGGGGGTCGAGGACGAGTTCAGTTGGAGCTGGGAGGGCAACCACAAGTACTCAGCTCGCTCAGCTTATAGAGCGTTCTTTGAGGGCAAGGTTGGGTTGGCTGGGGCACAACAGATTTGGTGCTCCCGTGCTCCAAACAAATGCAAGTTCTTCCTCTGGCTGGCTCTGAAGAACAGATGTTGGACTGCAGACCGACTAGGGCGTAGAGGGTTGCCAAGGTCAGCCTCCTCCCCGTTGTGTAATCAAGAGGAGGAAGACATAGACCACCTCCTTCTTGGTTGTGTACTCTCTCGAGAGGTTTGGCACTCTTTCCTGAGCAGGTGGGGTAGAGCGGTCTGGGTTCCTGCACATGATGCTCACCTTGTGGATTGGCTACCGCCCAAGGCTCCGGGAGGCAACGACGAGAGAGACCTGTGGACGGCGATCACCTTGATCTGCTGGTGCCTTTGGAGGCATAGGAACGGTGTGGTCTTCGAGGGTCACAGACCATCAGTGGAGACAGCCATCAGGATGGTTGAGGCAGAGGTTGACCTGTGGCGGGCAGCAAGGATGTTCAGGGGTAGCCTAGGACCCGTAGATAGGTGGAGGGTTGCCGAGTGATCCTTTTATTTTTACTCCGGTGGAGTGGCGTTTTTGGCGCATGTGTCTAAATGCGTTGTAACGGCCGCTTGGCCTCCCCTTCTTGAAACCGATACATCTGCTTGGACGTATCCTCAAAAATAGTGCAGTACAGGATGGCCATATTTTATAATAATCTGGCAATACAACGGAAGTGCTCCAAAGGTTTGCGCTTATTTGTTTCGGCCTTTTTGCGTGGTTCCGGAAAAACTTATCTATTTAGTTTTCATGGTAAGAATCAAGTGCCTACTTCAAGTGGTTTTCTGGTGCTTTACTGAGTTCTTACAATGGTACTTTAGCTTTCACACTTTTTTGCCTTTTTGTTTCATGTTTCAGGTGACATGGTGAATTGTATTGGTATCTGAAAGGCAACATGATCTTATTGGCTCAGCAGAGTGGGTGACATGTGCTTATTGATTAGCATAGTTGGAACTGGCATCATCACGATCTAGGCATACATGTTAGCTCTCTATTATTTTAGTTCTCTTCCTATTAACCTTTTGATTGGTTATGTTTTTATTCCGAAAAGATACCATGCCACAACAAGGTTCAATACATAATAGTCTTCAGGTCATGGTACTTAGGCCTGATAGCTTATTTTGCTACTATTAATATCACGGAAGGTGAAAGTAGTTTTAATAAAACGAATATTTCAAGGATGTATCATGTATTAAGTGGCTACATGTATAAGTGAGCCCACTTAGGAAAAATTGCAAACACTACATTTAATGTTCATGTTTCATTCAGCTACATTGTTAGATTCCTCTGACTTCTATTTTTAGGTTAGTTGAACTCATTGGTTAGTCTGGTTATCTGTAAAGGAGGTCTGACTCTTCTTGGGTTTGTAGTGTTCCGGTTAATACAACAATCAGGACCTCCTTCTTATTCATTCCATATGACAGAGCAGCGGCACTGGCTCATTGATAATCCTCATCACCTCCAGTCCAGCAATCCTAACATCATCCTTGGTAGGACCGACTTTCGAAGGTAATCCTTTGAAGTTTCCTGCATTTCGTGGCAGCGTGGTAACTGTCAGTTGCATTTGTTCATCCAGAGAATAAATAGTAACCATAAGCTAATCTTGAGGGGTGCCAAAGAAATGCATATGCATGATCAGTAAAGGTATATTTTATGATGATATGTTAACTAACACTTATGGCATGTCACTGTACTTCTGTAAGTCTGCGTTGTTCATAAGTGCCAAGTGTTCAAAACTGCCAGTCTTAAAAAATGTCACTCTTTGATACTGAACCAAAATATATCAAAGAGGTGGAAATACCAAACCATCAGTTCAGTATCAACTATCAAGTGTTCAAAATTGCCAGTCTTAACAAAATGTCACTCTTTGATATATTTTGGTACAGAAAGAGTGCCACCAATCACTACTTAAAAGTTGACTAAATTTAATCGGTACTTGCCTTTAGAAGGGCGTCCATAACAGCCGTGAGAATAGGGCTGACGCAGGACATCTTCATTGGTAGACTTGGCAGCTTTGAGGATTTGATTGAACAGGTTTAGCCTAAAAACTAATCCTTTTTTCTCTGCAATTCAGATATAACCCTTGTTCAGGGACATCACTTTTTGATCTGTCTCTGACCATTATTCTTACCACGCCACCAGCTCGGCTGCCACTCTGCAGGTACAAATACTGTGTCCAAAACTGAGTCCAGAACCTCCTGCATTCGCCGTATCAAGCTTAATTGTACAAGAGACATTTTGTTCCTCAGGTGGTGCCCACATTCGTAGGCCGTGAGGACATTAAAATAGGTAACCCTAGGACGTAAGCATTGTGTTCTTCACCCACCACCTCATCAAGATGATACAAAGTTTGTTGGCCAGCACCTTCGACCGAATCTTGTGGTTCAACAACAACAAATACACCTTTCAAAGGCCATATATTCATCAGACCGGTGTGCACGATGAAGCATTTCAGGGACACTTGCGAGTTCCAAAAATACACCGAATCAAACAATGAGCCTTTTCTTAGCCCTCTATTGTCTCAAGTAATGACCATAAGCGTATGGCTGGGCGAAAAACACGTGAAGGCCATGGCTCCTTTAGGTAGGCTAATTTTATTCTCCAACTCTCTCACCTTGATATGCATCGATGTCCTCTACAACGGTTATCTCATCATATTGCATATGTATGCAAGCTCCTCAGATACTAGATGCATATGTCAAAATAAAATGTCTACCCTGTATACTTTTTTTTGTGGGGTGCAATGAAGTTGTGTCGTTGCCGTAAGATGATGAATGAGCTATCATATACATACTAAACGCCAAAGTAAGTGATATACCTCGGCTGCCTAGGCCACCTCGTTCATAATGTCGCAATCGATACTTTCGAATCCTTGAAGCATACTGATAACCTTCCTTATCGGAGGCCTTTTGGTGCGGTCAGGGTTCACACAGATTAGACCTACATGCAGGCATATTTGTATTTGCTGGCAATATGTTTGTAGGGATCCACACCCTGATGATTTCTGTAACGAACTTCTCCAATTATTAAGTACCTATGAGATGGAAACAATTATTTAAACTGTTAGTATGCAAATGTAAAATGTTGCATCGTCTATGTAAAAGGGACCTCCATCTTGAAATGTGAAACAAAATTTCCTTACAAGCTTGATAAAGTCATTTGAAGATGTTTTAGTAACATCTGGGTAGTCTCTGTTTCCTGTTACTATCTCCATGATTATTACACCCAAACTGAATATGTCTGACTTGGGTGTAATTGTACCTCCATGCAGAAATTCAGGTGCCATGTAACCACTGAACCACAGCACGAGTAGAATTTGGAGAGTCAAAGAGAGGGTATAAAAAACACATCTTGCTCATGAATAGAAAGTACAAACTTAAAAATGTGCACTAACTCACAATGTTCCATCACAAGATGTAGTGTATATAGTTTTTTGCTGATCAAGCAGTCTTGACAGGCCAAAGTCTGTGATTTTTGGTACCATACCGTCATCGAGCAATATGTTCGCTGGTTTAAGGTCCATGTGAACTATAGGTTCATTGTTTTGCTCGTGAAGGTGACATAAACCGTAGCAAATCCCCTCGATTATTTTATAGCGTGTGCTCCAATCAAGTCCAGACGATTCATCTGCATTTGCAACCAAAGGACAACATTCTGATGGATGTTAGCAGGAAATCTATTGCTGACGTGCTCTAAATAATATGGACATCATGTATTGATAAGTTGTAAGGATTAGTACATGTGAAATAAAATAAAATAATTAGGAGCTATGTTCCAACTACAAAACCTACAGCTCAAATAATATGAAACTGAGAAACAACATCCCATATAGAATGGTTTACCTGATATATACTTATCAAGGCTTCTTTTGTGCAGATACTCCAAGCAAAGTAGCCTTTCTGCCATCTCAGCAAACACGTACCTCCCATCGTACTCTAAACACTGATTTCGTGTTTCATAGCAGTAGCCCATACATCGCACTATATTGGGGTGCTTAAGCATCATAAGATGACACACCTCGTTCTGAAACTGCCTCTTCATGTTTGGCATGAATGACGACACAATCTTCTTCACAGCAATTATTTTCCCATTTTGCAGCACACCCTGTTTAAATTCTCGTATTACTATATATAAGCCTCTTTGGATCAACTCTCTTTTATTTTAGATCAAGTCAAGTTGCACTTATGCAGAAGGTACATATATTTGATTTATGAGCGGCAGATAAAGTTTCAAATAATGTAAATATAGACAATGCTTCTTACCTTATATACCACACCAAAACCACCTTGGCCAAGTATTCGCTCGTTGGAGAAGTTATTTGTGATCTCTTTCAAATGTTGTAATGGTATCTCGTGTGGTCTTGAATATTGTTTCTCTAATTTTCTTTCTAAGTTATCCGAAAGATGAAGATCTGGAGAAGGCATTGCACTATCCATTTGCGGTGAAGTGTTTGAAGATGTGATGGACTCATCAACTACACTACCAATTGTTGGTAAAGGGTTTGAGGTTGTGATCGAGGGTTCATCGATGGCGTATACATTCGGACTCAAGCCCCCTTCCACATGGGAGAACAACCTAGGCTTTTCTGGTGGATAATGCATGCGCAGCGCATCATCAATCGGTGGAAAAGGGTTTGATGCTGCGATGGAGGGGTCATCAGAGGTGTCTAATTTCACACTCAAGTCCCCTTTCACATGCGGGAACATCCAAGGCCTCTCCAGTGGATAATGCCTGAGAACTGCATCATCGACCGGTTGAGAAGGATTTGAGGTTGTGATGGAGGGGTCATAAATGGTGTATACTTTCATACTCAAATCCCCTTTCACATGCGAGAACATATTGTGTTTCTCCAGTGGGTAATGTATGAGAATTGCATCATGGAAGGGCCCCCATAAGGCTCCATCAATTCTGACCTTGCCTAGTAAGGTCTTGGAACGTTTGACGGAACTGACGACGTGGTAAACATATGCGTTAATATCAAGCATAGGAAGATTAGATGGATCCCACACGTTGAAGTAGAAGCGCTCATTCCATACAGGGTTTAGATCTTTCTCCTTGACAACCGTCCGAAACTGGCAATAATCAAAGGTAAGCATGACAAAGGCACTTGCAGAACCTTGCTCATCCTTTGGCGTGAGGTTATGAGCACTTACGACCTCCACACACAACCTCATTGCTGTTGAATGCAAGCTGGCAATATTGTGTTCTTGAGCTCTGATGGATGCTTTGTTGCTAGTGAAGTTTACTCTCAGACCCAATAACCCCCTAGCTTCACGGGAGAAGACCCCATTCTTTTCCAGTGGATAATACATGACATGGAATTAGAGTTAGGCGAGACAGAGAGTGCGACCTTGCCAAGAAAGGACCTGGAATCTCGGACGGATTTGTTGGTGCTATATACACAAGCTTCAAGTATAAGGCCACGACGATTAGAATAGTTCGGCACGTCGAAGTAGAAGCTCTCGTCCCACTGTGGATTCACATCCTTAAACTTGGTACTCGTGCGGACCTGCCAAGAATCAAAGGTAAGCACGACAAAGGCACTTGCTGAATCTTGGTCCTCCTTGGGCATGAGGTCAATAGCAGTTACGACCTCCACACACAGCCTCATAGCCGCTGAATGGAAACTGGCAGTCTTGGGTCCTTGAGATCTTGTAGTGGTGATGGAGGGGTCACCAATGGTGTATACTTTTAGACTCAAAGTGCCTGTCCCTATAAACGAGAACCTCCCGCGTTTCTCCCGTTGAGAACACAATGGATAGTGTATGACTCTGGCATCAGGGAGAGGTAGGAATGGAGTCCCATGTATCGATACCTTGCCAAGGAAGGAGTAGGTGTGATTAACAGACGGGTCGACGTCGTAAACATGCGCTTCCAGAGCAAGCTCTGCAAGGCTGGATGGATCGGACACATCGAAGTAGAAGCGCTCCTTGTGAAGGTTTTCGTTGATAGTCTTGCGGTGCCGCTGACCGTGAAAGTTAAGCTCGAGACAAGCACTCTCATGGTTGGCCACTCTAGCACTTGCGACCTCCACGACCAACTTAAATGCCGACGTAGCGCCACCATCGAGATGGGACTCCATTTTTGAAACGCGAGGAAAAAGTTTTCCTCTGTTCCATTGGTTAAGAAGAGAGTTGCCCTCCATGAACGGACGGCCGCCGAAGCGTCTGAAAATTTACACAGCCGTGTCTGAAACTCGCCCAATGGTAGTTCTCCCTCAGCTCATGCAAGCAGCAAGCAGCAAGTATGATGGAAGGAGTGGAGAGAAGGAAATACCAGGGGCGGGGGAGAAACTAGAATGAAGCAAGCAGTCAGGTTGGTCGCCAATTCAGTAGGTGATGAATCCTGCGGCAGCCGTCGATCGAGGCAGCAGAAGAAGACGAGGAGTGCTCGGCGGGGGAGAGGGATCGAATTCGATCGATCGGTCGTTGACCCACCTTGTCACAGCGGAGGGGATGGAAGCAGCAGCCTTTGCGGACTGGGCGCCTTCCTTGATCAATACACACCTCCACCAAATACACGGAATTATTCACAGCATGACAAGGAAGCAGTGCAGGACTCGTCGAAGTTAAGCTCGAGACAGCGCCTACCTGGCACCTTCCTCTGATCAATACACGGTGTCGTCCACGATACTACAGTATACATACAGAGTTGACTGGATATATACTAGTCTTATACGCCAGCCCAACAAACGCATGCCTGGTCCTATTTTGACATGTGCACTCCCGGTTTCGTCAAAACCATACTGTCACCAACAAAGAATACTCAGCGCCGGAGCCACGTGGAGTAGGGAGTAGGACAAAGAAAATGAAAACGACAGCAGACCTGACAGATTTAACGGCCCTCAGCCTGGCGACTTGGCCGCCGTTAAAACACAGATTGGGTACACGTAGTAGCTGCGGCGGGAGATCTGGTCAACTGAAAGCAACTTGCATCTGCTGGCAAAAACATACCGTGCCAGTAACCGAACGATTTTTTCTGCGAAACACTATACAGACACTCACATATACATATACACTCACCATTATGAACGCACGAACGTACACCCCTACATTTATGAGCACCTCCGAGAGATTGAGCCGACGGGTCGTGTCTTGAGATTATCGAAATCACCATACGCGTCTCGCTGTCGACGGAAACGACGTCTTATAAACCATTGTACATGCCCTAAAGGTTCTTTTGACTCTGGTAGGGTCTTCAAACCTCAAGTCCTTGACCCAATTTTCACGCCTTTTTGGGTTCTTCGTGTCTTCTTCTCGCTGCTTCAGCTTTTCAGTCTTCAGCAGGTTTCCACCTTTAGTCGACAAAAAACATTTGTCAGTAGTACCGATGTACAACATTGTCTCGACGTGTTTTTGAGGGAACATTGCCTCGACGATTTTTGTATTCATGGAGTAGCTACAATTAAAATTCTCTACAAAAATACATGTTCCCCCTTCCATGAAAATTTGATGAGTTCTTGGAGATAGACTCGGACCTGTTAAGAGTATCTAGCAAATTCTGATTCATGGAAAGGCAATTGAAAAAAGAGCATGAGTTCTCAGAGATAGACTCGGACCTGTTAAGAGTATCTAGCAAATTCTGATTCATGGAAAGACAATTAAAAAAATAGCATGCACTACCATGTCGGTGTGCTTTTTGTGCCGTGATCCAAGGGCAAGTCGGACTTACATCAGGTTATAATCCTTAGAACTTTCGTACAAGGAACCTGAACGCTAACATAGCCTATGGATCACGATAATCACGCTATGATTTTTTAATGATTGATCATATCAAATGGTATAGAAATTTATTATTATGCTCTTTGTTGGACCTATGGTTCATACATAAACATGAAAGTAGCTCTAGTATTAGTGTAATAGAAAATTCTGTCAGTTAAGCTGGATGATTTGTATCTGCTTAATACCTTTTGGCGTAATTCTGACTGTTGCTAGACTGGATGGACCTCAGGGCTACAGGAAATTTTCTACAGGCTGGTCATGTAAAACAACTGAAAATTAGGCCCGAGGGTTCATGTCATGTGGGTGTTATAGTTTATTATGGTTATGCTGCTTGAGCAGAGCAGTTATCTTATACTTTGTAGTCTGTACTCATAGTCCGGTCTCGAGTGCTTGGAGAAGGCAACCATGTCGGTTACACCTGGTAGAGCTAACATATGTCCCTCTTTACGGCATAATTGCTTCTCAACAAGTTTGAGAATAGGAAAAACCTCAAGAATTTCGTTGTTGGCTACACAGGACAGCCCAGGTCAAAAGGGCAAGCCATCACAAACAACAGCTGCACCAGAAACATAGTACCCCACCAGGTTACCAACCATCCAAAATATGTTACGTGGCCACTGTGGACCTCCGATGTAGGACAATTTTTTCGATGGACGGGGAGGAGGAAGAGTTGCCAAGGTCTCAAGGTGAATGACATATGTAAACTTGTTGGGTTATGGGGGTTCCACATTCTTTTGGGCAGAATTTGGCTTGTTTCCTTTTCTTGTGAATTGCAGCACTCTAAATATGCCTATGTTCTGTACTAACTTTGAGAGAATAATGTTAGCTTTAAAGAATTGTTACGCTATCCATTTATCTCAAAAGTCCGAACTGATGGAAAGGGCTATGCAATATATTTATATCTTAACAAGCTTGTCAGGTTTACTCATTCGGTTGTATGAGATTTAGTTTAGGATAGACAGCTGACAAAGAGTTTTTCTATTTACTTCTCTTTATCTCAAATGCCAGTAGGAAAAAGATTTAAACTATGCTGATTTTATCACCTCTAAGTCACATAAAATCCATAAAATGTTTTGGATACTGACATCAATAGTGCGTTAGCATTTGATACCCATATTTTATTTTATAATGGCAATACAAAAGTGCCCCAAAGGTTTGCGCCTATTTTTTTCACCTTTTTTTGTTTGTTTCCATTTTTTTAGCTATTTAGTTTTCAGGGTAATAATCAATAGTCTACTTAAAGTGATTTTCTGGTGGTTTACTAAGTCCATCAGTCCTGAAGTCCATACAATGATAACTTAGCTTTCACACTTGTTTCCCTTTTTGTTTCAGGTTTCAGGTGACATGCTGAATTGTATTTGCATCAAAAAGGCGACATGATCTTATTGGCTCAGCCGAGTGGGAAACATGTGCTTATTAGATTCGCAAGGTTGAAACTGGCATCATCATGTTCTAGTCCAAACATGTTAGCTCTCTATTCTTTTAGTTCTCTTCTTATTAACCTTTTGATTGGTTCTGTTTCATTCTGAAAAGAAACCATGCCACAATAAGGTTACACATAATAGTCTTCAGGTCTTGGTACACAGGTCTGGAAGCTTATTTTGCTAATATTAAGATTATGGAAGGTGAACGTAGTTTTAATAAAACGAATATTTGAAGGATGTATCATGTATTAAGTGGCTACATGTATAAATGAGTTCACTTAAGAAAAATTGCACCTACTTTATATTTAATGTCCATGTTTCTTTCAGCTAGCTACATGTTTAGGTTCCTCTGACTTCTACTTTTTGGTTAGTTAAACTCATTGGTGGTTAGCGTCTGGTTATCTGCAGCAGTGGAGAAGGTCCGACTCTTTCTTGGGATCATAGTGTTCCGGTTAATACAACAATCAGGACCTCCTTGTTTTCATTCCAGTCGACAGAGCAGCGGCAGTGGGCTCATTTCTATTCCTCATCACCTCCAGTCCAGCAATCCTACCAGCATCCTTGGTAGATCCGACTTTCCATGTAAGCCTCTGCAGATTCCTTCATTTTGGTGAGAACATGGTAGCTGTGATTGCATCAATCATCACTAGTAGAAAAAGGACCTTTCGTCCGGAGTCCTGTTTGCCATTAGCCCCGGTTCAGGCAAAAACCGGGACCAGTGCCTGGCACTGGTCCCGGTTCGATTTGCCAGGGCCCCGTGGGGCATTGGTCCCGGTTCGGTTGGGGGCATTGGTCCCGGTTCTTGGCAAGAACCGGGACCAAAGCTCCAGAGCCAGCCACGTGGCGTGGCGCGGAGCTTTGGTCCCGGTTCTTGAAGAACCGGGACCAATACCTCCCCTGCCTATATATAACCCCCACCCCCCTCTTCTCTCCTCTGTTTTTTTTTCTGGTTGGATTGGTGGGAAGTGGTGCTAGTTTTTTTTCTTTGCCACGCACAAGATGTGTTCGATGAAATGCCCGAGCCACACTTAAGTTCGCACAAGATGATATCCTCGGCCGAGGTTAGCAACTATATCCTTTTCATCTGTAATTGATACAGAAATATTGCACGTGTCGATGTACGGTGGTCATTTCACTATTCAAGATGTTATTGTAATGGTATTTGATAAACTTAATTATATATATGATGCAGATGGATGCACGGATGCGATGGATGTACGGCGAACGACGCAGTTCCGAGTTTATTGCAGGCCTGCATAAATTTCTCGATGTGGCTGAGGCAAACAAAGTGAATAATTTTATGCCTTGTCCATGTGAGAAGTGTCGGAACGTCAGGGAGTACTCTGACCCGAGAACCATTCAAGACCACGTGATTCGGAAAGGTTTCATGCCCAGCTATAATTGTTGGACCAAGCACGGAGAAAGAGGGGTTACGATGGAAGACAATGAAGAAGAGGAGGATGATGACAACTATCCTATGTTCCCTGAGGAATGCGGTGATACTGTTATGGAAGACGTTGAAGAAGAAAGAGGTGAACATCGGGCATCAGATGAGCCCGCTGATGGTCTTGGTGGGGTCATTTCTGATGCAAAGCGAGAATGCGATACAGAAAAGGAGAAGCTAAAGTTGGAGGCCATGCTTGAGGATCACAAAAAGTTGCTGTACCCAAACTGCGAAGATGGCAGCACAAAGCTCGGTACCACACTGGAACTGCTGAAATGGAAGGCAGAGACTGGTTGTTCTGACAAGGGATTTGAGAAGTTACTGAAAATAATGAAGCCGAAGCTTCCAAAGGATAACGAATTGCCCGAGACTACATACGAAGCAAAGAAGGCTATCTGCCCTCTAGGATTAGATGTGCAGAAGATACATGCATGCATTAATGACTGCATCCTGTACCGCGGTGAGTACGAGAACATGGATAAATGCCCGGTATGCAATGCACTGCGGTACAAGATAAGACAAGATGACCCTGGTGATGTTGAGGGCGATGACGAGCCCCCCCGGAAGAGGGTTCCTGCTAAGGTGATGTGGTATGCTCCTATAATACCACGGTTGAAACGTCTGTTCAGAAACAAAGAGCATGCCAGGTTGTTGCGATGGCACAAAGAAGAGCGTAAGAAAGACGGGAAGTTGAGACACCCCGCCGATGGGTCCCAGTGGAGAAAAATCGACAGAGAGTTCCCGACATTTTCAGATGACGCAAGGAACTTAAGATTTGGTCTAAGTACAGATGGCTTTAATCCTTTTGGGGAGCAGAGCTCCAGTCATAGCACTTGGCCCGTGACTCTATGTATCTACAACCTTCCTCCTTGGTTGTGCATGAAGCGGAAGTTCATTATGATGCCAGTGCTCATCCAAGGCCCGAAGCAACCCGGCAACGACATTGATGTGTACCTACGGCCATTAGTTGATGAACTTTTGCAGTTGTGGTCCGAACCAGGTGTACGTGTGTGGGATGAGCACAAACAACAGGAATTTGACCTACGAGCGTTGCTGTTCGTAACCATCAATGATTGGCCTGCTCTTAGTAACATTTCAGGACAGTCAAACAAGGGATACAATGCATGCACGCACTGTTTAGATAAGACTGAAAGTATACATTTGGGAAACAAGAATGTGTACCTGGGGCATCGTCGATTTCTTCCGAACGGTCATGCCGTAAGAAAGCCCGGCAAGCATTTCAACGGTGAGGCAGATCGCCGGAAGAAGCCTAACCTCCCTGATGGTGATGTTATATATGACATGGTCAAGGATTTAGAAGTAATCTTTGGAAAGGGTCCTGGCAGTCTATCTGTTCCGAATGACGCTGACAACCACGTACCCATATGGAAGAAGTGCTCTATATTCTGGGAGCTACCCTATTGGAAAGTCCTAGAGGTCCGGTCTTCAATCGACGTGATGCACGTGACGAAGAATCTTTGCGTGAACCTGCTAGGCTTCCTGGGCGTGTATGGGAAGACAAAAGATACACCGGAAGCACGGGCAGACCAGCAACGTATGAAAGACCCATACAACAAGCAGACGGATAAAGGGCGTCAATACTTAAGCAGATACGCTCTTACCAAAGCAGAGAAGGAAATCTTTTTTGAATGCCTGAGCAGTATCAAGGTCCCGGCTGGCTTCTCGTCAAATATAAAGGGAATAATAAATATGGCAAAGAAAAAATTCCAGAACCTGAAGTCTCATGATTGCCACGTGATTATGACGCAGTTGCTTCCGGTTGCATTGAGGGGGCTTCTACCGGAAAATGTTCGAGTACCCATTGTGAAGCTATGTGCATTCCTCAATGCAATATCTCAGAAGGTCATCGATCCAGTAACTCTACCAAGTTTACAGAAGGCTGTGGTCCAATGTCTTGTCAGCTTCGAGTTGGTGTTCCCCCCATCATTCTTCAATATTATGACGCATCTCCTGGTTCACCTAGTCGACGAGATTGCCATTCTCGGTCCTGTATTTCTACACAATATGTTCCCCTTCGAGAGGTTCATGGGAGTCTTGAAGAAATATGTTCATAACCGTGCTAGGCCAGAAGGAAGCATCTCAAGGGGCTATGGAACAGAAGAGGTCATTGAGTTCTGTGTTGACTTTATTCCTGACCTTAAGCCGATTGGTGTTCCTGAATCGCGGCATGAGGGGAGACTGAGTGGAAAAGGCACGCTAGGAAAGAAAGCACTGATATGTAGGGACGGGCATTCTTTAACTCAAGCACACTACACAGTTCTACAAAGTTCCACCTTCGTGGCTCCGTATATCGAGGAACACAAGAATTATGTACGCTCCAAGAACCCGGGGAAGGATGACTCCTGGATTAAAGAAAAACACATGGAGACCTTCGGCAGTTGGTTGCGATTACAGCTCATGAATGACACCACTGTCGGAGATCAGCTCTACTTGTTGGCCGCGTCACCATCTTCGACTGTATTGAATTTCCAAGGGTACGAGATAAATGGGAATACATTTTACACGATCGCCCAAGATAAAAAGAGCACCAACCAGAACAGTGGTGTCCGCTTTGATGCAACAAACGACGATGGGCAAAAGGACACATACTATGGTCGCATAGAGGAGATATGGGAACTTGACTATGGACCTACTTTTAAGGTCCCTTTGTTTCGGTGCAGTTGGGTCAACATGAATGGAGAAGGGATAAAGGTAGACCAGCTGTACGGGATGACAACAGTGGATCTCAAGAATCTTGGTTGTTACAAGAACGAACCATTCGTCCTAGCCAATGATGTGGCTCAGGTTTTCTATGTGAAGGACATGTCCTCCAGACCGAAAAAAAGAAAAAACAAGCAAACGAATACGATGAGCCAAAGCGTCACGTAGTTCTTTCAGGGAAAAGAAACATCGTGGGAGTCGAGGACAAGACAGACATGTCAGCAGATTATGATAAGTTTGATGAAATTCCGCCCTTCACAGTGAGAACTGACCCAAGCATCCCGTTAAATAATGAAGATGCTCCATGGTTACGGCTGAAGCGATCATAGGCCAGGGACATACGCGAAGAAGGGTTCATGGCTTTTATGTAAATCAATGTAATGTATTAAACCTTTATGTGATGTGTAGTAATGTATTAAACCTTTATGTGGTGAAACACGCGTGGTAGGTGGTTGTCGGCTCCCACACCTCCCGTGGGAACCTCTCAAACCTCAGCTTCGACCGTCCAAACACAGTTCCCCCTGCATACAGCCCGACGGTGGCTCGTGAGTTTGAGCGCCACTTCGATCCAAGCAGCGGTAAGACGTCTCTGATGATCTACAACCGTCCGGCAAGACGTCTCTGATGATCTGCAACCGTTTGGAACGGTCGCAGGTCATCAGAGACGTCTTGCCACTGGTTGCCCAAAGATGCCTCTCCGAGTGACGCTGGAATGTTTTGTGTTTGAGCACCACTTCGATCCAAGCAGCGGCAAGACGTCTCTGATGATCTACAACCGTCCGGCAACACATCTCTGATGATCTGCAACCGTTTGGAACGGTCGCAGGTCATCAGAGACGTCTTGCCGCTGGTTGCCCAAAGATGCCTCTCCGAGTGACGCTGGAATGTTTTGTGTGAGTGAGTAACTTGTCTGAGGAGGGCGGTATATATAGGGTACGTGTGCTTCTTTAGTCCCGGTTGGTAACACCAACCGGGTCATGTGGCTCACGAAGTGGTCGTGATACTGCTGATCCAACAGCTCACAATCCCTCAAAAGAAACACACCCCTGATCCAACGTCTCACAAGCGCTTGAAAGAAACACACGATCCGTGTGCTTCTTTAGTCCCGGTTGGTAACACCAACCGGGTCATGTGGCTCACGAAGTGGTCGTGATACTGCTGATCCAACAGCTCACAATCCCTCAAAAGAAACACACCCCTGATCCAACGGCTCACAAGCGATTGAAAGAAACACACGATCTGTGTGCTTCTTTAGTCCCGGTTGGTAACACCAACCGGGACTAAAGACGGGCTTTGCGGTCACGACACGTGTCCTCCCCCAGCGCTTTCCTGGGCACTGTCCTCCCCCAGCGCTGCCCTGGAGGTCTTTATATATTGTCGCCGACGGGGTAAACCCTAATCCACCATTCCTAGCCACGAACGCATCGTCTCCACGAGATGGATCCGCCACGCCCGCCGCAGCGCCTTCTGGACGAGGTCGAGCGTGCTCGGCAGAGCGCGCTTGGGCGCAACCGCGGGAGTCTATCCCGCCGTATGCCCACGAGCCCGGCGTGGAGAGGAATGCCCAGCTACCGGCCTCCTGCTCCACCAGGTGCCGCCGCACCTCCACCTGGCGCCGCTGCACCTCCACCAGGCGCCGCCGCTCCTCCCGCGGAGGAGGAGGAGGACGACGACTTCGACTGGAGCGACGACGGGGAAGAAGGTTGTGGGTTGCAGATACAGGAGGCCATGGAAGCCTCCTTCCAGTCTGTCCGCGACTACCCTGTCCAGCGAGCCAAGACTTCCTACCAGCTCAAGGCGAAGGAGGCTTCCGATCTGGATTGGGCGCTGAAAGACTCATCCTCCATGGATCTTGCCCTCCGCCGCAAACGTGCGCGCGAGAACCGGGCGGCCGCCCACGGGGCTGGCTCCTCCCGCCGTTCCCCCTAATCCTACGGCCTTCGAGCCAGCAAGTCCGTTTATGTAGAATAATGTTGGTGATGTTGGATCAGGGGTGTGTTTCTTTCAAGCGCTTGTGAGACGTTGTATCATGTGTAATAATGTATTAAACCTTTTATGTAATGCATTAAGATAAATGAATTAATAATTTTTATCTGCTTTCTTCTGCATTTTACAACACCAAACATTCATCTTACAAATATAGGTTTTCTGAAATTGTTCTGCATTTACTTCTGCTTACGGATTATTTGTCGAATTTCGACTTACGGATTTAAAGATATGAATTTACCATATTAAATTGAAAATGACAATAATAATGTAAAATTGATTTTGGATTATTTATACAAATTCAAACACTTTTCACGTTGAAAGTTTTGTCAATTCAAAATATGCAATAAAGTTAATGCATTTTTAATTGAAAATGGCAAAATGGTTAATAGTTTGTATAGTTAGAATAATTATTTTAGAAAACAGAAAATGGTTTTGGATTATTTATTCAAATTTAAAAACTTTTCATGTTGAAAGTCTTTTCAGATTCAAAACCATTTGAAATTCATATCCAAACACCTAAATAAGAAAAAAAAAAGGCGGGAACAAAATTTCAGAACTGAAAAGTTCGAAATAAGTTTGAAAAAGGACTCTTTGGTCCCGGTTTCTACCAAGAACCGGACCAAAGATCCTTGGACGCGCGCAGCGATCTGGCATTAAATGACGCACTCTTTGGTCCCGGTTGCTGGCAAGAACCGGGACCAAAGAGGCATTGGTCCCGGTTCTTGCCAGCAACCGGGACCAAAGACCCCTGCTACTTAACTCCTCGCGCTCTTTCTTCTTCCCCATTCTCGCAAATCGACTAAGGACTGGAGGCGCGACGCAGAGCGAAACGACGCCGGCAGGCTGCCCGACGCCGCGCCCCACGCCGCGCCCCGCCGCCGCTGTCGACCTCCACGCGCCGCCCCGCCGCCTCCCCGTACACGCGACGACGCGGCCGGCCCTCCGCCCCCTGCACACGTGCACGCGCCACGCGGCGCCCGGCCGCCGAGCTCGCAGCCTGCCGTCGTCCACCGCCACCGCCGTCCCCCACCGCCGCACACGCCACCGCCGTCCCCCACCGCCGCACACGCCACCGCCGGCCCCCACCGCCGCACACGCCACCGCCGTCCCCCACCGCCGCACACGTGCCACCGCCGTACGTCCCCCACCGCCGCCCGCACCGCTTCTCGTGGCCGGTGAGTTAGATTAGCATTTTGTATAGGATTTTTTTGTTAATTAGTGTTAGGATTTTTTGTTAGTGTTAGGATTTTTTTAGGTTAGTGTTAGAATTTTATTGTATAGGAAATTGCATTTTAGGTTAGTGTTAGGATTTTTTTGTAGAAATAGCATTTTAGGTTAGTGTTAGAATTTTATTGTATAGGAAATAGCATTTTAGGTTAGTGTTAGGATTTTTTTTGTATAGGAAATTACAAATATGTTTGAATCCAAATTTAGATTGTAGTTCATTTAGATTGTAATCCAAATTTGAATGTTCAAATATGTTTGAATTATATATTTTAGAGTATCTCCAATTAAGAAATAGAGCTTGTTTAAGAATTTTGTTAGTGTTAGGATTTTTTGTATAGGAAAATTTTGGTAGTGTTAGGATTTTTTTGTATAGGAAAATTTTGGTAGTCCTAATTTGTGCTTGTCCTAATTCAATAACATTTCAAACATGATTTAGAGTTCCATGTCAATGCATTAAATTGATCATGCATACATATTGCGCATTGCATCAATGCCATGTATTGATTGTGTTCTTGTCCGGTATTTGTTCTTCCCGGTAGATCGTGGTTCGGAAGTTGACCCGGTAAATTGTGTTAGATATGCAAAGATGCAAATTTACGGGTTTACGGGTTTACGATACGAGTTTACGAGTTTACGGGTTTACGATACGAGTTTACGGGTTTACGATACGAGTTTACGAGTTTACGGGTTTACGATACGAGTTTACGGGTTTACGATACGAGTTTACGGGTTTACGATACGAGTTTACGGGTTTACGATACGAGTTTACGGGTTTACGATACGAGTTTACGGGTTTACGATACGAGTTTACGGGTTTACGATACGAGTTTACGGGTTTACGATACGAGTTTACGAGTTTACGGGTTTACGATACGAGTTTACGGGTTTACGATACGAGTTTACGAGTTTACGATACGAGTTTACGGGTTTACGATACGAGTTTACGGGTTTATGATATTGTAGATGTATCTTGACATATGGAACAAGTTACCCAACTAAAGTTTTGTGCATTGTTCTTAATTTGCAGAAACTATGGAACGAGACGAAGATCAGGAAAATATCCTCCAGGATATAATCCGCGGGCCGGAAGATATTGTCGATGTCACCACGGAGTTTTTGAACAACTCCGGTGAGGGAGATGAGTCTCTCAACCGAAGAGACGGCTCCGGTGAGGTAGAACCCGACGGCCGGGGTGAGGGAGAAGTCAGCGAGGGAGAAGCCGACGAGGGAGAAGCCGAAGGCTCCGGTGGAACATTAAACTCCGGCGAGGTGCATATACATATATTAATGAAGCCGAAGATTGTATTAATTAAGTCTCTGATGTCTATATACATATATTAACGCTCTTTCTTCTTTTAGCCCTCCGGATCGAGCAAATCTTCTGTAAGGACAAAACGAGGCCCAGCCAAAAAGTTGGGCGACCAAGAAAGGTACACGATCGAAAGAGTCGCTGAAGACGGCACACCGACTGCTCCCCCTGGTGTTAAAAATAAAATGGTAAAGCAATGCGGAGTTCTTGTTAGGGACTTCATCCCGATCACCGTTCGAGAATGGCATCGGCCAAACGAGAAAGGACAGCTATATGTCAGCGATGAGGGCAAAGAAAGACTTTGGAGAAAGCTCATGGTTAATTTCACCCTGCCGGCGCCAGAGGTGGATTCAGATGAGGAGGATCCAGATGAGGCAGAAAAGATTGCCCGGAAAATCATGGAGCAAAAAGTCAAGGACTGGGCACTTAAGAAGATGGCCGAGCTATTCAAGAACTGGAAGAAAAGATTGAACAAACTGTTTGTCAAGAAAAATAAGACTCCAGACTTCGATAAAGGGTATGAGAAGATAAAGGACTACTGGGAAGAATTTGTGGCGTACAAGAAATCAGAGGAAGCTCTGGAAAAGTCTGCAAAAAATGCGGCAAATGCTGCTCTAAAGATGTACCACCATACTATGGGGCCTGGTGGCTACGCTGGTAGCATGCCTAAGTGGGAGAAACTTGAGGCGGACCTGCTGGCTAATGGGATCACTCCAGAGCCACTCAAGTGGATCGAACGGGCAAGAAATTGGTTTTACGGGCATGGGGGCACGTTGGACGCAGAAGGGAAGTGCATATATAACAGAAGACACAAAGATAATCCCCTACTACCCATCCAAGAAATTAGAAAAGCAGTAAAGGATGTTGAAGAGGGACGGTTCATTCCCGATAGAGAGGATGACGAGCTCACACGCGCCCTTGGGAATAAGGAACACGACGGACGGTTACGAGGCGTACCTGGCTCCAAGCCCAAGACAATTGCGATTCCCGAGCACAGGAAGAAATTTCCTGATAGAAGCCATCAGAGGAGAAAGGAAAGGGAGGCAATGGAAGCACGCGCTGCTGCAGACCGGCTGCTTAATATAGAAGAAGAATTAAAGCTGCAGAAGGAACAAATTGCCGTGCTTAGCCAGCAAGGTACTAGCGGCCAATCTCAACGGCACATGGTAGAAGCTGCATGCGATGGTACCGGTGGCCCATCGAATCGGAAAAGCAGCGTGGCTTCCACGGAGCTCCAGGATGGTAATGATGATGCAGTGGCTCCACTTCGTCGCTACCCAGTGGATGATATCACGGAGAGCACACCTTGTGAGATGCATGTGAAAGTTTTTAACTTAACCGTGAAGGTGGCGGTCGGCTATGTCGTACCAATTGGACCTAATCCAACTTACCATTTCTCTCCGGTTCCAAATGGCTACGCTGTTGTCGCGGTGGATGAAGTGATGAAAGATTATGAGGAGCTGAAGCTGCAACACCCTGCAGGTGAAGATGGGGAGGTGCTTGAACTTGGAGAAGCCAAGAAAGCGACCATTCTATGGCCAAAGGAATTCATCGTGCTTCCGAACTGGCAGCCAAGGCCATCGACTCCTCACCAGTCTCCAGCGCAACAGTCCTCTTCACCGCCTCAGCATTCTCCAGCGCAACAGTCCTCTTCACCGCCTCACCAGTCTCCAGCGCAGCCGTCTCCGCCGCCGCGTCAGCCGTTTCCGCCCACCGCTCGTACTATGAGGGGTAAGCGATCACCGAAACGTAAAAGGTCGCCCCTCCCAACAGTACCTCATAAGAATCTTCCCATTAGACCTTATGACAGGACTGTAGCGGAAAACGCCGCGGAGGTGGCTGCCTACAATAAGGCTTTTTTTGCACCAAAAAAGCCCGAGCAGAAGCCGGTATACGATGAAAAATCCAAAAAGTGGAGAAAGTCCTTCCTTGAGCAGCCATCCCAGATATCGATGAATCTGCCATCTGACTATGGTCGTGAACTTACTAAGCTAGCACGTGCCCAGTCTGAGCAGAACAAGGGAAGAAGTGCAAAAAGCGGGAAACAAATTGCCCAGCTCGGACAGCAGAAAAATCAATCGGTCCCCCGCTCATAGTGTGTTCCGATGTCGACAAGGACTTCAGAGTCGCTATGGATAAAGACCTGGAATTATTGGACCCCAGAGCCATAGCTGCTGCTAAAGAACTTGGTGTCACTGTATCTCAGGCCAAGGAACAGGCTACCGCCTTGGGTATGAGCCTTGGTCAACTTTTAGGCTATGAACATGCGCCAATGTTAGAGATGGCACGGAAATATGTCCAAGGGGAGCCTATGGTCAGTAATGAGGAGATGACGGTCTATCAACACATATGCGAAATCTGCATACCTGGTACCTGGTGCACACATCAAAGAAGGACGCGAAAGAGTGGTTTCCGCTGGACGTTAGAGTGGAGCATTTCTTCAAACGTTACACTATACAGGTTCAACTGACTGAACTGTTCCAGTTATTCCAAAAGCGCGCCCTCGACAAATCTATCCTCTCTTGCTATTGTCTGTAAGTGATTTATTTTCGTAATTAAGTCTCTAGCTCAGCTCGTTCATTGCCTGTATTATATTATCCTGCCTATATATATATCCTTTTGTACGCTATTATGCAGAATGAAGATGCTGGAATGCAAAAGATCTAAAGTTTTTGAGGTTGGGTTCGTTGACCCATATATCGTGAATTCACATACGTTAGTCAATCACCCCAAAGACGTGGAGCATGACCTGACCACCTTTTTAACCATGCAACATTTCTGTACGGAAATACTATTTCCTTACAACTTCAGGTGAGTGTTTCTGTCTTGTACATATTTTTATTTGGCTTTCTCGATGTTAAGTGTAATTGATGAGCTATGCATGTCTGCTTTATGTAAACGTCCGCAGGTTCCACTGGATTCTGCTAAGCATTCAACCTGACAAGTCCACAGTTGAAGTCCACGACTCATTAAGTTGGGACCAAGCGTTGTGGTCCGACATGAAAGAAATGCTCAACAAGTAATTTCAATCATTATCGCATTATATCGCCCTCTTTCGTTCGTTCCCTGATGTCAAGTAATTAATAACTCCTTTGTTCATTTTCTTTGCCAAAGCAGGTGTTGGACAATTTTCAAACAGAAGGTAGAAGGTCCATTCAAAGATGAGCTAACTTATAAAACGGTGGAAAGTCCGCAGCAGCCACCGGGGAGTAATTTATGTGGATTCTACGTTTGCGAGTTCATTCGCGAGTTGACCACTGAGCGGAGAACAACTGCTTTCAGCAAAATGCGGGAGAAGATCGACCCAGAACTGCGCGTAGGAGCAATTCAAGAGGAATTGGCGGGATTTCTGCTTAGGGAGGTCATCGATGAAAGGGGAGAACATTATGCTTCGGACGATGAACTACATATGCCTTGATGGCTTGATCTATCTCCATGTAATTAAATAGTTGTATTCTCGCAAGAGATCGAATATTAATTATATATGCATCAACATGTACTGTGTATATAGTAGAGCGTATAATATGCGTACGGAAACGATGGAGAGCACGTCGGCGATGCGAAGAAGGGGGAGACGACGGAGGCACCGGCGAGAGGGAGAGGGGGCACCGGCGAGAGGGAGAGGAGGCACCGGCGAGAAGGAGAGGGGGCACCGGCGAGAGGGGGCACCGGCGAGAAGGAGAGGGGGCACCGGCGAGAGGGGGCACCGGCGAGAAGGAGAGGGGGCACCGGCGAGAGGGGGCACCGGCGAGAGGGAGAGGGGGCACCGGCGGCGAGAGGGAGACCCTAAACCCTAAATACCAAAAAAAAAAAGCACTCATTGGTCCCGGTTCGTAACAAGAACCGGGACCAATGAGTCTCTCCCCACGCCCAGCTAGAACTGGCCACGTGGCCACACATTGGTCCCGGTTCGTGGCCCAACCGGGACTAGCATTAGTCCCGATTGGCCAGTCCCGGTTGGGCAACCGGGACTGATGGCCCAACCGAACCGGGACCATAGGCCCATTTTCTACTAGTGCATGGTGAGCGGGAATTCTCAAAGATGGGAACATGTGATTGCATTTTCAACGAAATAAGTAAACCTAGAACAAAATAACGAAAGTAGCATGCATACCCAACCAGAGCAGAGTGTGGTTTTATTTTCAAACTGATTTTCGAGTACAGCGTACACAAGAAGTAGATATTAATTGGTTAATCAAGTTTGTTGTTTGATGACCCGTCGTAACACTTCTACTGCTTGCTGATATGATCATCTACACTATTTTACTCCCTCCGTATCAAAATATAAGATGTTTTAGCATGTTTGGGGCCTAAATGTGCCTAGACATGTTTTAGTGCAAGATTCATGTAAAACATGTCTAGATATATTTGGGCCCCAAAATGCTAAAACATCTTATATTTTGATACGGAGGGAGTATATCATAACAAGTTTACAATATTAATCTCATGGATGCTGAGGGTGCTCTTAAGTGGATGCCCAACAATAACTGAACTAACTAACCAACTAACCAGTGAGTCTCTATCCGACACCCCCCCCCCCCGTGTCGCACCCAGGCGACACCGGGGGCGCCCATCCCGCCGCCGCCAGCGTCCACACCTCCGTCCCCTCCCCGCCGCTGCTGCCGCCGGCCTCCGCGCCGCGGCGGCATCGGGGGTGTGTCCTCCACTGCTTCGCGTGGGCGGGATTCGAACCCGGCTGGGACGGCGACGGTTCCTCGCCGACGCAGGGAAGCCGGAGCAGCGGCTCCGGGACCGCACTGGGCTGCGGGGTGGCGAATCCGGGCCTTTGCGCCCGGATCTTGTGAGGGCGGACCTGGCTGCTTGGGCGGCGGGTCGGGCCCGTCATGGTCGCGGCGGCGCGGGCGTGGGCCGGCCTTGCGGCGGTGGCGCGTGGTGCGGCGCGGGGCGCGGCCAGGAGGAGCGCGAAGGCAGCGCCAGGGGAGCGCGATGGCGGCGGCGCCGGGATTCCCGGGCTCGTGCGGGCTGCATCTGGGCCGTGCGGGCCGCATCTGGGCCGCGCGGGCCGGAGACGGGCGTGGCTACAGCGGCGAGGCTGCATCGGCGGGTAGGTGCAGACGACGTCAGGGAGGAGATAGCCGCCCTTTGCTGCGGCAGGGGCGAAGTCGGGAGGAGGAAAGTCGGGGCGGCGGCCCCGTAGTTGCGGCTGCGGGTTGACCGTGGTCGGCATGCCGCCTGCCGTGGCATGAGGTGACGCGGTGGTTGCGACATGTGAAGATGATGGTCTGGTCGGTCCCCGATGGGTGGTCGGTGGGGTTTGCGACACATCATCGGGCGAAAGCCCTGCCCGGGCTGTCGGCCGGGGCCGACGACGGCGACGCCCTCTAGCGCCGCGTCCTTCTTGAAGGCGTCGTCGAGGTGGTGCTCTTGCTTCTCCACGCCGGGTTCTCCGGGGGAAACCCCAGATCCCTCGCGGGAACGAGCGAGGGCGGCGCTCCTGCGTCGCTTGCCTCTTGGGGCCTCGCCTTGGATGTTCCACCGACCAGCGGGACCCGTGGAGTGCTGGTGGCTGGCGGCGGCGATTCTTTGTCTCCGGCTTGGGGGTGCGCGGCCCTGGGGCCGGCGTGGATGCCGGAGCGGCGGCTCCGGATTTCACCTCCGTCGTGCTGCGTCGAGGTGGTGGAGCGTCGACCTTGGTTGTTTGGGCGTCTTGGTCGTCGGCTTGTTTGGGGCGCAGCCTTGGGGCTGGTGGGGATGTCGGAGCGGCGGCTCCGGATGTTTGGCCTCCGCTGTGAGGCGTCGAGGTCTTTGGTGTCGGCTTTGGTCGCTTGGGCGTCTTGGTTGTCGACCCGTGTGGGGCGCGGCTTTGGGGCCGGTGTGGATGTCGGAGCGGCGGCTCCGGACTATCACCTCCGCCGTGTAGCGTTGAGGGGTCTTGGTGTCGGCCTTGGTTGCTTGGGCAACTTGGTCGTCGACCCATGTGGGGCGCGGCTTCGGGGCCGGCGTGGATCGAGTTGTAACTTTTTTTTCCTTTTTTAGACCTTGTCCTTCATGTTTGCTTCTACTTTATCAATATAAAAGGCAAAGGTTTTGCCTTGTTTCTAAACAATAACTGAACTATCAGTCGTGGGGAGGTGCCGGTTGAATTGTCGTCTACTATTCTTTGTGCCCACCGGTAGCGCCGTTTGGAATCAAGGCCAGTGAATCATCGCTTGTATTAAGGCTGGCCAAAACGGCGGCCTCTCCGCGCCCCGGGCTACTGTAGCTAGCACTGTAGCTAGCGACAGTCAGCTACAGTGCGCGGTGGGGCCCGCGCGTCAGCGACCCAGCGCGCCCGGATTTTTTGCAGAAAAGCACGCGTACGGCCGAAAATCCAATACTCTTCTCAGAAAATTCCGTTTCAGGGACCTATTCGTAATTTCGCGCAAACCCGGGTTCTTTTTCGTAAAAAACCACGAACCGTCCCCTTCTTCTCTTCTCTCTCGCGACGCCGGAGTCGCCGCGCCGCCGCCGACGCGCTCCACGACAGCAGCGCGCCTCCGCGTCCAGATCGACGCACAGGAGAGGCTTCGCCGTCCTCGCCTCCGCCTCCTCCCCCAGCGCCGCGTGCCGGGACGACGAATTCGAGGCGGAATCGCCGTCGCCGCGGACGCTGGCCGTCGCGCCGTTTTGCGCTCGCCGGCGACGCACCGGCCACAATCTGCGGCCGCGCCGCCACCTGCGGGTCGTCCGCATCGCGGTGCGTCCGATGCGCTCGCTCCCGATCCCTAGCTCGCCCGGACGCGGCGGCGCCGAGCTCGCCGTTGCCGCGGCAGCTCCGGCCACTGCCGACGTCAGCGCGACGTCGCAGTGGGCCTGGGCTGGCCAGACGGGCCGGCTGCTGGGCCGGCCTGCTCCTGGGCCCTCTAATTTTTTTTTCCATTCTGTTTATTATTTTCTAAATCTTTTCAAACTTTTGAAATATAAATCCAAATCAGTTCAAACCAAATTCCGAGTATTTGTAAAAATCAATGTAATCATCCCGAATGCTTTAGGACCTTTTCCCAACTTATTTAAAATCTTAAATTCCAAACAAATAGAGTTGACCCGAAAACAAATTTTCAATAAATTGTACAAAAAATTTGAACATCAAAACAGTCATTTCACATGCCTTCAACAAAAAAAACAAAACTTTCAAAACTTTTTAGATACAACTCAAAAAAAAAATCCATATGCCTTCACAAAGCACATCTCCAAATTTGAGTTTTCTACACGACGGTATTTTAAATACCAACATTTAATTAAACTTAAAGGCTCTCCCAAATTATAATAGACACTGCATTAAAAAAAATGTTTAATAAGACGAATATTTCAAGAAAAAATGCAAACTCATTTCCTCTAATTATGATTTGGTTTTACATTGAATCTAATAAATGCTCAAACAATATTTTTCCCTCTGATTATTGAACTACATTAATTATTTAACACAAAACACGGACATATCATACCAGCTCGAACAAGTTAATATTTAGAAATGACATGACATTCCAAAAAAAAATTATTTCCACTACGTGAATATTTCGAGAAAATGAAAAATTACTTCCTCTAATTGTGGCTTGATTTCAGATTGCTTTTAATTAATGCTTAAAATTTATTGCCTAAGATTATTAATGCTTTCCGGATGGGTTCTACTTAATGATGGAATATAAAATCTATTTATATTTCATTTGAACGAATCTTTTCTTATGGTCTACAAAAAATAAAAGAAACATGAAATATTCGGAGTTTTGTTTAAACAAAAGAAATAGATAAGAAAGAAAAGACTTTTTATGCAATGTCCCAAATTCTTAAACAAATGATAATGGAATTATTTTTTTACAACACTCCAACTACTTCATGTCTCACTTAATAATGTCATCATTTATCTAAGAATTACATGTATTGTTCAACTTTACAATAACAAAATAGAAAACATGCTCTCAAGTTGCAATTCGTCCAACATTTGAGCGAAAATTCCGATATTCCGTAAAATAAAAAAAAATGCTCATAAAAAATAACCAAAGTGCACTCAAAACAAATACCAAATTTGGTTCAACATTTCAATTTACCTAGCAGTTCGACTAGACACGAGCAAACTTTCTCCAAATATGGAATCAAATTCAAATGGATTGTTCTGATTTTAATTAAATATTGACATCCAAAGAAAACATGCTTGAGCATTTCAAGCCTTCAACTATTTGAATATTGTACACAACATATCACAAATGCATGCAAAAAATGCTACTTATTCATAACAAAACAAACAAATGTTCCAACATAACAATTTAGCCAACATTTTGGTTAAACAAAATATATAGCACAAAAAAATACCAAGGACGTGGCGTGACGCCACGCTAAAAAAAAAGTGAGAATACAAATTTTGTCAACATTTAGAGATGATCCACATGCCTTTTTCCTGATTCCAATTAAAAAAAATTGCCAGCATTTGGAGATAGTTCATGTGCACTTCTCCTAATCTCGATTAAATGTTCACGTCGAAATACAAACATGTTTGGACTTTTCAAACTACTAAACATTTGAATATTGTACAAAACATATAAAAAAATGATCGTCAAAATTGCTACATACTCACACAAAAGTAAAAACATGTTTGAATATTCTAATTTGGCCAACATTTACGCGAATATTCCGATATTCCATAAAATATAAAAAACAAATGCTATAGAAAAACCGTTATCTACATATATCAAAAATGTAAATATATTAATTCATCAAGAATTTTCTATTCAAACATACTCACCGAAAAAAAATATGAAGACATACCAACATAACAACATAAAAAAAATGCTAACATTACATGCCACATTGCCGAAAATCAAATTCGAAAATTCCAAAAAAAATGCCTTACAAAAGGCTCACACATTTTGTCTTCATTTCAAACAATTTAAATCTGAACATTTCTCTATTTTTTTTTAATTGCACGAGTTGCGACAATATATAAATATTTTTCAACATTTCAACATACCAAACATTTCGACAAAATCTAAATGCATTCCTTCTAAATAAATATATTCAAATTTACAAAATACTTATATACTGTATTTCTCCTGATTAAGTAGATTAATTAAATATCTATGTCAAGCTACAACACACACTTGAACATTTAAATTTGCTAGAAAAAATTGCATTTACTCCGGACAACAAATTACGAAGAATTTTAACATTTCACGTCACAGCTTTCCGGATGGGGTCTACTTAATGATGGAATATAAAATCTGTTTATATTTCATTTGAACGAATCTTTTCTTATGGTCTACAAAAAATAAAAGAAACATGAAATATTCGGAGTTTTGTTTAAACAAAAGAAATAGATAAGAAAGAAAAGACTTTTCATGCAATGTTCCAAATTCTTAAACAAATGATAATGGAATTATTTTTTACAACACTCCAAGTGATTCATGTCTCACTTAATAATGTCATCATTTATCTAAGAATTGCATGTATTGTTCAACTTTGCAATAACAAAATAGAAAACATGCTCTCAAGTTGCAATTTGTCCAACATTTGAGCGAAAATTCCGATTTTCCGTAAAATAAAAAACAAAATGCTCATAAAAAATAACCAAAGTGCACTCAAAACAAATACCAAATTTGTTTCAACGTTTCAATTTACCTAGCAGTTCGACTAGACACGAGCAAACTTTCTCCAAATATGGAATCAAATTCAAATGGATTGTTCTGATTTTAATTAAATATTGACATCCAAAGAAAACATGCTTGAGCATTTCAAGCCTTCAACTATTTGAATATTGTACACAACATATCACAAATGCATGCAAAAAATGCTACTTATTCATAACAAAACAAACAAATGTTCCAACATACCAATTTAGCCAACATTTTGGTTAAAAATATATATATATATAGCACAAAAAAATACCAAGGACGTGGCGTGACGCCACCCTAAAAAAAAGTGAAAATACAAATTTTGTCAACATTTAGAGATGATCCACATGCCTTTTTCCTGATTCCAATTAAAAAAAATTGCCAGCATTTGGAGATAGTTCATGTGCACTTCTCCTAATCTCGATTAAATGTTCACGTCGAAATACAAACATGTTTGGACTTTTCAAACTACTAAACATTTGAATATTGTACAAAACATATAAAAAAATGATCGTCAAAATTGCTACATACTCACACAAAAGTAAATACATGTTTGAATATTCTAATTTAGCCAACATTTACGCGAATATTCCGATATTCCATAAAATATAAAAAACAAATGCTATAGAAAAACCGTTATCTACATATATCAAAAATGTAAATATATTAATTCATCAAGAATTTTCTATTCAAACATACTCACCGAAAAAAAATATGAAGACATACCAACATAACAACACACAAAAATTGCTAATATTACATGCCACATTGCCGAAAATCAAATTCGAAAATTCCAAAAAAATGCCTTACAAAAGACTCACACATTTTGTCTTCATTTCAAACAATTTAAATCTGAACATTTCTCTTTTTTTTTAAAAATCCAAACCATCATCAAAATTTGACATCAAGGGCGCGGCGTGCGCCGCGCCAAATACCACTAGTATGTAATTAATTGTACTACCAGCTGGTGATGATTTTAGTGCACTTCACGCGCGCTTCAGGACAGAGTGCTTGTGAGAAATCGTACATCGTTGAGAGAAGAGAGCATCAGGCGCTAACTGAGAAGGGTCTCCTTACGTCTTTTCTGGTCTAACAGGAATGTGGTAACAGACACCAAAACCATGGCCAGTGATACAAATCGAAGGTAGCATGTTATAGGTCCTAGAAGAAAGATACTAGTACTCCCTCCGATCCATATTAGTGGGCATAGTTTTGTCTAAATTCATATGTATCTAGTTAAGTATTTAGACTAGATACATGTGTATCTAGACAAAGTTGTGTCCACTAATATGGATCGGAGGTAGTACTATTCTTTGTTTTTACTAAGCGGATGAGAATGGTAGCATGTTATTCGGTATCAGCAGTAAATGTAAATTATGATTGTTGTGTACTTTGATTATTGAATTATCACTACATATCTGACTCTGACAAACCAATTGTCGGTCTATTCGAAAATAGCAAGGAATTAGTTGAAAATGTGTCCGTGATACATTGAACATCAGAAAAATAGCAACTGTACACTCTCTATTACTGTCGGTCTATTTGAAAATAGCAAGGAATTAGTTGAAAATGTGTCCGTGTGATACATTGAACATCAGAAAAATAGCAACTGTACACTCTCGATTACTAACTACTCCCTCCGTTCTAAAATACTTGTCTTCCATTTGTCCAAATTCGGATGTACCTAGACATGTTTTTGTGTATAGGTACATCCAAATTTGGACAAATGGAAGACAAGTATTTTGGAACGGAGGGAGTAGACTAGATGGGAACAAGGCTTGGGATGTAGGGGATTACATCAAAACCAAATACACGTTCAACAATAAAGGTTCCTTTGTCTTCGGCAGGGTCTTGAAACCTCAAGTCTTCCATATGAACCCAATCTTCACATTTCCCAGTTTGGGCCTCATAGCGGAAGAAATGATTGCTCCCCGCACATATAAAAAATATGCCCCCGTCGCGAAATGTGGCCAATGGAAGAGGACTTAGTACGTAGGGAAACATCAAGTCGTTGTCGATGTCACGGCTATACCACTGTGGCGGACTTACACCGCTCACAAAGTCGCCGCACATCCACATCTCAAGTGACCGTTCGCCAGGTCCCGGATAAGCCACACATAGCTCCCCGGACAGCTCGGCTAAGATGCATGTCGAGTCAATCCTCATAGGTGTAGACATGACCTTGAACGATTCGTCCTCCAAGCTAAAGCATACCAAACCCCGTGTGGCTGCGTCGTCATCCTTGTGAACCCGCTGATAGTCGATAATCCAAAACAAGAAGCCCTTACAGTAAGTTGCCGTCCATCCGGCAATGGCGGGGTAGGGAGGTTGTGCCGCTATCTGCCGCCAATGGTGAAAACCTCCACCCCGAGGCAACTACTCTTTGTGTGCACGTCTAGAGATCGGCAAAAGAGACGAACGACCTTGTAGGTGTCGGAGAAAGGGTCATGGCCAAGGCCGAACGTCTGGAGTGTGTATAAGTAACCTGTGGCCGGGTTCAAAGCCATCACCCCACAAGGGCTCAAAGGCAGCTCCAGGACGCGCCCTGTGGCCGGGTTTAGCACGCGCACCGTGGTCTCTGAAGGCACCAGCACCAGGCCGTCACAATGAGTGAACTTGTGCGGCAGTTCTCCTTTGGAGATCAACCACGGCGAGTCGGGGGCGTACACCAAGTCGCTCTGGCCATCCTCACAGCTACCAACCGGCATACGTGGAGCAGCGACCTCTGTTATCACAGGCTTTCGACCTGATCTCCGGCGCGATGAGCAGCCATGGGTCCTTGCGCCGCTGGTGGCGAAGGTGCGCGGGCGAAAGACGGGTCACCGGAGATGGTGTCACGCCACGCCTTGCAGACACGCCTGAAACGCTGCAGCAACCCGATGGGCAGCCGGGCCAGGATCTCCGACACCAGCTCGTGAGGCATGTGCGGCGGCGTGGCCGGATTTTTTTGGTTCAGTTGTGGTCTACTATTCTGCTTGTCCACCGCTAGTGCCGTTGTTAAATGCCGGTGAAGATGTAATTAACAGTATTACCAGCTGGTGATGATTTTGGTACAACTTCCGGACAGAGTGCTTGTGAGAAATTGTATAGCGTCATCAGACGCTGTGAAGGGCCTCTTATGTTTTTTCTTGTCTCACAGGAATGTTGTGACAGACACCAAAACCATGGCCAATGTGTGTTCCTACAAGTTCCCAAATCAAAGGTAGCATGTTATATGTCCTAGAAGAAAAATGCTAGTATTGTTATTGGTAAATTATGGTAGTTGTGTACTTTGATAATGAAATATCACTACAAATCTGATAAACCAATTGTCGGTCTATTGGAAAATAGCAAGGATTAGCTGAAAAATTGTCTGATACATTGAACGTCAGAAAAATAGCAATTGTACCTTTCTCCATTACTAACTAAACTAGATAGGAACAAGGCTAGGGATGTAGGGGACTACATTGAAGCTAAATACACGTTCAACAATAAAGGTTCCTTTGTCTTTGGCGGGGCCTTGAAACCGCAAGTCTTCTGTCTGAACCCAAGTTTCGGAATTCCAAGTTTGGGCCTCATAGCAGATAAGATCATGGATCAATGCACATTCAAAAAATTTGCCCCCCTCTCGAAATGCGGCCAATGGAGAAGGACCTAGCTGGTAGGGAAACATCAAGACGTTGATGTCACGCCTATACCACGATGGCGGATTGACACCACTCACAAAGTCGCCACAAATCCACATGTCAAGTGATTGACCGTTAAGCCCCAGTTGAGCCACACATAGTTCCCCGTGCAGCTCGGCTAAGATGCATGTCGAGTCGATCCTCATAGGTGTCGCCATGACGTTGAACGACTCGTCCTCCAAGCTAAAGCATACTAAACCCCGCATGGTTGCGTCGTCGTCCTTGTGAACCCACCTATAGTCGATAATCCAAAACAAGAAGCCCTTACAGTAAGTTGCCGTCCATCCGGCAATGGCGGGGTACGGAGGTTGTGCCGCTATCTCCCGCCAATGTTGGTCGGTTCCAATAGTGAAAACCTCCACCCTGAGGCTACTAGTCATGGTGAGCATGTCTCGAGATCGGCAAAAGAGACGAACAACCTTATAGGTGTCGGAGTGAGGGTCGAGGCCAAGGCCGAACGTCTGGTGTGCGTAGAAGTCACCCGGTAGTTCGGCCGGCACCACCCCACAAGGGTTCAAAGGCAGCTCCAGGACGCGGCGCGTGGCCGGGTTGAGCACACGCACCGTGGTCTCTGTGGGCACCAGCACCAGGCCGTCACAGTGAGTGAACTTGTGCAGCAATTCTCCTTTCGAGATCAACCATGGCGAGTCGGGGGCATACACCAAGTCTCTCTGGCCTTTCTCCACCGGTACCAACCGGCGTACATGGAGCAACGACCTCTGTTATCACAGGCTTTGGACTTGATCTCCGGCGCGACGAGCAGCCACGGATCCTTGCGCCGCTGGTGGCGAAGGTGCGCGCGGGCGAAAGACGGGTCACCGGAGATGGTGTCACGCCACGCCTTGCAGACACGCCTGAAACGCTGCAGCAACCCGATGGGCAGCCGGGCCAGGATCTCCGACACCAGCTCATGAGGCATGTGCGGCGGCGTGGCCGGATGGATATCTGACGAATTGTTAGGAGCCATGGCCGCGCGCGTCGATCGCAGACTAGCTTATTATCTCCAGGGCTGCTCGCGAAAAATACTGAATTTCATATACGTCGTTCACAGCCTTATGTAGGAAACGGTGTCCGCATTGCTATCCACAATGGCTTACAAGTCCTAGTCACGTACGTACAAAATATCCATTGGGAACTCTGATGGATCATGTATGTATCTCCTCCTGAACAAAAACCCAAGCTACGTATCTCCTGGATGTTGTTTGGAAGAAGAAAAACGTTGTCTAATTGTGATATTGGTATACCTTTTTTTATGGTTTCTGTTTCGGTGGAGATAAACCTATCATGTGCCTTCTGTTCATAGTTAGGCTAAATTTTGGGCATCCATCCAAGGCACGGAATATTATTTTTCAAGTACATTGTTGGCTTTTTACCCTGGTCTATAATCACTAGCATGACCTTTTGCCATATCACATGATGGCCGTAGTGTTTTATATTTCTATATACTTTTACGAATGATGCTATCGATATACATTAGGATTCACGGGGATGCACTATGAGACTCCTACAAGGGCGACATGGCCGGCTAAAGCTAGCCGCAATTTGCCTTGTCCCCTCCCCTGCCATCTCCCCCTTTGCCACCACCATTGTTTACCGCCGAGCAAAGCCCGTGTACTGAGTGGCCACGAGGGGCCTTGACCTTCACATCCGGTGAGGCGGCTCATCAAGAGTTCGTGTGGGTCGTCCTGATAGGCGCTCTTCCGGGCGGCATGAACGGGCTCCTGGTCGGTGTTAGGGTCCAAGATGCCTACCCGGGTGGTGTCGACCGGCAGAGGTCTTTGGCTGATTGTGCGCCGCGGACGTCGTCCCAGTCAGCACCGTGGTGGTGGATCACCCGGCTCTGGTGGTGGCGGTCGGTGGAGAGCTTTGGCTGATTGCTATCCACAATGGCTTACAAGTCCTAGTCACGTACGTACAAAATATCCATAGGGAACTCCGATGGATCATGTATGTATCTCCTCCTGAACAAAAACCCTAGCTACGTATCTCCTGGATGTTGTTTGGAAGAAGAAAAACGTTGTCTAATTGTGATATTGGTATACCCTTTTTTATGGTTTCTGTTTCTTTTTTGAAATGAGGCAAAAGCTTTGCCTTTATATTGATATAGAAGAAGAAGAACAAGTTGGACGGTTTATAAGGAAAACCGTCCAAAAACCATACAACACGACACACCCCGCCGGCCCCAAGGCCACGCTCCAAAAACAGGTCGACGGCCATGTTGCCTTGGCAAAACCATGGCCGACACCAACACGGCGGAGGCGACCTCAACGCAAGGAGAAAAACCCGGAGCCGCCGCTCCGACATCCACACCGGCCCCAAGGCCACGCCCCCAAAACGAGTCGACGGCCATGTTGCCCTAGCAACCACAACCGACACTAGCACGGCGGAGGCGACCTCAACGCAAGACGAAATCCGGAGCCGCCGCTCCGACATCCACGCCGGCTCCAGAACCGCGCACCACCTAGCCGAAGACGAAGAACTCGCCAACGCCGACACCCAACAGCCTTCACTAGTCCCCCCTGGCCGATGGAACATCCAAAGCGAGGCCCCAAGAGGCAAACGACGCAGAAGCGCCGCCTTCGCCCGACCTCGTGTGGGGTCTAGGGTTTCCCCCGGAGAACCCGGCGTGGAGAAGCAACAACACCACCTCGACGACGCCTTCAAGAAGGACGCGGCGCCCGAGGGCGTCGCCGTCGTCGGCCAACCAGGGCAAGACTTTCGCCCGGCAGTGTGTCGCAAACCCCGCAACCACCCGTCGAGGACTGGCCAGTCCGCCAAACCGCATGCCACATCCACCGCGACACCTCATGTCACGGCAGACACCGCGCCGACCACGTCCCGGGGCCGCCGCCCCGGCATCCTCTCGTCCGGCTCCGCAGCAGCCGGAGATGCAGACAGCCCCTGCCGCATCACGCCATCCCGACCTCCAGAGTTGGAGGCGAAGAACCATCAATCTTGCAGCCCGAGCTCCGCACCACGCGGAGGCACCGAGAAGAAGATGGACGACTCCTCCGAGCACCACGCCGGAAGGAGAACCGACGCCTCCAACTCCGACCGCCGCACCGCCCCATAGCAGCCGCGTCGACCACCACACACCCGCAGCCCCGGGGCCGCCGCCCCGGCATCCTCCTCTCCGGCCACGCCCCTGCCGAGCCAGGGACGCAGCGCCGTGGACGCCTACGCGACCGCCTCGCCGTCACAGCCGCGCCAAGCGCTGGCCCGCGCGGCCTAGATGGGGCCCGCACGGGCCCAGCCATGGTGGACGCTGCAACCGACGCGCGCCCCCCGGCCACGTCCCGCGCCGCCGCAGGAACCACGCCGGGCCGACCGAGCGCCGAAGCTCGCGCCGCCACGACGTCGGCGACCTCGACCCACCGCCCACACGGCCAGGACCAAGGCCGCCCCCTTCGAATCCGGACGCGAGGGCACCGGATCCGCCGCCGCCCGCAGATCCACGGGTCCCGGAGCCGCCGCTCCGGCCTTCCACGCCGGCGAGCCGCCATCGCCGCCCAGCCAGGTCCGGCACTCGCAGAGCCGGCGAGAGGAGCAGAGACACCCCCGCGACCAGATTTTCTGGCAGCGGGGAGGCCGCCGCCGCCGCGGCGCGGAGGCCGGCGACGGCAGCGGCGAGGGGAGGCGAGGAGGGGGCGGGGTCCGGTGGCGGCGCGAGGGGATCGCCCCCGGTGTCGCGACTGGGCGCGACACGGGGGACCTTTTTTTCTTCGTGTATTGGTTGCTTCATGGTTTCTGTTTCGGTGGAGATAAACCTATCATGTGCCTTCTGTTCATAGTTAGGCTAAATTTTGGGCGTCCATCCAAGGCACGGAATATTATTTTTCAAGTACATTGTTGGCTTTTTACCCCGGTCTATAATCACTAGCATGACCTTTTGCCATATCACATGATGGCCGTAGTGTTTTATAATTCTACTAGTACACGTGTACGTGCAACGCCGTCTCATAATTTCGTTTCCATACACTTTCGCAGCACACCAACTCTTCTGCACACGTCTCACCTCCCCGTCCTCCATCGTCCAACCAGCACACGCTTCCGTCCCCGTTCATACTCTCTAGCATCTCCTCTCCCCTTCCTTCTACTCTCAGGCGCTGACCTGCCCTTTCCTATCTTGAATTCTCGCGAGCTGCCCAGCTTCGCTGCATCATCTTGGACCCGAGGATTGAATTGTATGGGCTTATAAATTACAAGCTAAAACAGATTCTAACACTGATTTTGCAATGTACAAACACCGTAAAGAAGTAATCTACATACCTTTGTGTAAATAAGTGAACTTGTAGTAATAGCATCAGGTAACTGCTGGTAGGTGTAGGAAATTCAGAGTTGCTTTCATGTGGGTAGCTGATTTTTTTTTTCAGAACTGAGCTGAATCTTTGCGACAAAGCTGTGACTCTAGCAAATGTTTTCGATGTGTGCACTGAGCATCCCTGCATCTAGTGTCCGCGATACTAAACAAAATAAACCAACAGGCACCCCAAATTCATGACCAGAACGGGAGCTATTTATGTTCTAGACTTTATACTGATAGCCATATGCCCATATTGCAAGCGAGCAGTTTCCGGCAGGGACTGTGTCATCTCGGACAGGGAAGAACACGAAGCTCAGCAGGACACCAAGCAGCAATTCCTCAGAGCCGCTTCATGCTCCCAGCAGCACTACCGGCCTTCCTACCTGCGTCGACGGGAACCCGGAGTGCTGCAGCCGCGCAGGCACCTTTCCGCGGTAGGGAACCGAAGGGAGAAGCTCAGGAGCCCGTATATTCGCGTGTTTCCGATGGCCTCGTCTTGTCCGCCACAAGTTCTCCACAAGTCCAGCCCAGCAGGCTCATCTGCACGCGGAACTTGCGCCTTAGCAGCGTACACCGAGCCAGCTACAGCACCCGCACGTCGCGTGGCCGGCGAGGACGCCGCCGCTCTTCGCGGAGCTCCTATCCGCCGAGCCGGTCTCCTGCATCCGCGCGACGCTCGGTCGGCGAGGGTGATGTGCCGGCGCGCCCTTTGAGTTTCCCTCTACATCGAGCCCGTCTCCAGCAGTGTCCGACGTCCTCCCTCCGCCGAGCCGTGCCGCGACCCAGCGAGCGTGGGTTCGTCCTCCTGCGTGTCCACGGAGGAGATTCGTTGCTGGGTTGCCAGTGGGGAGGCCTCTCGTGGCCATGGGGTGGGAGCTCTCGTCTGGGTTCGCGGGCGAGCCTGCTGTCGGGACACCGATGGGGAGGCGTGGAAAGTGTCGCCGGGGCTCGCGGCGGGACGCCGATGGGGAGGCATGGAAAGTGTCGCCGGGGCTCGCGTAACGAACCAAACCGTATCTTTTTTTTTTTCTTTTTTTTTGAAACTCCCAAACCGTATCTTTTTTACGGTGGCAATGTGTGTAATTAACATGAAACTGAAAAGGTGTGTTGAGTTGTCAAACATTGGAATGATCTGGAGTGTTGATCTGATATTGCACGGCTATGATTTAATGTATCCCGAACATGTTTGGTCTTTTAATAGTAGTATAGATATACTTTTACGAGTGATGCTATCGATATACATTAGGATACACTGGCTTGCACTATGAGACTCCTACAATGGCGACATGGCCGGTTAAACTTAGCCGCCATTTGCCTTGTCTCCTCCCCTGCCATCTCCCCCTTTGCCACCACCACTGTTTACCGCCGAGCAAAGCCCGTGTACTGAGTGGCCACGAGGGGCCTTGACCTTCACATCCGGCGAGGCGGCTCGTCAAGAGTTCGTGTGGGTCGTCCTGATAGGCGCTCTTCCGGGCGGCATGAACGGGCTCCTGGTCGGTGTTAGGGTCCAAGATGCCTACCCGGGTGGTGTCGACCGGCAGTGGTCTTTGGCTGATTGTTCACCGCGGACGTCGTCCCAGTCAGCACCGTGGTGGTGGATCACCCGGCTCTGGTGGTGGCGGTCGGTGGAGAGTTTTGGCTGACTGCTCGACATGGGTGGTGGTGGATCCGGCACTAGTGCACCACCGACAGTGGAACCGGCGAGCAGTGTAGTGGATCAGGCTATGTGCGACGGTTGATACCGGCTGCCTCGAGCGGTGGTAGAGGGTCAGGGGTGGGTCTACTTTAGCTTGGAGGAAGTCAACTATGCCCCGAGCAAAAGTTTTGTTCCAATTATTAGCCGGAATTGGCGATGCCAATGTCACACCTCTCGTAGATGCTTCAAAGGAAAAACATCGTCTTTGAAGTGATGTATCTTGTAGAACTTGAAAAAAATCTTCCAAAAAAATAGCATATGCACCCCATGTCGGAGTGCCACGTGTGGGTGGTGTGATGCATGTCAAGCTTATGGCCACGGTAATCTCCCTCTCAAAGATAGGGGCCCATTGGTTGTGGCTTGCATCTGCGTCACGGCGATCGGTTAATCAATTTATACATTTGATTTGAAACGGCTGACCACCCTTGCAGGCTGGTGAACGCTTTGCCCCCAAGACAGTATATAAACCGCTTCGAAATCTTCTACCCAAGCGATGTGGTACAAAACAAATTACGCCAGCCAAAGCCTCCTCACGTGTATGTACCTTAATACGGGCCGAATTAAAGCCCGAAATTAACGCCAGCCGCGGCCCGCCGTCGCAGCAAGCCCATCTAGGAAATAACACGTCGTGTACCTCAGAGTCTCAGAAACGCGCGAGAGAGCTCGAGCCGGCAGCGGCGCCGCACGGCCGGCCCGATTCCTAGCTAGGGCTTCCCACAAATTTGTGTCAGGTCCTGTACGGAGCAGAAGACAGCACGCGATTCCGTCGTCGGAGGGGCTCGATCTCGCCGGCGGTGGGCAAGATGCACGAGTCGGCGGTGCTTCCGTCGGGACATCTCTTCCGCTACGGTATACATACATACGCCAAGTTCAATCGCACCTCCAATTTCATGGCGCACGAACGACGAGTCCGGCCGACGATTGCAGCTCGGGCGACTGCAGGTCTGCAGCATCGCCGCATCTTGCGGAGCACCGGCAAGATCGAGCGCCTCCGACAATGGATCGGCCGGCGGCTGTGCTATCTCCAGACGGCCGTTTGCGCAGCCTGCCGCCCTGCCGGCGACGCAGCGCGTGAGGGTTCCATTTTTAGATTAGCTTCTGAACCGAGCGTCGATGGACTGGCACTTGCTGGGCCAGTCGATGGGCTGCCTCTAGTTGGGCCAGCACGGGCCGAGGTGGCGGTCTACGAGGCCTCAGTTTGGCTCGTATCAAACGGAGTCCATGCGTAACGTTTTAGTACCACATCGTTTAAGCAGGAGACGTCCTGACCAGTTTATAAGCTGTTACGGGGCACAACGTGCACCAGCCGGCAAGGGTGGTGAGCCGTTTCAAATGTCTAAACAAAAACCGGTAACTGTGACGCAGATGCAAGCCGCACCCAATGGGCCCCTATCTTAGAGAGGGAGACCTTGGACATAAGCTTGACATGTGTCACAACCCCACAGGTGCACCCCGACATGGAGTGCATATGCAATTTTTTTTCTTCCTTTTGACACCCTTCCCTCTCTTCGACGGTGTTGTCATTCCCGTTTGACACCCCTTCCTCTCTTTGCATGTCTCTCTTGCATGCTCTGTATATTGTTGATGTTTTAGCTCGTTGTGCTGCACGCGTCGCTGTCCTAGGTTTTGTACGGTCTTCGGGTCTGGTTTCCCTTGTAAACTAAGCCATCTTCATCGATGACTGCTTTCTGTCAAGAAAAAATTGTACGCTATTACAATTTTGCAACACTTCATCTTTAGCCCTATGGACCTCCAACTGCGTTGCTGAGAGAGCCTAGGTCGAGGCGGAGCTAGCCAGATCAACCGCTGAACCACCGACGCCGAACAAATTAGCCAAAGCACCCAACTGGCCGCAACCACCACACTTGGGGCCGCTGTGTCCCAACTCCCAACACACTACCACCATATCAAAAGCCTCCCACAACTTGTGTTGCCCGGATGTTGATTGTCGAAACGACCCGCGGGAACTCTCGACGAGCCCGCCACACCGGATGAGAAGGGGAAAGGCTCGGAGTCACTAACGACACGGGGTTCACTCGAGATGGATGTAGCAAGGGGGGTGTGGCGGAGGAGGGACAAGGCAAGTGGCGACTATGTTTGGTCGCATGTGTACCGTGCATGTGCGGTAGTGTACCCTGTGCATGTGCGGTAGTCTCGTAGTGTAACATGTACATGTATCCTGACGCATATTAACTGATAACATCATTGCTAACAGTATAGAAATTTAAACGCACTATGGCTCTCATGTGATAGGCCAAAGGCCAGGCTGACAACGGGGGCACGGGAATTCAGGGCAACAACCCCGAGATAACACAAAAGTTTGGACGAGCGTTGACCCTTGGCCGGGTCGGATAACAGGATTATGTTGCATTAGAGTACTATAAGAGTCTGGTTTTCCTTAAATATATCACATCTCCTTATATAAGTGTTCAGTATATCGTAGTGCAAGCCAGCGAACACGAAAAGCACAGACAGCTGCTCCCACAAAATCAAAGAAGTATCTGACATTATTAGGTTGCATTTAGAAGATTTGATAGGCCCAAGAAATTTATTGATGGATGAATAAATAGGGAGTAGACGCACAGTAAAATGTACAACAATGAACTCAAGTAAAAACTAACAATCGAAATGAAACTGGAACATAGCATCTCCAATACTTAACGTGTGCTGCTGTAAGTTCGATTCAACTGCCCGCAGATACAACATCACAGTTACATTACCCCTTTACGAGGCTAAGATAAGATAACCATGGTCGTCCAGAATTAAACAAGATAGCAGACAGCAGATAAACACAGCATGCTTAACATTCAAGCTCAGAGATAAATGGAGTGGGCGGCAAGAAAAACGAGGGTAGACAGCGCTAAGGATGTTCAGATATAGGTCTTAGACTTCCGTAACAGCCACTGAACACAAGTTCCTGCCGGTGGTGCCACTACAGTACTCGACTCCTCAGTCTTCGTCTCTCTCCGGAGGGAGGCCACAGGGAAGCAGCATTTTCTGCAAAACCAGAAACAGTGGTTCAATAAGTTATATTGCAAAACCTCGTTGGTAGAACTGATTGGTAAAAAAAGGTGAACAAACATGCAAATGGAGAAGCTATAGTATGGCCAAATACATAGTGGTAAAACTACACTAAGGACTGCAAACTTACTATATCACGTGCCAACAAAAACAGATCAATTGCAACTCAAACATAGTATGGGGACTCAGACAGATTTTTTTGGGACAAGTTCCAATTTTTTCTTTAATTTTGAGCACGATAAAATAGGGGAGATAAATCCTGATGTCAGGTAGCTAGGTTGGATCACCTTTTCCATAGTGCATACTACATATTATACCAATCCTACCAGGCTTTAAAACTGAACCTTTTCTAACAGTAGATGGTAAATCCGAATTAACAAAATATTGCCTGCTAGGCATCGATCCAGATTTGCATCAGCTTCAGGGCCGGAATAAACTATTTAATCTACAGTCCAGTGCGTGTCTTGCTTCTAGCATTCAATGGAAGAACAAACAATGTTGATTTGGACCATTTAATTGATGTGAAAACTCTTCAAGGTACATTTTTAACTTTGATGTGAAAAATGTCAATAATTTTGTGTATATTAGAGGTCAGTATTTTAAATGTAGACTCCAAACATTCTGAAACACATATTTATAGACATGGAGTGTCTCTCACATTACTTCAAGAAGGGTTGATGGAACTTGTGTTCTCACAGTGGGCATATCTCACATCTATCTATGAACAGGGAGTATCTAAAACTGTCATATGACTAAAATATTCTTTGGCAGTGTGGAAACAAAGTAACTTTGAGCTAGATTGTGTCCATGATGTATTACGGCTTCTTAGTACAGAAACGCTGCCCAGCTACAATTTGCAGCACCGAGATGGTATTTAATGAGTTTGCAATGTGTTAAACTATAACTGCACTTACATGGTGCGCGAACATAATAGAAAGGCCAATTATAAGGCAAAGAAAGGCTCCAACGAGAACACTGCAACTACCTAAGTAACCAAAGGAAGACTAGCATCCCACCAATGAAAGCCTAATGCAAGCAAGTAACGTAACTCAATAACTATACTAGTCATAATTTACGCCAATGTTTATAGACCTGTTGAGATATATGCAATTTCCAGCTTAAATTCAGTAGACCAATTAAGATAAATTCGACTCACATACCTGCATAAATTCATAACGCTCCCTTCCAACTGATTCATTCTCAGCAATGGCAAAATATGACAACATTGGATAGTGTCCAACATAAGATGCATAGCTGTCTCTTTGGATATTCACAGCCCATTCACTGTACACAAGAAAATGGTAATGGTTATTACCATACCAGCCCATGCCAACTAAAGAAAGTCTGAACAGCTAGTGCGCCGTTACATTTTTAACACAAATATGATATACTTACAATCTGGTGAGGTCAGCATGCCCTGTTCCGACATATTTGGCTTGAAGATGCTCAAGTTGAGAATTGATGTTGAACCTGTCGCTAGCCTTCAACATAGTGAATCATGTCAGAACTAAAATTATTCCAGTCAAGATGTAAAAATAATTATGCTGTTACACGCAAAGAGAAGACAAGAGAACACTCCAAATCTGGTGATATTTACAGTAATTCATCAGAATAAGCAAATTGAATGAATGAACATCATCATAGTGCAATCCAAATATACAATAGGAGGACACAGCCGCTAAAGTAACTTCTCGAACCTAACCACCAATACCAAAACGAAAAGGTAAATCCAACAACAAATGTTTAGATATTAAGAACATGTAGCACAATTTTTAGTTCAAGTTAAAGACAAGAGAACACTCCGAAATCTGGTGATATTTACAGTAACCCATCAGAATAAGAAAATTGAATGAATGAACATCATCATAGTGCAATCCAAGATAAACAGTAGGAGGACATAGCCGCTAAAGTAACTACTCAAACCTAATCACCAATACCAAAACGAAAAGTTAATCCAACAACAAATGTTTAGATATTAAGAACATGTAGCACAAATTTTAGTTCAAGTTATCACCATATCAATTCAGTTAACAGACAAGAATAAATCAAACAAATGTAATAGACCAAGATATCGACTACGCGGAAAGTAAGCTGTCTTGCACGAGAAATATTTCCAGGTTATGAAAATCCTATAGACTCGCCCACTAACTAAATAATAATAGCCAGATGCTTTGTGGTACATTTTTTCACAAAAATCGTATTTCTCTGTGTAAAATGGCAATTGAACATCTTAGGCAGAATAAGCAACACAGAAAGATTTGACCTGGGATTACTGACCTGCATGATGGCTGACGAGTATGACCCAAACCTTTGATGATTGATGAGGAGTCAAATAGGCTCGCTAATGTCCACCCAGTTCTACAGAAGACACAGTATGTATGTAATCATCCAAAAACAGCTCAAGAAGGCATCCCAATTTTTTCAGGACAATTTGCGATGACAAAACTCATAATAGTAGATTAGAAACTTCAATGAAGTGAACCCTGTGCAAAAAGGGTATTGTACTACAGTACCAGCAGACAAGACGTGATGGGTCTATATGGTTTTTCATCAGCTGAGAATAATCTATTACTCCCTCCGTTCCAAATTAATTGACTTGTGTTTGTCCAAATACGGATGTATCTATAGATACATTCGTTATTAGACAAATGCATGTCAATTAATTTGGAACGGAGGGAGTACTGTATACCAACAAGTTTTCTTACAGCGCAGCGAAATTAACAACCTTAGGAATTTACAAACTAATTCCCCCCGATGAAAATCGCAGGCGGGTACACAAGATCTAAGCAGGGATTCGGAGCTCCACAGGGGCGTGCGGATCTAGGCGCTGCGCCGGCGGTCCGTGTGTGCGCCCAGAAATAGGCCGGTCGGATTTAAGGTAAGATAATCGCTGGATGGAAACAAGTACATACCTCAGAACGATTGCGAGGACGCGGATGAGGAAGGATCGGGAACGGGAACGGCGATGGCGGCGTCGCGCGTGAGAGGCTGAGGGGGAGCGATGGCGGCGCGGGAGCTCGCCGTAACCGCCGGACAGAGAGAGAGGGGGGATAGGGTTTTGACGGGCCTGAACTGAGAGGTGTTCAACGAGCCGGGGTAAGCTCCTTGAAAAAAATACACCGAAATTCTTTTTAGGGACAAGGGAAGGATCCTTGAGAGCATCTCTACCAGATCCCATAAAAATGGTCTAATTCGAATATTTGCAGTTTTGATTGAAAAATACGCATCGAATAGATCACGTAAAACGAGGAAAATTGAAAAATATTTTCCAGCTCACCGGATATTATTACTTAGGTACCGCAAAGAACCAGTTTGGAGTCATTTTGTGGGTGAACTGGATAAAGTCAACGCTCATGTCGGTGTCGGCGACTCCCGAGCTCGATTCCACGACGAGAAGACTCGATTTCAATGTCAATTTTCGATTCTTGACGAGGATGTGTAATTTTGACCTTTCTGTGAAATCGTGGCCTGTGTTTGCAGCCCATGGAAGCACCTCCATGGCCAAGCTCCCCCGTGGGAGCACCTCCACATGAGGAGGCGGGTCAAGGTGAAGGAGGCCAGCGCTGGGAGAGACAGGTGAGGGCCCGAGCCGGGGCGGGGCTCACCGTGCTCGCAGGCCATGGAAGCACCTCCATGGACAAGCTCCACATGGGAGCACCTCCACGAGAGCATAGTTTAAAATACCGGACCGGTCAGTGAACCGGTGAGGTGGCTGGTTCACTGGTTTACCGGTCCAACCGCCAGCTCAGCCGGTTCAATAGAGACAAAAAACCATCAAATTTAATAAATAAGTAAGCTTATTTTGAAAAAATTCAATGCGAAATCATATATAGAGTATGCACTTCGATACTATAACACAAAAGAACGACAACCTAGGTGGTGTTGGGCCTCAAGCGTCATGTTTGACCATCTCTACTATATAATATGGCTTCAGGTGATGGTTGGTACGTTTTTAAATTTTCCAATTTTACCCCTGCACTGCTAGACCGAGTTAAAATATATTACCCCTTATGCCACCGCTAAGTCAAAAGTAACGGTTCCATCGAAAATCCCCTTCCGCTGCCTCCGCTCGAGCGATCCGCCGGCCGGCTGGCTCCCAGCCAACGAGGAGATCCTGCCGTTGACCTGTACCAACGAGCCTGGCCTCCACCACGCCCCTGCCTCCCCATCTTCCCCGGCTATAGCGGGTCGTACCAGCCAGATTGGATGGGGCGTACTCGCCGGCAGAGGCGCACGTCGTGCCGATCTAAAAGGCACACCTTCGCGCTGCCGCACTCAAGGCCTCCACGAGTGGTGCCGGTCGACTCGGCTTGCCGTCCATTATGCAGAGCCGCTGCTCCGCTGGAAATTTCAGGCTGCAGCCTTTCTCTTAATGCCGACTGAAGAACCGGAATCCATGCCTCAGCCGCCGGCAGCCGGCCACGACCTCCTCACCTCTCCGTCTCTGAAGAAACTAATTAGTAGATCAGGGATGGGCGAGAAGAGGAGGCTCGTCGGTCGGCGCCATCGAATCCCATTGCCCAATTCAATTTGGTTTAATCGTTTGGTTTGTAGCAGTGCGGACACACGAGTCAGCTGCTGAGCCGGCCAACCAGCTTAATTACCGATCAGCTGCTGGATAGTATCAAAAAGCCCAATTCAATTGCAAGCTCGGTGCTCCAGGTTTCTGGCTTTCTGCGACTCCGGGGTGCTTAACATTGACACTGTCTTGCCGCTCAGACCTTGGGTGCAATCTGATTTCGGACAGTGGGGATTTTCAGTAGTTAATTCATTTTTAGAAATTTTGTGGGTAATACAATGGCAATAGAATTGGAAACAAAAACTGAACTAAAATAGGTATATTATACTAATGCTGTTTAATCGGAAGTGCTGGAATAATTAGAAGGAGTAGCAGGAATTAGGAGCTAACTAGAATACGTTGTTTGAGCTAACTAGAATACATGGTTTTCTCTCTGTCTACCTTATTTCCAGTAGTATTTCAGGGATGTTATTTTCTTTTTCTAATAGTCCTAGAAAGTGTCTCAAGCGAGTTGTGTACACACACTGAAGTTCAGTTCTCTTTACCGGTAGAATAACTGAATGATATGTCTGTAGCTTTTTTTTAGATTTATATAACTTTTATTTTTTGCTTGTGATTTTAGAACATGGATCACAACATTGACATATCCACCGTTCAGGATTTTGCTAACCAGCCTAAAAAAACCAAAATGTTATGAATCAATTGCTTTGGACGATTCATTGCCATCACCTACCATCTCGAAATCATCTATTGTTTCTAAATGTTTTGAATCAATTGGTTCGGAATCAGATCAATGTTGATCAATTGCGACAACCCATGTCAACATTATCTCCGGTTTTTTAATTGATGAATGAAGAAAAATTGCAACACATGACGATAAGAAAACACACATTATCTCCCGTTGCAACGCACGGGCAGTTTGCTAGTAGTCTTAGGTCCTGGGTTTGAATCCTGGCGAGATTTCTTTATTTTCATTTTATTTTTCCGGCTTTTTGATATTACGGTCTTTTGCGCTTAAAAAACTGGACAGAGCCTTGGTTCCAGTTTTTTCCCGTCGGACCGCTGGTCCGGTCCGGTTTTTTAAACTATGCACGAGAGTAGGCTGGTCAAGGCGGGGGAAGCTAGCGCTAGGAGGGTCATGCGAGGACCCGAGCCATGCGGGGACGACGGATGGGAGCCGGAGTGCTTCGTTCGGCTGTGTTCAGTTTGTACGTGAAAGATACAGTCATTATTGAAGATGAAGAAAAGAAAAAACCATTTGACGGTATGGTTTTACGAGAACTGTTCTGCACACACCTTCGCAATACTGTAAAATCGTTTTCGGATGAGCGGGAAAACGTGTTTTCGTTTCGTTTTTTGGTATCTGTTGCAGATGCTCTTAGATCTGCATTGATCAGTGGATTACAAATTACATAGAGGGCCTTAGAAAGAAAAAGAAACACAACCAAGCCCTCAACTTTTATAAAAGGAACCCTAGCTAAATATTGAGAAAAGCAATCGGGTCCTTTTCCAATTTCCACCGAAGAAGATGACCAGCTCGACAGTACGCCCGCCCGTCGTCGCCTGGGACAGAACCTCTTGGAGACGGGTAGCCAAGAACACCGTGTCGGAGTTGTAGAAGGGCCTCACCAGGAGGTTGAAAAGATGTGACGAGCACATGACGGAGTGGCCACTCCGACCAAGGATAGAAGCGACACAAGGTCGCTGTTGTTGATGAACTCCGCTCGATGTAGCGGCTAAAACTTCTCAAGGAGCATCAGATCTCAGTGCCCCATCCCTTCTTTCGCCACCTCAGCGATGTGAATGGACATGGCCAACAAAACAAAGAGCTCTTGCGCGCTTATTGAGAAAGATCAGCTTGAGATGCTTAGAAGAGACGGTCTCCGCCGCGGAGACGCACCTAGAAGCAACGCCAACAGCCTCCCGACAACACGCTAAGGCCTCAGGATGCAACTTCTTGGCATCATGACGTCATTCGCCGGATGGGACAAAACACAAACCCTAAAACTACACCTACAACTACCAGTCTAACACTATCTACAAAGGGGGTCCGGCATCCTCTCCCCTTGCCTCTCCGGCCGGCAAGGCCGCTGGAGAAATGGAGAAGGAGCCTAAGGGGTGACGGCGACTCTCAAGGGGTGGGGAGACGAGAGTCGGGGAAGAAGGAGAAACTAAAGCGTGTGAGTGAGATGAGATAGTTTTGGTTAATAAATGGACATGCGCATTTGGATTTATGGTTTAATTCGAATGTAATGTGTTCCACAACCTTTGACCACAAGTCGGGTCCAAAAGGGTGAAGCGAGAACGTAGACGGAAATAGTTGTAGCTTATGGAAAGCACCAATTTTAGAAGAACAAAATCAACAAGTGATAATAGTACTTTTAAGAGCTGGAAGAAAAAAAAGATAGCCTTACACACCATGTCGGTGTGATATTTGCATGACAAGCTTCAGATCGGACTGCCTGAATTGGACTTGCATGCGTTTGACAATTATCTATCTCTACTATATAATATGGCTTGAGGAGGTGTTGGTACGTCATTTTTTTTGTCGATTTTACCCTCCCATCAAATCACATATTTACCCACCAATGCCACCCATAAGTCATACCGGTTTGAATAAAACGATTTAAGTTTTTTATTATTTCACCCTCTGTCTCTTCCATCGACAGGGAGCCGCTGCGCGACCGCCGCAGGAGGAGGAGGAGCACGCCGCGCCGCGCCCCGGCCGAGCTGGGCGCGGAGGATGAAGGCGACGTGGGCGAGCAAGATCCGGAGCGCGAAGAGGCACTTGAGGGCCACGACGGCGTCTCCGTGGCCGGTGGACGCGGCGCGCAGGCGGTCCGTGAGCGCAGATGCCAGCGCCGCGGCGGAGAGGCGCGACCCGCGGCCGAAGGCGAGGAGCGCGTCCATGTGGTGCGCGTACGGTGGGGCCGTGGACGGGTCGTGCTGCGTCGCTCGCAGGACTGCGTTCTGCGCGTCGGCAGCGGAGGTGGCGGGTCCAGGGGAGAAGAGCGTCACCGCGAGCCGCAGGAGCTTGAGGCCCATGGCGCTGCGCGAGGGAGCTGCGAAGAGGTTGGGTCCGCCGGCGCCGTCCACCTATCATCCACCGCGCATCGAGCTTGCTGGAACGCCTCTCCCCTGCCTGGCTGTCTCACGCTCAATCGGGACCTCCCTATCCTCGGCAATCCACGTCTTGGTGTTGGATTCGTACGGCGGGCAGCAGCAGCCCTGGGAGAGATCCACGGCGAGCGCCGTCCGGCCGGGGCCGCGGCCACGCGTGGCTGCTAGCATCCCCCCCCCCCTAATTTTTCATTTGCTTCACGCAACTTTTAGAAGAAATAGAAGATTGCATTTGGAATGTTCTGGTCTTAGGAAAGGAACTGTGAGATCCTTTCTAGGAACGAATGATTTTCAGATGGAAAAGTTCGACAGATGTACGGATACAACCTGTAATGGATTTGCTGCCATTTTGGAGACGAAACTGAAAAAAAAATCAGAGAGGAAAAAATGCTCACAATATGATTTAGGAGGAGATGAGCCGTACAGGGGGACATGGATGAGGAATAGAAGCTCACATCAATACGATTGGTTAGCTAATTATTTTTTGGTGCCTTTACCTGAAATTAATGTGTTCCAGCGTGTCTGATTTGACCGTCTCACCATCCATTTTTGCCAATGTGGATCCATGGGGCAGCAGTACTCATGCCTTAATAACCGACATTTGGAAAATGAACATATGTACTCGCTCTGCTCCGTTAAAATTGTCGTAACTTGTGGCGGTTATTTCGGACCTTTCGTTTCAAACTATAACATGTTTTAGATATATCATACACGAAACTTCCCCAATTAGGTCGTGATAAATTTTGGAATAAACGAGGACAAGCCCAGGAGTGCCAAATCTAAGACTATGACTAAGAGTTTTGTTTCTATCATTTATCTGCATTCCAAATTTGAAAATTATCCAAACGATTAAAATTATATCCAGCCAACATGGAATAAATTTTTTAGACCATTTACATATTATACTATCCAATCATTGAAAACAAGAGGGCCGGGGTCTCAAAGGTTGTCATATGATAGTGTTAATTAGGTTAATTACGTGGTTTCTCAATCTCTCCAAACGGTTGTGATCAACGAAGCCCACCCTTCGAGCCCTCCCAACAACGAACCTCACAGAGATGTCGGTCAGGCATCGGCAGTTGGCTTGGGATAAACAAAATGAACAGTTTTACGAGTCAAAACTTTAACTCTGTGATTTACTTCTTAACAATGTCCTCCTTGATGGGTGACAAAAAATACTAAAAATAATGTGGGATGTGGGCAAATATTTTTGATGTTCTTAAATATATGTTGGGAATATCCATTGGGATTGGAAAAAAGGAGTCCAATGTAAGAAAAGCCTCATGCAAGGATACGACGAGCCACTAAAGACTGACGTGGGGATATCGGGATTTTTTGATTCCCACATGATCTTTTTATTAAGTTTTGTAGAAATTATTTATCATCTGTTTACCCGTTGCAACGCACGGGTATTTTGCTAGTTGTTTATAGGTTTGAGGTAGCTTATCACGTGTACCACGCGATGCACCATCGATGGAGAATCAGCTTATAAATCGCTCATATTTCTTCTCGGTAAGCGATGTGGTTCTAATTCGGTAGAGCATCGAGTCCTCCTCGTCGAGTGTACCACGGCACGGGCCTGATAAATGAAGCCCGTCACAGAAACAAAGGAAGGGACACAATAGACTCTCAGCCCTGGCCCGTGCTGGACGCTCGGCGGACCAAAAATCGTCGGCCTGTTCTACATGAAATCGTGAGCCCATAATGGATGGCACGGTGAATCCTATTTGACGCCAAGGCGCGACGCGTATCACCACAACAAAATGTAGACACCGCAATGTTCTTGTTGGCCCAGCGCACTATTTCTTGGACACAGCGAGCTCCTTCTTTTCTCCTTCGTCGATTTCTTTCAGCAGCGACAGTCTCCTCTTCTAGTGTCGAAAGTCCAAACAGAGCCCAATCTCTATGTAGCTCGTTAAAAAAAATCGGCACTTTCCATAAAATCGAGAAAAAAATACCAGATGTAGATAGTGTCAAGATATACAAGCGTGCAAAATTTTAACTCAAAATTCGTTATATTTTAGGCTACACAAAAAGACAATCGGGAAAATTTTATGTTTTTAAAACTGTATATTGTTCACCACCCAGAAACACCAATTTATTATTTTTGTCAGCCCACAAATAACAACCAATTTCTAGTTCAGATTTCGCACACTTGTAGATTATATCACGATCTACATGAGATTTTTTCCCCGATTTTTTGAAACCTAAAAATACAAATTTTTAATTTCCCAAAAAACAAGCTACATGGAGCTCAGGAGCCAAAATGCCTCACTATCTTCTCGTCCTATTTCTTTCGCTAGTTCTCGCAATTCTGAATAACGTTTTTCCTGTTTTCTTTTTCGTTTTTCAGTCTTTGTTATTTTATATTTTATTTTTTGTCTTATTTTTTCGTTTTTATACTTTTTATTTTCATTTTTTATTTGCTTTTATCTTTTCCTTTTTTCATTTTCTTTTTAGTTTTTGTTTCGTTTTCTTTTTGTTTCCTTCTACGTTTTCATTTCTGTTTTTCTTCTTTTTTTATTTTTCATATTTTGATTTAGTTATTCGTTATCTTTTGAAAACATCCTATGAATATTATTTAACTCATGAACAAAACTTATTTTCAAATCTCATGAATATATTTTTTTACTTTCAATATACTTTGCAAGGAAAAATGTTCATATAGAGAAATAAATCACAATGTCCGATATAATTGTTCATGGATCGAAATGAATGTTCATTCAGTACACAAATATTTTTTAATATAATTTAAAAAGATAAAAAAAAGTAAATAAAATAGAAAGGGAAGAAAATAATATAATTTAATTTAATTACCTAATAATTCCCGTATTATAAGTTTTAAACATTAGGCACACATGTTTTTTAAAATGTGTATGTTTTAATGGTTTCCACCAAGTTGGCGTGTTTCCATTTTTATTAAGCTTCTTATGTTTCACCTGGATAAACCATGAAGTCACGATCGAATAAACTTGTACCTAACAACACAAAAACGAGCGAAGAAATATCTTTCACACACTTAGTTTTTTCTTTAGGGGAAACCTGCTAAGCTTTATTCAGACTTAGCTGGTTTATGGGTAATCCCTATCCATAGGTAAAATAGCAGGGGTCGTGGGGAATCCCTAGCCACACATGGCGACCTATCCCCTGCCACGATGCAAACTTAGCTGGGTTATAGCTTCTACATTATTCATCCTCGACTAAAAAATAAAATTACAATTCTGAAATATTGAAGCACGATCAACTATCTCCTTAACAATTGGATTGTAGCTTCTCAAAGTCCTTGACTTGATATCATCCATTACCACCTTGCAGTCCGATGCCACATGAATATTAACCAGATTAAGATCATTTGTCAAACTCAGATCCTCCCGATATGTTAACGACTCGAGTATACCCAGGTTCTTCAAACCATCAAACACCATAGCTGATGCCCCAGTAATTGCCCGCCATATCTCTGCAGATTGCGCCTTTCACACACTTAGTAGAAACCTTTATGTAAGTAGAGTGATCAGTCAAACAAACAGTAAATGGGCCAAGCCCAGATAAACCGCAAACGGGCGCTACGAGTGATGAATAGGAGCACCCGATGGGACCTGGGAGCCCATAGTTGCCGCTCTTTGCATGCGCAAACGTTGCTTCCGCGTACTATGCATTATTCATTTTTTTTTTTAAACAAGGCAAAAGCTTTGCCTTTATTTACGTTTCCATTCCAATCCTTGAGGCTAATGTATGGATTTTCGTGCATGCGTGATTGTCTGGGAGCCTTTTGTACTCGTGACATAATATGAGCTGGAAGAAAAAAGATAGCCTAACACACCATGTCGTTGTGATATTTTTCCATGACAAGCATCAGAGCGACTGCCTGAATTAGGCTTGCACGGCGTTACACAATTATCTATTGTTTGTTTGTTTGAGGTAGCTTATCACGTGTGCCACGCGATGCACCAACGATGGAGAATCAGCTTATAAATCGCCAAACTTTCTTCTCGGTAAGCGATGTGGTACTAATTCGGTACGACACCAAGTTCTCGCCGAGTATACCTCAACATGGGCCTCACAAATGAAGCCCGTCGGAGAAACAAAGGAAGGGACGCGACAGACTATTAACCCTGGCCCGTGTTGGACGCTTGGCGGCCTGTTCTAAATGAAATCGTGACCCCATCGTGGATGGCACCCTGCTTTTTGTTTTTTGCATGGTATGGAGGATCCCATCGTGGAGGTCATCCCAGAGTCTCCATCCATTTTTTTAGTTGGACGCTGCGAAGCCTGCGATGTTGTTTGCTGATGCAAGAGGCACATTCCTGAGGATTTTTTTTTTTTGCATAGTATTTACCACTCAACGTTGGAGACGCTTAGATGACCTTTTGAGTTCGTATAATTTTGTCTCTCCACATAAGCTTCTAGCAGCGCAGTACATGCTCTTAGGATCATATTGGGCGTGTTTGGTAGGCTTCGCAAGCGAGCCTTGCCCACCTTGTATCGAAAAATCCCCCGTGCATGGGCCCCGCCTGTCGCACCCGGCAGCCCACTCCTCAGCCCCGAGCAGTTTCCTCGTCTCTCTCCTTTCTGCTCGCTCCCGTGCAAATCGCCACCACACTGCCACAGCCCCGAGCCCGTCGCCGGCCTCCGCTCCCCGGCGCTTAGCGCAGCCGCCGGCCTCCGCCGCCCGGCGCCCAGCGCGGCCGCTCAGAGCCGCCTCCCAGCGCACAACGCCCCGCGCCGCCGCCAAAGCTCTGACCAGAGGCGCCTCTACCAAACACACCCATAGAGTATAAATGCACCCTAGAAAATTTTATTTTTTGCACCAATTTTCTATGCTTTAGAGTTCGCTCGATCTAAAAAAAATCACTCATTTTTGGTTGTAGGCTTGCAGCATGTGATATACGTGATACAACATTTGTTTCCGGTAGCAAAAATCAGATCAACGTAAGACCATGTACAATGGAGAGTGCTTAGAGGGGTGCTTACAAAAATAAACCGACCTTTTTCCTAAGCACCGGTGCTTATTTGTATAGGAAAGGTGCCAGGTTAGGCATCTGCCTAGTGTAAATAAGCACCGGTGCTTAAATAAAAGCCGGTTTATTTTTGTAAGCACCTCTCTAAGCATATTGCATTGTACATGCCCTAAGTACGGAAAAAAATCCAACCACTCCATGTCGGAGTGTTAAGCATGTCATGTGTACAGCAGACGACCAGTGGCGGAGCCAGGATCTAAACCCTGTGATGTCAAGCATTACTAAAAAAATCATTTGAGAACACACTTGTGTAGACAAATTAAAACAGAAGCACACAATAATTTGCGACATTTGACTTGGACTGCCATTCCTTGATGAATCTATCCATTTACCAAACTTAAGCCCTGACAAAAATATTGAAATAAGAAAAACGAAATCTGAATGCATAAAAGAAGAACAATTCTGTACTTCCTCTTGCTCTTAACAGAATATAGCCAGTGTGGAAGAGAAGGAAAATAGAACTTACAGATTATCTATTCCCTCTTGATGTACCAAACTACTAATTACCTTTTTCTAAACTAATCTAATATTCTGAAAATTGGAAGGAAAACATAACTTACAAATACAAGGGGAAGGGACTCGTCTCGCCGTTGAATTTGAACATCCGCGCGTATAGGCGTATATAGCAGTATAACAACAGCCGTGGCGGCGCACCAAGTGCGTACTGCCGCCTCGACCACGAATCCGCCGGCTCTCGCCGACTCGCGGCGTCGCCTGGTTCGTCATGGCCGTGCGCCCTAGCCTGAGCGGCACGCCTAATTAGACATTACGGATTTAGGAGGGGCAGAATCAGTTGAGAATTTGCAGGGGACACGGGATTACAGAAGGTGAAACAGAAGAACCGAACAGGCGAGGAATACGGATCGTGGCTTTGTGGGGATCACGCAAGATAATTAGCACTTCCTTTGCTTGCTACAAGGCCCAGCCAAACCGTACCCAAAGCAGATGACAAGTGTGGGGCTGTGTGGTAAATTTTCAGAACTTATGTGTTCAATAGCGTGGTACGCATGGGGGGGATGATTAACTTGCCAAATTCCTGTGTAGTCGTTTGACTACACAGCTACAACGTGGCTCCGCCACTGCAGACGACTGCCACATGCAAGCGTGTTTATTCAAAGCATAACAACTGGATAACAGGTTTTTGTTGCTAACCACGTATACCACATGGTGATAGGAACATATGTTAACCTGTATATAAGGAGCTACAATCTCTTTTCCGATGTGGTACTAAAAAAGAAGAAAAAATTGTACAGCACCCGAAACTTCAGCCTGCGGAGTACCACAATTTGGGGCCTTCTTCTAGCCCAACGGGCTAACAAAAGAAAGATGAGACCACCCAGCAGCGTTCCTGCATGCCCATACTGGAAGTTGCGACCCAACTATAATATTTAGCGTTTCTAAAAAACAAAACAAAAAGTATTTAGCACCACTCATCCAATAGGGCATATATGTGCCGGCATTGGGTATTTCTTCTTTACTGTGTTGGCATTCAGTCGCCTGGTTTCAATGCACATCCTCCATGTCCCCTCCTTCTTCACTAACAACACATGTGAAGTAAAGGGGCCAGTAGAGGATTGTATATGTGAATTCTTTGGCAATTCTTCAATTCTCAATCTCAGTCTTTTCCAGATGTGAGTATCCGTATGGCTTCAGATGTTTGGGCTCAGGTCTGCGAAGGATTCCGCCCGTCGCCTCGCTTCAATAAAAATAATAAACATTAGAATTCACTAAATAAACAACAAACATGTCGTTGGAGTAGTGGAACCCAACACAATGGTGTGTCCTATGAAAAAAAGAACTTACGAGCTATAAGTACTACTTCCTCCGTTCCTAATTATAAGATGCTTTAGTCATTTTAATATTGACCACATACATAGTGAAATGAGTGAACATATAGACTAAAACGTGTCTAGATATATGCGAATCTGAAAAACGCTAGAAAAACTTATATTTAAAAACGGAGAGAATAGCAATTAATCATTATTACTTTGTTGACTGCAACGACATGTCCGAGCGAGGCCTATTGGGGAGAAAAGGCTCAAACATGTGATTTCACACCTCAACGCGATGTTCCAATCCATGATTCTGAATTTCTTCCCAATGTATGTCTTATATTTTATCAATAGGTTTCTAACTTTTTTTTGGAGATGTTCCCAAGACAAAACCGTTAGTGGTAAAACCATTTCGTGGCTACACAATATGTTATAGATGGATGTCACAAGTTGGAGGATGAAAGGCAATGTAGATGGCAATAACATCTCTCTAAAAAAACAAGGGGTTTTTATCCTTCTCAAAAAAATACAAAATATGTCAGTGAAACGAAATACTAGTGGACTAGGTCAGAAAGCGAGCATGTCAAGCTACTACTATATATTTTTGGCTTTTAGCAGAGTGATACGCTGATATAACATATTAGTGGCTTGTAGGAAAGTGATACACATATTTTCCCAGCTGTAGGAAAAATAAAACCGAGGAAAGTCCAAAAAAAAAAGAAAAAAAAAGTGCAAGCACTCCATGTCGAAGTGTTATGCATGTCATGTTTGCAGCAGCAGATAGCCGCAACATGCACGCATGTGTTCAAAGCTTGATTATATATCAGGTTTTATTTGCTAATCATGTATACCACATGATGACTCCATCAACCGTGAACCTGTATATAAATCGGTCCGAATTTTCTTCCTCTAGCGATGTGGTACTAAAAAATACGTAAAAATTTCACAGCATCGGAACCATCAGCCTGGGGAGCGCCATAATACATGGGCTGTTCTTCTAGCCCAACAGGCCGACAAAGGAACTCGAAGAGCCTGTCCGTACTGGATGTGGCGAGGATCCGTGATAGTCTGTCTGCGAATTAAGCTTCTACCTAGTCTAGTCCCTCTAAAAAACTAGTCTAGTCTTTTAACAAAAATGTAATCACTCAAGTCTGTAGGACTATCGTGGAGACGTGGATCGACAAAGTCAAGCTGCAATTTTAGCCTCTTATTTCCGTCCAATTTCCAGACGATGTAAATTTTAAACTATTCAGAATTAATTGTAAAACATTTCAGTCGTATATTTTTCGTTGTGTAGTTTGATAAGCTTGACTTCATCTGACAATTATTTCAGTCGGATAAACAAATGGTTTATCACTAAATATATTTTTAAGTATTGAGCTTACAAAGCTATTATATCATATACCATTTATCGAAACGAAACGAAACTTCACCAGAATACACAACAAAATATATAAGACTTACTGGAGTTTCTCTAAAATTTCCAAAGAATTTTAATTTTAAGGTCAAAATTTGGACCACTGGATGGAGATAAGAGACCTAAAGTTGCATCATGACTAGATCTCAGTTCGACTATCGTTCCATCGATAAGACAAGTTTCAGAGTTTCAAGCCATGTCTCTAGTTGCTAGCTCATAATGTAATGCAATGTGTTCCATCTAAAAAAACCGTATGAAAACGATACGACTTATGAGCTCCTTCTATCCCTTAACACGAAACAGGTCAAGTGACGATGGTTGCAATTATTGTACCGGATCAAAACACAAAATCTTTGATCAAGAAATATCGACATGGGCACGTGTCCTACTCTTGTTGAAAGTGGCGGCTCGAAAGTTGGCTTTGTAGATGAAAATCTTACAAGATAGGCATATATCTTGTTTTGTTAGGCAGGTACGAGAGTAACTTGACACGTAGAGAACCCTTAGTGAGTGGCGTCGTTGGCGGCGAGCACAACACAATCGTCTAACACACTCGCGGGGAGGTTTCATAGGCGACGACGAGCTTGGCATCAATGACGCCGTCCACGCCAGAGAGAATAGCACAACATGAATGATGTTGTCCACACCAGGTCTCAGACTATCAGTTCTCCCGGGTCCTTCCACAAGGCGCTCTGCTGCAAACATAAAAAGAGCAAGCTCTCCATGTTGAAGTGTTAAGCATGTCATGTTTGCAGCAGCGGCCGCAACATGCACGCATGTGTTCAAAGCTTGATTATATATCAGGTTTTATTTGCTAATCATGTATGCCACATGATGACTCCATCGTCCGTGAGCCTGTATATAAGTCGGTCCGATTTTTGTTCCTCAAGCGATGTGGTACTAAAAAAAGACTTAAAATCGCACAGCATCCGAACCTTCAGCCTGGGGAGCGACATAAAAGTTGGGCTGTTCTTATAGCCCAACAGGCCGACAAACGAACTCATAACGTTGAGCCTGCCCGTACTGGACGTTGCAAGGCCAGTGATAGTCTGTGTCTGCGAGTTAAGTTTTTTTTTGTTGTTGCGGGTTGCGAGTTAAGTTTCTACAGTACAAAAAAAAACTGTAACCACTCGAGTCTCGTGGACTCGATCGTTTCCTCGCTCAAGACAACTTTTCATGTTTCAAAACCATGTCTCCAGATGTAAAAAAAAAAAACACATGTCTCCAATGGCTAGCTCAGTAGACCGATGGTAAGTGATCGACAAATAAAAAATTCCCCTGGTTAGCAAAAAAAAAGGCCAACAGAAATTCAGTGGAAATGTCTTTGGAGTGATTGAACCCGACACAATGACGCTTGGTAGTGTACGACGGCGCTGACCCAAGGAATAATTTCTCCTCGAGCCTTCCCATCTCGACGGTTCCGGTTGTGCAGAAATCAATATGGCTTGTTGTCATGTGATTCCTAGTCGTGGAGCCAAGAGTACGAAGCTGTGATGTCATTTTAAAACTGTGATGTCAAATACATGTATTTGTATAAATTTTGTAATTTTTCTGTATAATTTTTAGCCTAAATATGAAGTTTCTGATTCCTACTAGACTCTCTCGCCAATGAAGTTATGGTTTGTCGGGCTTGTCGACGTGGCAGTAAAGGCTTCACTTTGTACTTTAGTACTCAGGTCTCCTGCACTCTGTCACGTACCAAAATTGTCGCGGTATCCCGCAGTGCAGATGACAAGATGCCCTGACTGCCCACGCATCGAGCCTCTTAAGCGATTGGTCTATAAGAGTGATGAAAATGGCAACTGTGGGCGCGAGTTTTTGAAATGCGAGAGCAAGACACAGCCGGGGGACTGAGTTCTCTTGTAGCCGTTTGCTCTAATTTCTCCCGTTTTCGCTGTTTTTGAGGGGGGGGGGGAGGGGGGGGGGGGGGGCTCAACTAGCCGGGAGGAAGGTTAGATCTGAACACGTTGAGAGGCTTCGTTCTGATTTGAGGGGGGCTCAACCAGCGAGCTCAATTTGCGTCTTGTTGTGGACTCTGGCAGAGCCGTTCTAATAATGGGAAATGCGGAAGGGGAACTGAAGAAGATAACCAAGCAGTTATGGTAGATGCTCGATTTGAAGAAGCAATCAAACAATTCAGGGTGAAGTAAAAAAACAAACCGGTTGCCTTCCCTAATGAATAAAAAAGAGAAAAAGAAAAGCAGCAATTTGCCCAAGTATGTCTCTCTCGCTTTCAGTTCTTCAGTTAACAGAGAGCGCAAAGCACAGTTCAGAGTGAAGTAAAAAAAAGGTCTGAGTCGGCCCTAAAACAAGCAGGGCCCTAAAAAAAAGTGATCAGCTAGTATTGAGGTCGATCCTAGATATGTACGTAGGACCTCATAAGACCTCAACACATATTTAGGCCTCGATACATATTTAGGGGACCGATACTAGCCGATACTTGCATAGGGTGCGACAATCCGGCTTATAAACCGGTCATATACGCTCCAAACTAGTAAGGTGGGACTAAACATGCTAACGAGTCCGTACCTACGTCTAAACTACTGGGCCTTCTAGGCATTGGACACGATCGGCCCATCACGTGCGTCTAAACTACTGGGCCTTCCGAGCATTGCACACGATCGACCCATCAACATTATTTTGGGTTAGTTAAGCAGGCCCCTAAAACGAGCAGGTTGATAGAGGTTAAGATTTTTTTTGACTCATTTGGCACGAGATATTGAGGTTATTTTTTTCTATGTTCTTAGGTTAAAAAGATGATCAACTTGTATTGAGGACCTCAATATGTATTTTACATATTTAGGGCACCAATACTGGTTGACCCGCTTGTAAAGGGTGCCAAATTCGTTAGATCTGAACACGTTGAGAGGCTTCGTTCTGATTTGAGGGGGGCTCAACCAGCGAGCTCAATTTGCGTCTTGTTGTGGACTCTGGCAGAGCCGTTCTAATAATGGGAAATGCGGAAGGGGAACTGAAGAAGATAACCAAGCAGTTATGGTAGATGCTCGATTTGAAGAAGCAATCAAACAATTCAGGGTGAAGTAAAAAAACAAACCGGTTGCCTTCCCTAATGAATAAAAAAGAGAAAAAGAAAAGCAGCAATTTGCCCAAGTATGTCTCTCTCGCTTTCAGTTCTTCAGTTAACAGAGAGCGCAAAGCACAGTTCAGAGTGAAGTAAAAAAAAGGTCTGAGTCGGCCCTAAAACAAGCAGGGCCCTAAAAAAAAGTGATCAGCTAGTATTGAGGTCGATCCTAGATATGTACGTAGGACCTCATAAGACCTCAACACATATTTAGGCCTCGATACATATTTAGGGGACCGATACTAGCCGATACTTGCATAGGGTGCGACAATCCGGCTTATAAACCGGTCATATACGCTCCAAACTAGTAAGGTGGGACTAAACATGCTAACGAGTCCGTACCTACGTCTAAACTACTGGGCCTTCTAGGCATTGGACACGATCGGCCCATCACGTGCGTCTAAACTACTGGGCCTTCCGAGCATTGCACACGATCGACCCATCAACATTATTTTGGGTTAGTTAAGCAGGCCCCTAAAACGAGCAGGTTGATAGAGGTTAAGATTTTTTTTGACTCATTTGGCACGAGATATTGAGGTTATTTTTTTCTATGTTCTTAGGTTAAAAAGATGATCAACTTGTATTGAGGACCTCAATATGTATTTTACATATTTAGGGCACCAATACTGGTTGACCCGCTTGTAAAGGGTGCCAAATTCAGGACTTATAAACCCCTAAATACTCTGGGGGGGGGGGGGGGGGGGTGTAATTGCAAAGTTGCTAGGAAAGAGGTTTGCACACCTAAGTACTCTGGGGGCTAAGGTATCCTCTGCCTCGCCACTCAAAACAAATCCCTTCTCTCCAAATTCCTATCTAAACTCCACTCGGATTCCGATGCCCCTAGCCTCCTGGTTCCGGCTTTTCTATGGTTGGTCCAGCTCTAGAGACCTTGGTGACTCCTCGCCCTCTGATACTCCAATTTGGAAAGATATTGTTTCCACCCTTCCCACCTTTCGCTCCAACTCCCTAGCTAATGTTGTCTCTGTCTCTTGAACTTCCTTTTGGTTCGACCGTTGGTTCAGCCCCTCCACCCTCGCAGAAACTTTCCGTGCTCTCGCTTCCCACTCTGTTCGTTCGAATATCTCTGTGTCTTATGCCCTCCTCTCTGGCCTTTCTCCTACCCTTATCGCCCGAGGAAACTCTCTAACCAAGCTTCCTCTGAGCTATCTCTCCTCTCCCCCTCCTGGCCTCTCTCACCCTTTCCGTGTCGCGAACGGACTCACGCTTAAACCGCTTCACTCAAACGGCCATCTCGAACCGGGATACTTATGATAATTTATTTAGAGCTTTGCCTATAGATGGGTTTGCTGGCTTTGTTTGGACAAATGTTGCACCTAACTGTTGCAGGATTTTTGTCTGGTTGGTTCTCCGACGCGGTGTGTACACTAATGAAAGGCGCTTCCACCACAAGTTGACCTCATCACCCTGCTGCCTCTCCTGCTCCCCGGATGAAGATGTCGACCACCTGCTCGTACACTGCCACCGCGCTAAAGAAGTCTGGGATGCCCTTCCACCCTGCCTCCCCGTCCTCCACTGTAAAAGCTGTTTGGTCTGCTCTCCCGCCTTCGGTTGCGGCCACCACCATGTACATTGCCGTCCTTTGGAACATTTGGAAGAGGCGGAATGACTTGGTCTTCAACAACAAAGACGTATCGCCCCAGATCACCATGCAACGCTGTATTGATGATGTCTGCCTTTGGTCTCATCGTAGTCGCCATTTACCGACTAAAGATATCGTGATTCGATGGTGTAATAGTTTTGATCCACCTTGAACCCTTGTATTTTTGTTTTCTTTCCTTCTTTCACCCCCTCTTGATGTAATGACCGTTACCTCGTGGCTGTTAATATAAAGTTCAGGCTGGCCTTGGCCCGCCGTAGTTACAGTAAAAAAAAGGTCCATCTAAAAAAGCTAGTCTTGTCTTTTAACAAAAAATGTAATAACTCCAGTCTGTAGGACTATCGTGGAGACGTGGACCGACAAAGTCATGCTGTAATTTTAGGTCTCTTATTTCCGTCCAATTTCCATACGGTATAAATTTTAAACGATTCAGAAATAATTGTAAAACATTTCAGTCATATATTTTTGTTGTGTAGTTTTGATAAAGCTTGACTTCATCTGACAAATATTTCAGTCGGATAAACCAAATGGTTTATCGTTAAAAATATTTTTAAGTATTGAGCTTACAAAGCTATTATATCATAAACAATTTATCGAATGGAAACGAAACTTCACCAAAATACACAACAAAATATATAAGACTTACTGGAGTTTCTCTAAAATTTCCAAAGAGTTTTAATTTTAAGGTCAAAATTTGGACCATTGGATGGAGATAAGAGACCTAAAGTTGCATCATGACTAGATCTCAGTTCGACTATCGTTCCCTCGATAAGACAAGTTTCGGAGTTTCAAGCCATGTCTCTAGTTGCTAGCTCAGAATGGAATGCAATGTGTTCCAACTAAAAAAAATCGTATGAAAACGTTACGACTTATGAGCTCCTTCTAGCACTTAACACGTGACGGGTCAAGTGACGATGGTTGCAATTACTGTACCCGATGAAAACACAAATTTTTTGATCAGGAAATATCAACGTGGGCACGTGTCCTACTCTTGTTGAAAGTGGCGGCTCGAAAGTTGGCTTTGTAGATGAAAATCTTACAAGATAGGCTTATATCTTGTTTTGTTAGGTAGGTACGAGATTAACTTGACACCCAGAGAACCCAGGCTATGTTTGTTTCCAGTGTTTTTTTGGGGTTTGGTGGGGTTTATCCCCTAGGCCTTGTTTGGCAAAGGAGTTTTGGGGTGTTTTTCCGTGTAAATTCCCGGCCCAAAATAAAACACCAGAAAACACGGCTGAGCCGTTTGGCAGGCCGGTTTGGGCCAGGCTCGGAATCTGAAAACACTCCATTACACGTCTGGTACGAGTGTATTCACAACACTCCTCACCCCTCGCGTCTTGGCGTGGCGGCGCTGGCAGCGACGCTCGCGCACCGGCTCGATCTTCTTCGTGCACCGCCGCCGACGCCGCCGCCAGCGGATCCTCCTTCCCCAGACAGCCAGCCCGAGGCAAGGACGAATCCTCCCCATCATGCTTCCTCATCTATTGACGGTGCCGCCACCACCGACGAGCTTCTCCCGCCGCCTCTCTTCTCCGGCAGCGCTGGACTTTTCTCCGGTAAGCCCATGTATACCTTGTCATCTCATGTTCTCATGTACTGCTAGTTGAGGACAGAGGGTTCTAGGGTTTGTTAGGTCCTAGGGTCCTTGATGCCTCTAGTCAGATCCCGACCGTGGGTTCTTGATCCCGACCGTGGGTTCTTGATTGTCAGAGGAGGAGCAGAGCGTTGCTCGCGTTGATGGTAGGCATGGGGTCTGTTGCTTGCGTTGATGCTTTTCATGGGTAATTGGAGTTTGTGATGTAGCTTTAAGTTTTCAGCCTGTACACGAGCAAGCCAGTTCGGTTGTGGCCTCAAAGTATTGCAGTTCATGTATGATGACCCACAAGTATAGGGGATCGCAACAGTCTTCGAGGGAAGTAAAATCCAAATTTATTGATTCGACACAAGGGGAGCCAAAGAATACTTATAAGCCTTAGCAGCTGAGTTGTCAGTTCAGCCACACCTGGAAAAGCACTAGTAACAGGGGTAATGTGAAAGCAGCAGTAATATGAGAGCAATAGTAGCAGTAACACAGAAACGATGGCACCAGAAAATAGTTGCTGGCGTGGAGTTGACGGGAAAGCAATAATGATTTCAGATGGACCGGGGTTCTCAGCTATCTACACAAGAGGTAACTCTCCAAACAAAGAACATGTGTTGGGTGAAGAAATTATAGTTAGGCAATTGATAAAATTGTGAGGGCATGAAAATGCATATTATGATAAGATAAAGTTCACTGTAGTATTTAATTGGGCATTACAACAATATACATAGACCGCTTACTAGCTGCAGCTATGACTCATAATCCACTCACAGGGTAGTTTCCGGGTCTCCAATGAGTATTAAGTTGCAAGCAACAGCTTATAGCATTAAGCAAAGTGTGCAATGTAAACAAACGCATTAGACTTAACAGTAGTACCCTTAAGCTAAGCATCGGTTATTTTATCCCTAGTAGCAACAACACATCTACAGGCTTAGTCGTTTCTGTCAATCAAGCTCAGGCTTCTAGAGGCATGAACCCACTATCTAGCATAAATACCCTCTCTTGGAGATACAAGCAACTACTTGATCAAGGTAACTACAAGTACCGGAGAGCATGCAAGATCTTAAATAAAACATAAGTATGATAACAAGATGAACATGCTGATCATAATTCCACAATTCATCGGATCCCAACAAACACAACACCAATTACATCAGATGGATCTCAATCATGTAAGACAGCTCATGAGATCATTGTATTGAAGTACATGGGAGAGAGAGTACCAACTAGCTACTGCTAGAACCCGTAGTCCATGGGGAACTACTCACAAACCATCATGGAGGCGAAATGGAGACGGCGTGGTTGATGGAGACGGCTCGGGGGTCAATCCCCGTCCCGGCAGGGTGCCGAAACAGGAACTGCTGACCCCCGAAACTAGGGTTTGTGATGGCGGCGGAGCTCGGACGAGTTTCTGGAAAAGGTCTTCGGTCTTCTGGGGTTTTTAGGTCACGCGTGAATTTATAGGCGAAGACTCGACGCGAGGCGGTGCTCTGGTGGGGCAGGCGGGCCCACGGCGGGGGTAGTACCTGGCCGCGCCCCTAGGCCGTGTGCTGGCTGTGGGGCCCACCTCCTGGTGGTCTTCTGGCTCCATGGCTTATTTGTGCTGGAAATAATTCAGGTAAATTTTCGTCCAATTCCGAGCACTTTCATTTTTGGGCCTTTTCTGCAATAAACAGCAAAACAGACAGAAGCTGGCACTGGGCACTAGGTTAATAGGTTAGTCCAATAAATGTCATAAAATGATATAAACTTTAGAATAAACATGTGGCATTTGATATAAAACAAGCATGGAACATCAAAAATTATAGATACGTTTTAGACGTATCAAGCATCCCCAAGCTTAGTTCCTGCTCGTCCTCGAGTAGGTAAACGATAAAAAAGATAATTTTTGAAGTGACATGCTACCAACATAATCTTGATCCAATAGTAATGTAAGGCATGTGAACTGAGATCAAATCATTCAAAACAAATGTCTATAATTGATATTAAACAAACAGATGATAAAGCAAGACAATTAAACAAGTCAAAACTTTTCATGGATGATGCTATAAAGACATGAAACCGTACAAAGTTCATTATAGATGATTTAAGCATTCAGTGTAGAAGTTCCATCCTTCTACTCAAGCATCAAGCAATCTTTCACAAGCATAGAAAGGATCCAGTCAAGTAAAAGTATCACAAACGTAATGAATCAACTGTTTAGAAGTTTTACTCAACCGGTGAGCGTAAGCATTTGGTATTGGCACCAGGATGTTATGGCAAAGAGAATAATAATGGGGGTTTGGAAGGCCAATGGAAGAAAGGCTCACAAAGCTGTAAGTGATCATTAGACAAGAGGAAGTCTTATAATCGAAGCTATGCAAGGAGTAGTGATTGCCATGCAACGGATGCACATAGAGCTATAAGTGTATGAAAGCTCTCCAATGGAACTAGTGGGGGTGCATCCAACTTGGTTGCTCACGAAGACCTAGAGCACTTTTGAGGAGGCTCATCATTGGAATATACAACCCAAGTTCTATAACGTAAATTCCCCACATAGTTATACTAGTAAAACATGAAAACTCTCTCACATGGAGTATAGGTGCTAATCATGAGCACAAATGATGACTATGAAACAGGTGCTAAACATGAGCACAAGTGTGGATAAAGATAGTAATGTTGCCCCCTCTCTCTTTTTTTTCTTTTTTTTCTCTTTTTTTTTCTGTTTCTCTTTTCAATGGCCTCCGTGGCTTTTTCACTTTTCTCTCCCTCACTGTAGGGGCAACACTCTAATATGACAACACACTTTTTGGTACAAATAACTCATAATGAACAAAACATGATGTATAAAACTGTATGCCTCTGCCAGTGTAGCAGGATGTGCAATGATCTAGCGTAACATGGGTAAAACCACACATCAGCTGTATAGAATCATGCAAAGCAATATATAACAATGATGAATGACAACAAGTCATGTAATGTAAGGTGGAAGTTGCATGGCAATATATCTCGGAACAGCTATGGAAATGCTGTGATAGGTAGTTATGGTGGCTGTTTTGAGGAAGATGTTTGGCTTATGTGTAGGAGAACAAGATGAAGTTCTCCCACGGGGTTGGATGTACTGGCGAAGTATGCACAACTCTCAATGTGAGCAGAAGGCAATGCACACACCGAAGAGGCTAGCAAAATATGGATGGTGGAAGTGCCAAAAACCGTAGCTCAACATTAGTCAAAAAGAACTCACAAGTTTATTGCAAACAACTAGCAGGTTCAACATTAAGAGCATGATTAAATTTACCCAAGGAGGGCCGTTCACGGAGGCACAAGTACCCCGCTAGATCCCTCGACCTTAGCACGCAACTATGTTGTTTCCAAAAACCTTCAACATGAGAAGCTATCAAGTCCAACTACACCTTCAGCAATTTTAAGAGTTTGTAGTACGGTACAAGCTTTAATAACACAACCACTAATCAATTTTAGCTTTAATTAACCAGCAAGCATTTAACATCTAATTTCTTAATATCTCAAAACATTTGCAAGGAATCAAGTTATCAAAGTTCAATGATCTACAAGACTATGCAAGTTTTTCATTATACAACTACCACACATACATTTCTGTTCCAACAACAATTAACAACTCTCCAAACAAATATAAGTGAAGCAAGAGAGTACTTTCTATAAAAGAACTAATAGCTCTGAATAAGAGATACATGAAAAACAAGAGCTAAAGCATAGCAGTGCAAAACAGAATACTCAACAATATAAGTGAAGAACATGAGTATTCTAAGAAAAGCGGAGCGTGTCTCTCTCCCAAACAAGATAGTTAGGATCCAACAAGTTATAACAGAAAACAAAACAAAAACAAACAAAAATAAAACACACAGACGCTCCAAGAACCACACATATGTGAAAAATAAAAATATAGTCTCACTAGAGATGACCTGATAATTTGTTGATGAAGAAGGGGATGCCGGCATCCCCAAGCTTAGACGCTTGAGTCTTCTTGATATATGCAGGGAGGTCCATGGGAGCTTCCCCAAGCTTAAGCTTTTATCTCTTCTTGATCTTCTTATATCATCCTCCTCTCTTAATACTTGAAAACTTCCTTCACACATAATTTCTCATAAACTTCATTAGAGGGTTAGTACTCAAAAACATTAATCCACTTTGGTTCTGTAGAGACACATTGCAAGAACTCAATGAAACATTAGCTACAGCCTCCATGTATGGAGAACCTCGCATAAAGTCCGCGAAGAGACAATGCAAAAAACAGAGACAAATCTGTCAAAAACAGAACAGCCAGTAAAGACGAATTTTTTCGAGACACTTACGTAACTCAAATCAGAAAACTCGAAACTAACGAAAGATAGATATAAAGCTCAGGCTTCTGCTCAAAAATTTGCAGATTAAAATAATATTCCGTGATTTTTCACGAATTGTTACCGTGAGGCACAGAAATCTGTTTCCGGAGAGCAAACCCAACTTTAACACTTTCTTGCCATTAGAGGTTCTTCTTGGCACAACAAAACGAAAAATAAAGGATACAAAGGAGTTGTTACAGAAGTAAGCAACATCCTTGACTCAAGAAAACAAAAAATAACAGAAAATAAATTTGGGTTGTCTCCCAAAAGCGCTTTTCTTTAATGCCTTTTAGCTAGGCTTATTGATAGTTTTAATGATGCTCACATAAGAATATAAAATGAAGCAAAAGGGAGCATCAAGAAGCAAATACGAAACACATTTAAGTCTAACCCACTTCCTATGCATAGGAATCTTGTAAACAAATAAATTCATGAAGAACATAGTGACAAGCATAGAAAGGTAAAACAAGAACAACTTCAGAACTTTCAACATAAAGAGAGGTGTTTTAGTAACATGAAAATTTCTACAATCATATTTTCCTCTCTCATAATAATTTCCAGTAGCATCATGAATAAACTCAACAATATAACTATCGCATAAAGCATGCTTTTCATGATCTACAAACATATAATTTTTATCAAGCTCCAAAATAGTGGAATCAAAAATTTCAAACCCACTTTTAATAATATTATAACAAGATGATTGATCATTCTCAAGAGGTATGGGACTCCATCTAGATAAAGTCAAGTCCTCTCCAATCCCATTTTCAGTAGTAGTACAATTAACATTATCAAGCAACATAGGACCATCATCTAGAGCTTTATCATAAACATTTTCTAGGCAAACTTTCTCATTACCATGCATTTCGAATTTAGGCATAAATAGAGGATTATCATAAGACTTATCAAAATAGCATGGATTATCATAAACAACAGTAGCATAATCATTTGCACAAGTTTCATTCATAGGGGATATTTCAATAGAATCCATAGGAACATAACATTCATCCTCCTTTGGTAAGCATGGAGGGCAATCAAATAGTGTAAGAGATAAAGAGTTACTCTCATTAGAAGGTAGGCATGGGTTAATCCACTCTTCCTCCTTTTGTTCATCACTCTCTTCCTCTTTTTCATCCAATGAGCTTTCAGCTTCAGTAATTTCTTCTTCCACAGGTTCCTGAAAGGCAACAAGTTCTTCTTGAGAATAAATTTTCTCAAGAAATTCAGTAATATAATGATTATCATTATAATATTCAAGGCAATATCCAAGTATAGAAAAATTCTCAGTTTTATAAGGAGCATCGTCTCTATTTTTAAGCAAAGCAGCAATTTCATAAGCTCCCATAAAGGCAACAAATTCTTCAATTTGTTCAAGATTATCCAAGTCATAATTTCCTTTAACATAAGCAGCCAAGGTTTCATTATCATTATAATCACATTGGAATGGGAGGTGTTTATGCCTTCTACAACAAAAATATTCATTAAAGCACCAAGATTCATCATATGTAGAGCACAAGTTTCTAGCAAAACCATTCAATGTATTTATTTGTCCCCATAAATATTTCCCTTTTTGAGACAAGCGGTATTCCTTATAATATTTTTGTTCATCCTCCGTGAACCCACCTTGCCAATAAGATACAGTTTCATAGAAGTTAACCATAGCAACATTTTTTTTTAGATTTTTCAGTTTTTTAAATTTTTATGGATTTTCGAATATATAAGAAAATAAAACTAAACAAAAATAAACTAAACAAAAGTAAACTAAACAAAACACAACTAAACAGAAGTAAACAAAGCACAATAAAACTAGACAAAAGTAAACTAAACAAAACAAAATAAAAACAAAACAGAGAGAGAGGTAGAGTGTACTCCCCAAGTGAACTATAAGTAGAGCTATGCTCCCCGGCAACGGCGCCAGAAAATAGTCTTGATGACCCACAAGTATAGGGGATCGCAACAATCTTCGAGGGAAGTAAAACCCAAATTTATTGATTCGACAGGCTTAGTCGTTTCTGTCAATCAAGCCCAGGCTTCTAGAGGCATGAACCCACTATCTAGCAGCAACAGCACATCTACAGGCTTAGTCGTTTCTGTCAATCAAGCCCAGGCTTCTAGAGGCATGAACCCACTATCTAGCATAAATACCCTCTCTTGGAGATACAAGCAACTACTTGATCAAGGTAACTACAAGTACCGGACATCATGCAAGATCTTAAATAAAACATAAGTATGATAACAAGATGAACATACTGATCATAATTCCACAATTCATCGGATCCCAACAAACACAACACCAATTACATCAGATGGATCTCAATCATGTAAGACAGCTCAAGAGATCATTGTATTGAAGTACATGGGAGAGAGAGTACCAACTAGCTACTGCTAGAACCCGTAGTCCGTGGGGGAACTACTCACAAACCATCATGGAGGCGAAGTGGAGGCGGCGTGGTTGATGGAGACGGCTCCGGGGGTCAATCCCCGTCCCGGCAGGGTGCCAAAACAGGAACTGCTGACCGCCGAAACTAGGGTTTGTGATGGCGGCGGAGCTCAGACGAGTTTCTGGAAATGGTCTTCGGTATTCTAGGGTTTTTAGGTCACGCGTGAATTTATAGGTGAAGACTCGACGCGAGGCGGTGCTCTGGTGGGGTAGGCGGGCCCACGACGCGTGGTAGTACCTGGCCGCGCCCCTAGGCTGTGTGATGGCTGTGGGGCCCGCCTCCAGGTGGTCTCCTGGCTCCGTGGCTTATTTGTGCTGGAAATAATTCAGGTAAATTTTCGTCCAATTCCGAGCACTTTCATTTTTGGGCCTTTTCTGCAATAAACAGCGAAAACAGATAGAAGCTGGCACTGGACACTAGGTTAATAGGTTAGTCCAATAAATGTCATAAAATGATATAAACTTTAGAATAAACATGTGGCATTTGATATAAAACAAGCATGGAATATCAAAAATTATAGATACGTTTTAGACGTATCAATGTATTGATCCGACTTTGTTGTAGTGATGTAATGGGCAGTGCTAGATTTGTTTGCAGGAAGCCAAAACATAATTGTTCGTAAGTTTATCTTGTACTAGATAAATGTGCTTATTTAATTAATATATCATGTAGCGACTCTTGTATCATTGCATGCTTAAAACGTTTATGTCACAAAGATGGACCATGGAGCTCTGAGCTTCCTTAAGTTTTAATTGAAAAATCTTATACATGTCCTGCTTTAGAAAGGTGGCTAGTAACGGGAATAATGCCTATCTTTGCATCCATATGTCTTTTGCATGATCATTCTGTGGATCATCACTAGTTAATATTTATGACAATGTGTCCTGGTTCTTATTCCGAATTATGTTAGCATGACATGTTCCTTCACTAGTGTGATTGATGATGGCATGACACTAAGCTAAACTAGTATCGATGATATGCAAATTTCTTATCTTGCACATTGTATCGAATTCATGTCCTGGATGGCTTCTATGCTTCTTTCTTATATATTGTTGAAAGCTCTCCATTTGTCTTTGATGCGTCACCATGCTAGGAAAAATGAGAAATACTTGTGCCATGTCAAGATGACTTTTTTCTAGACAGTAATTTGTTTTACACATGATACTGGTTCTTGTATTTAAACTGCAATAAGATGTCATGATTAGTTGTTGCGGCTGTTGGGTATTACCATGTTATATTGCTTGATGATTGTTGGCATGGAGTGGGCTTAGCTGCCCATGTGTTTTGAACTTTCTTATTTCTCTACAAGCCTATGTGAGCACAAATGGAATGCTTTAACAACATATGTCTACATTGTTTGCAGAAACAACTTGTCATGAAGCAAGCTTCTTGCTGCGATGATCTTCTTGCGGTGATGATCTTCTTGCTACCATCATATGCTGCAATGATCTTCTTGCTGCAAGCTTCTTGTTCATGTGACCATTTTGTCAAATAATCGGGGATAAACCTGGGAAGCAAAATTATGTTCGTGAGAAGCATTTGATTACTTTTGATCAATTTTTTTTGTAATAACCTGGGATAAACCTGGGAAGCATGAGTTATTGTTACTGAATCTTATGAATTGCTTAAACTGTGTGTCCCATGTGCTGTGAAAAAATATCAGGTTTTTGTTGATGAAATGTGTGCTCACATGCTGTTAAAAAATATCAGCTTTTTGTTAATGACCAAAACGTGGCAATTTTGTAATTGTGTGCACTAGTTCTGTGAAAAAACACCACTTTGCAAAACTTGTGTACCAAACAACGTGAAATGGTGGGGGGTTTTGGTGGAGAAGGGGATTGGGAGGGGTGGGAGTGTTTTGGGTGTGAGGAGTGTTTTCACCAAAAACACTAGGTAATATACACTAGAAAACACTCCAAAACTCCTTTGCCAAACAAGGCCCTAGGGGATTTGGAAAACCCCTTCCCACACCCAATCCCCACAAAAATCCCCAATCCACAAACCCCAAACTCCAATCCCCAATCCCCACAAAACAAACGGTAGACAGGGATTGGTGCACAAACATGACATTCTCAAAAATCAACATGCATTATAAAAGATTCATTTTTTACTGCATAGTTCAATAGTTCCAGCATTCAAATAATCACTTATGTTACAACCAGAATTAATTTGCAACGGTAGTTAACATTAATTTTCAACATTTTTTCTATTACAACCAGATAAGACTCTTCTTAAAATTGCTTCTTTTCTTCCTTTCAATCTTCAAGAGCACAAAGCTTGAACATTACGATGGCCTGTAAGCATGCAAATATGTTAGAGAAGTGAGAGAAACATGCACAAGCAAGTATAGCCAATCGAGTACTAGCGATTTGGTGCTGCCTAACTAGAATCACTCGAATGCATCCACGCACTACTACAGCTAACGATGCTAGCTAGCTTCAATCGACACATGCACAAGAAATGTTTTTGGTTCAGCAAATGCTTATATCAAGTCTAGGCAGAAACAGGTAACCAGTAGAAGAAATGCTTATGCTTCACGGACAAAACAGGAACTTGTTACCAGTAGAAATGATGACATAGTCATTCACGGACAAAACACAAACTGTGACGAATGAAATGCATAACCCTCTCTTGTAGATGCATTTACAACTCATAACCTACACAACATCTCAGAAGTAGAAGCACAAGAAAACGAAAACAAGACTTACGTAGATTTTTAGTTCAGGCACCTATAATCAAACTCATAGTAGATTTTTAGTTCAGGCACCTATAATCAATAAAATCTAGGACAAAATTCCAGATGTGATCCATGACAAGTACACGTAGCTGATACAAGTAACTAAATACTATAAAATCAATTAACTATAGTAGATGCAGGTTTTAGGTGATTGGGAATTGGGAACTACGCATTGACTGAAGCCACATCAGAAGCAAGTGTACATCGTTCAAGGCCTAGTGGAGCACAACAACAGCATGTATCTCCAAGGCCTAATGGAGCACAACAAGAGCAATGGCTGAAAAAATCCTGTGTAGCGTAGCATGACCTAACCTTGCTAGACTCTCCCCTGCTGAAACCATCGATCATGGCAAAATCTACAAAATAATCTGTGTAGCCTAGCATGACCGCTGACAGCAGAACTGCACCGCTCTCCCAGACTAGTAAAAGAACAAATGGTTGTAGCACGTACATCCGAAACTAGGATGAAATAAATTGGTGGTACAAGAACAAGAACAAGAAAAGGAGTGCTCAGACTAGTAGTCAGCAAACACAATCTCAGATGGATGCTCGACTTTATTTTTGCAACAACCACCACGGACTTCTATTGGCATCACAGAGAGCACAGAGCAGAAGTGAACAACGACCACGGACTCCAGGCTCAGCCACGACGGCGCGACCTGGCCGACGGAGACCTGCGCATCGATCCAGCGACTTCGATCCGCGAGAGAGAGAGCATACCGGAGAAGGTATCGAAGAACAGCGAGGTTCCGATTTGCGCCGCCGCCTCACTTTCTCCGGCCGTCGTCCCTCTCTCCGGCCATCGCCCCTATCTCCGGCCGTCGCGCCGCCGCCTCCTCTTTCTCTCGCTCGGCTCGGGATTGGAGAAAACGCGAGCCCTACCTCACGTTTTGGGGATCGGGTGTTTTGGGCCGGGTTTGGACCGGGTTTGGAGAAGTGGGGAAAAGGCCGGAAAAATACCGGCCCAAAACCACGAGAAACAAACAGGTTTTTTTAGATTTTGCGAATTTGGGATTAGGCCGGTATTATCCCCACTAAACCCCAAAAAAATACTAGAAACAAACAGGGCCTTAGTGAGTGGCGCCAGACAAGTACTCGTTGGCGCTGGCGGTGAGCATGACACAATCGTCTAACACACTCGCGGGGAGGTTTCATAGGCGACGACGAGCTTGGTATCAATGACGCCGTCCACGCTAGGGAGAATCGAGTGCTCCTTCATAGGTTTCGACGAGCACAACATGAATGATGTTGTCCATACCGGGGGGAATCGGGTGGTCCCAAAGGAGGGAGAGCACCAGGTCTCATACTCTCAGTTTTCCCGGGTCCTTCCACAAGGCGCTCCGCTGCAAAAACAAAAATAGCAAGCACTCCATGTCGAAGTGTTAAGCATGTCATGTTTGCAGCAGCAGATGGCCACAACATGCACGCATGTGTTCAAAGCTTGATTATATATCAGGTTTTATATTTGCTAATCATGTATGCCACATGATGACTCCATCGTCCGTGAGCCTGTATATAAGTCGGTCCGATTTTTGTTCCTCAAGCGATGTGGTACTAAAAAAGACGTAAAAATTGCACAGCATCCGAACCTTCAGCCAGGGGAGCGCCATAATACATGGGCCGTTCTTCTAGCCCAACAGGCCGACAAAGGAACTCACAACGTTGAGCCTGCCCGTACTGGACGTTGCGAGGGCCCGTGGTAGTCTGTGCTACGAGTTAAGCTTCTGGAAAAAAAAGGTAATCACTCGAGTCTCTAGGACTATCGTTTCCCCCGCTCAGATATGTTTCAACCATGTCTCAGTAGCTAGCACAGCATGGAATGCAAGGTGTTCCGATGTGTTAGTATTAGCAGTTACCATTTGATCAGTCAAGTGATGATTGATACGGTTTCAACAAGTATTCACAATGTGGTGTAAACATGAGATGCTTGATCATGCAATGTTGATTCGCACCGGGTTGTAACTTGTTGAATGTGGTGGTTTGAAACTTGTCTTCGAGGACAAATCCTGAAATCGACCTACGATTAGGCTCGCTACAGTCGGTGCACCTGCGGTGATCTCTTTTTTGAATGCCTAGCCTGAAAGTTGTATTTTTCTTTTATTTTGATCATTTAATACCTAGACCTAGTTGCACCTGGTAGAGTTAATGTCGATATACACAGTGTTGTAACTTTTTGAAGGCGATGGATCAAACCTTTGAGGATAAAAATCTTGAAATCGACTTATGGTTAGACTCATTATAATCGGTGTGATCTGTTCTTGAATGCCTAATATGAAAGTTGTGTATTTCTCGTTTGTTTTGATTTTTACCTAGGACTAGTGGTAGCCGGGCGGGGTCTCCGTCGCTAGACATACCACCCTGATTGTTTTCATCGACGTTGTCTTTGATACATATCTTTCAATAATATATCATATATGGTGTTGTCTATATCGATGTAAAGACCAAGTTTTTTTTTTAAATGTGACCGGTCGCTAGAGACAACAAATCATCATTAGTTAATCATCCAGGGGTCTAACAAATGCGCAGTGTTGGCTAGCTAATTAGCATGACGCCCACACTTCACATGAATTGTGTTGGGTGACAACCCTCCTCCTAATTAAGCAATTCCCGTGCAAACGTGTAGATGGGCAGCTAATTAAACCAGCTCGGTCGAGTTGATTGCATTCTCATATTAAACTTGCACGTACTGTAATTAGTGTTCACAAGAATTGAGCGATACTATGTTATCTTCGTGCATGTGTGCTGGTTAATGTTTCCGTGCAGATCAAGCGAGATATGGGAGATCGAGAATATATCCCCATTGGTGGCATGTCACCTTACATTCACCAAACCAAACCATAAGAACCTTAAGGCCTTGTTTACTTCTAGTGTATTTTAGGAGATTGGAGGGGATTATTCTGGATCCCTGAAAATCCCCACTAGTTTGTTTATTTCTAGTGTATTTTAGGTGATTAGAGGGGATAAACCCTAGATATCCCCCACCAACCATCTCATTTTTGCCTAAAACAAAAACTCTAATCCATGCTAGTGTATTGTAGGGGAAGAGTATTTATGGGGATTGGGTGTTCACCAAATTCCCTCCTATCCCCGCTCCTCCTATCCCCTAGAAAACCCTTGGAGTAAACAATGCCTAAGAGAATAAGCAGGAAAACGCTTACATAGTTTACATGCACAAGTTTATCCGACCGATGCGTGTGAAACACTGAAACCTAACAACACATGCTTTGATCAACTCTTATTTAAGCTAGCCTGCGCAGTTATCTAATCGTAAAATGCAAGTAAGAACTCTCGGAAAGGAAAACACAGCTGGCTGCTGGCATCTTGTCACTATCCCCATCGCTCGCTCCATCGGCATCAGGCCATGCCACCGGCTAGCTTAGAGATATTCCACAGCATAATAGCAACTATTCATCTATTGATCGATCACATCAGCTCATCACCATGCAATCGGCAGCTAGCAAAATTAGTTTGGCGACATAACTAAAATTGATTTAATTTGATCGATGATGGTTTGGAATATAGCTTTACTTGAACCAAGCCCGTGTTTAGATGTTATTGTCAGTCGCTAACACGGTATTTTTTTTCACCGTACCACATGGCACTTATGGCGATTTCAGCCAGTGTGTGAGTGCAACCGCCTTTTGGTCACGGTATTTTAAGAGAGCCTGTTGCTCAAAATTACACCAGCATAGTTTTATTAAAAAAATTACACCAGCATGCATCTGCAACTGACAGTCTTTTAATATGGAAAAAACATGCGATTGCTAAATTTGCTGGTGCGGGAGAAAAGTATTTTTTGATTTGCTTGTTTGGTCATACAAGGAAGAAAAAGATTGAGATCGTGCGTGCGATCTGCAATCGTTGCCGCGTCACCTTTGCTGCCATGGCGTCGCATCCACCCACCCGGCCCGGCTCCCTTCACTTCCAAGCTATCCACGACGACCCAACCAACGTACACCATGCACGCGCGCGATCGCCGCTCACTTCCATATACATATACGCTCGCCTCCTCAAGATCCGGCACACACAACAACAGCACACGGAGCTTGAGCTAGAGATCGCATAGCCAAGTACTACGAAGTAGCTAGTGCAGCATGGCGCGGCAGCTCCGGCCATGGCGCCACCTCCTTGTGCTCGCCGCCCTCCTCGTGGCGGTCTCGGCGCAGACGTCGCCCACCGCGGCACCGGCCACGCCCATTCCCGTACCAGTGCCGACCGCGCCGGCCCAGGCACCTCCCGTGCCGGCGACGCCCGCTCCCACGACCACACCCGTAGCGCCCGTCAAGCCACCGCCGGCGGTCGCCCCGGTAAAGCCGCCTCCGGCAGTCGCGCCCGTTAAGCCGCCACCAGCGGTCGCCCCGGTCAAGCCGCCTCCGGTCGTTGCACCCGTGTCCGCGCCGCCTCCGGTGGTCACGCCGCCGCCTGTCACTCCCCCGCCTGTGACGCCGCCTCCGGTCGTGCCCCCGCCTGTGAAGGCACCTCCTCCCGTGACGCCTCCGCCGGCGACTGCCCCGGCCCAAGCGCCCGCGGTGCTGCCCCCTGTGGCGGCGACTCCGCCTGCTGCCTTAGCGCCCGCCGTGCTACCTCCGGCGGAGGCACCGTCCAAGAGCAAGAACAAGCACAAGAGGAAGAAGCAGAGCGGCAAGAAGAAGGCGCCCGCCCCGGCGCCGGAGCCGCTCAGCCCGCCGGCGCCCGTCGCACCAGAGCCCACCGTGGAGGACGTGTCCGGCCCCGCACCATCAGCCAACGATCTGGTAATGCATCCAAATCAACTTTTTTTATCGACCGACAAATCGAATGAGGCAAAGATGAACTCATGGAAATTGATGATTTTGCTTGTTTTTTTGGGTGCAGAGCGGAAGCAGCCGCCAGTATGTGCAATGGGGGCTCGTCCTGCAGACCGCCATGGCTGCGCTTTTGCTTTCAGTAGCTTGGTGAAAGTGATATCTAGAGGGATCCATCCATGCCCATCCATTTTATTCATATATCAGCTCAATGATTCGATCATTCCACTTGCTTGTTGTAGGGTATCATCATTTGTTTGCGGCTTGTAATAAACAGAGTTTTTGGAATGTTTACAGTGCGTTTTCAGAATTTGTTCATGGCACTGTTTTGCCCTTGTACACGCACGAGTGAAATGGAAGTGAGATGGCGCGTCGCCGGCCGTATCTTGGCACTTGCGCTAGACGATAGTGATTGAGAGATTGTCACGGCAAACCGGAAATCCATAACGGGTAGCAGGTGCAGATGCACCCATTGTCCAAAAAATAGATTTTAAAATTTCAAAAAATTCAAAATAAAATTTTCAAATTCCGAGCCTGCTCTAGGTTATCTTGTAGGAGTAGGATTGTGTCGTTTGCATATTGCAGGATCGATACTCCCTTTTCTACCAAATGACTAGAGAGTCCATTGATCAGTAAATTCTCTACTGCTCTCTCAATCATGATTGCGAGAAAATCCCTAGCTAGGTCAAAGAGCAAGGGGCCGGAGAGAGGGCCCCTTGCCGAATCCCCTGGTATGTGTAGAAATAAGGTCCAATCTCACCATTAACTTCAATTCCCACTTTACCTCCGGGCACAATTTTTAACACTAAGTCGTTGAACTTACTGGGTAATCCTTTAATTTCAAGAACTTAAAGTAAAAAAAGGCCATTTTATTTTATCAAATGCCTTCTCGAAATCAATCTTGAAAAGCATCCTAGAGTTCTTTTTCACGTGTAAATTATTTAGTACCTCGTGCAAAACCACCACCTCTTCCATAATAAATTTGTTCTTAAGAAAAGCAGTTTGGGTGATCGTAACCACTTCTGAGATGACATGATTCAAACGGTTCACTAGCATTTTGGTGATGATTTTAAAGACGACATTCGAAAGACAGATCGGTCTATACTTTTGAATCTTATCTGCATCAACACCTTTTGGAACCATGGTTACCACCCCTTAATTTAGTCTATCAATGTTAATTTTGTTGTCAAAAAAATAATTCACCAAACACAACAAGTTCATGTGAATTATGTGTCAAAAATTCTGGTAAAACTCAGCATTGAACCCATCCAGGCCTACCGCTTTACTTTTCTCCATTCCAAATAGTGCATTTTTGAGTTCTTACAAACTAAATTTCCCAACTAAATTCTCCTCATCACTAATCTCAATTTTTCTACACCGTTGGCATCAAGGAAAATCTGACAGTGCTTGGATCTTCCAAAGTGTTTCTTTTAAAAGCCAGAGATATATTTTTTCAAATTATCCTGACCCTCTATAATCCCATTTTCTTGATGTAAGTGACTATCATGTTCTTCCTTCTTCTACCATTTGCTTTAGAGTGATAATATTTAGTATTATTACCCCCTTCTAATACTTCTTTCTCTTTGGACCTTTGCAAACATTTTACTTCCTCCTCTTTCAGAATTTTATTAAGTCACAGTGCACCGTTCTAGATGCTCCCAGTCATCTATAGACAGCCCAGCTGATTCACTTAATTTGTCAAGTCTATCGAATTCAAGTGCATGCTCTTTGTTTTCTAACATTACTTTTGAATTAATATTCCGGCCTTTTAGTTTCCTCCTCATTTATTGAATCTGTTTATCCACATCTCTAGGCTTGACCTGCCATTGTAAATTAATATTCTGGCCTTTTATTTGAATCTATTTAGTTTCCAAGTGCATGCTCATTTACTTTTGAAATTAATATTCCGGCCTTTTATTTGAATCTATTTAGTTTCAACAATTTGTCCTAGGTCTGCCCTAAGGAACCAAGCATTTTCAAAATTGATCTACCTCCTAGCCACCTCCCGTGTCGAAATCAACATCGGTGTGTGGTTCGACAAATCTCTTATCATGGCAGTTACACTTACTAGTGGAAAAACCTCTTTCCAAGAGGGAGAGACCAACACCCTGTCCAGCAATGCAAAGGTGGGATTCTCTTGATTGTTGGACCACATGTATTTTCTTATTTTCTTCCACTGAGTTGTATCTCCAAAAGTTCTACTTTGGAAATAATAGAGTTAAAAAACAAGCTCCATTTGTTAAGACCTCCAGGTTTATTTCTATCGCTTGCCTTCCTAGTAAGATTAAAATCACTCGCTATGAAAAAAGGAACTTATGATTGGTACATGATATGCACAAGCTCTACCCAGAATTTTGCTTTTCCCGCAGGCTGTGCATCTCCATATACCACCACAAGGTTCCAGGTGAAGTTCTTCAATTTACCCACACCGTATTTAGTTTCCTAGCTGCAGGTGATTCGTCGGTCCACAACTTGTTGTTTACCATAATGTTCACTTGCTTCAAGGGCACCCAATTGTAAATTGCAGCTTCGTTGATTCTCGCCACAGATGGAAAGTTCACCAGAAAGGCCCCAACGGCCACATCTTTTGCCTTCCAAGCCCATCTCCACGGATAAGTGTTACCCAAACCTAGTTCCAGCTTCTCTGCGCTCACATTCTCAGCCGAGCCATCCTTGATCTTTATCAGGGTTGTAGCATTTCATTCGCCCCTGACGATGTTTCCTTCGTGTGTTCAGCAACAAAACATCCCAGACCCTCTCCTCCAAATCCCACAAAGGCGCCCACTGGATTCTTTTGTGACACACAGTCTTTAGTAGCGAAGTTTTGTCGTAGTTGACACATAGAACATCTGCCTTGCAGTCTTTAGTAGCATGATCACCATGATTCCATCAACTAAAGCATTCTAAGTTTGTTGTACCTCCATCAAAACCTGTGGCAGCAGTCGACTCTTACTGAACAGTAGTAGACCCCGCCTCCTGAGCTTGTCGCAGCAGGTTTGGCCACATACTGTTGGCTGGCCTGCTTATTCGGCACACGTGAGTGCGGGTTGCTCCACTCCACTGACACAGAGCGATGTTGGTTGTTCTGCCTGTCGTAATCCCTCTGATTCTCATAGTTGCACTGATTCTGATACTGGAAATTTGGATTCGCCCCTTTGAACTGGCTGAAGTTCTGCCCTCTATACTGATTGTTTTGGAAGTTGCCTTCATGAAACTGCAGCTGGGGAGGACTGCCATTGAACTTCTGTGCAGGTCCAAGGTTGTCGCCGCCGCCACCACCTCCTCCTCCTTTGGAAGTCCTGCCCAGGTCCGTGGCCGCCGCCACCACCTAGACCTCCTCCTCCCTGCATCTCCCCCGATTGTGACACGAAACCCTCATGAACCGAGACACTCGAGTGCTCGGTATCAACTACCGTAGAGGGGCACTACAGATGAGAGAGGAGTGGCGAGAGGAACCGAGTTCGATTTGGGGACTCCTGTCTGCGTCACAGAGGAATTGTAATCTCCTCGGTTTTACTAACCTCCTCTTCCAAGGCTTTGTTTCTACCGTAGCGGTTCGGCCCACATCGGCCCAAGGTTTGAATTGAGGTTCACGTGCTTCCCACGCCAATCGTGACGTCATCCCCTGGATTTCCCCAAAGTCTGACCGGCGATCGAGGAGGCAGGTTCACCGGCGACGAGTTCGACCGCGGCGACCGTGCATCATCTCGTCTCATGTTCGACTCCGAGATATCCACACGGGAAGGGATACGAATAGATCTGCCGCTCACAATCTGAGTCTCCGTCGGAGTCCAGGGTGGGAGCATACCCGTTGACGATCGTCGGAGTTCTAAAGGGGGCACGTGTAAAGGCATGCGCATCCGCAGATACATTGGCTTCCTCTTCACTTCCAACCTGAGTCGCTCGATCCTCTGCAGCTCCACCTTCCTCCCCTTCCTATGCTTTCTTCTCCACTCCTTCGCGCAGAGGAAAGCGTCTGTGAGGGTTGCTATCGGTGGGGTTCGCTCCTCCTCAACGAGATCCTTGTCGGAGAGATCCTCATCCTGGCTTCGATCCTCGATGATCGCCCAGAAGCTCCCGCCAAGATGCCTGCTCTCTGTAAAGCCAGATCCTCGGTCATAGTCAACCATGCCGTGGTGTTTGGTCTAACCGACCTATACATACCCTCAGGAGCAGCTAGATGGGTGCGTGGTGTTGGCCTAACAATTAAAATAGATAAATTGCTCTTCATCCTGTTCAGCACTTCTAGTACTCTGAAATCCCTACTCCCATGGACCCACTACATCATACTAGCTAGCTTGTTGCTTCTGCCTGATCAAATGATTAGTCCTCTTCCTCGGGAATGAAGTCCCTAACCTTCACATCAGCGTCCTCTCCGTACTGGATGAAGTTGTTGTTGTCTGACAGCACATACTGAATGATGCAAAAGAAGGATGGTTAGGGATGTGAAAACATAATAAGTGTGTCGATACTGAGACTAATTGATCCATACATGCCATGGAAATAACTGAAATGTTGATATCGTCAAGTGTGCTATTATACCACCAGAATATTAGGTGACACAAGGCTGCAATGTTTCATCCAGATAAATATGGCATGTTAAAGTTGCATCCATAAGCATACTATAGTATAAGCAGCATCTGGCTTGACATTTGGAAACCAACTAACCAAGAAACAAACAGTGTTGCCTGCTCTCCTTTCTCAAGTCAACGGGTATGGAATTCAACACATGCTGTAATCATCGACCTACATGTATAGTAGTACTGACATCAATAATGGAGGCATAGATAGAATATTAGAACAAATTACCTACAAAAAAGGGATACAGGGACAAAAATGAAAAAAATGAAGCACATAAAGACAAGTGGCATCTCCAAGTTGATATGTACAAAGAAATATAACGAGATTAACCCCATTAGTGTACCCATCTATTCCAAATGTTCACTTAGCACGCTAACATGAATTTATCAGCCTGCCTGTACTACCAACAAATCTGAGGCCCGGGAAGAGCCAGGAAAACTACACCAGTTGAAATAGGTAAATCAATATTATTTTTTCCAGACCATGAAGTTCCCCTTGGGCTTCATGAAATATTTAAGGATCACAAAGTGAAATGCTATCTTTACTGAAGGTAGAGAAAGAAGGTGTATAAAAATCATGGTGCGAAAATCCATGTAATATCATGAGTCTGTAGATATTATTTCATATTCATTCATACAATGGCATTTGCACCAATCAAATGTCTCTAAAGCTTCTATCTACGCCAGTTCCAGAAGTAAAAAACTAACCGATAGGGCAATGGCCAGGAATTCATCTTCAAACAAACCTCACAATCATCAGTGCTACAAGATGCACAGAAAGCACCGGGGATGCATGCTTTGCAGGTTGCAATGTTACCAATGAGATCTCAATTGTGTGTTATGCCCAACTCGGGCAGGCAAACTAAGGAATGGATGCATCTTTTTTATTGCAACTCTAGCAGTGGTTTGGAAAAAAAATCAAATGGCAACATGGAGATAGTGTGGAACATGTTCTAGTCACGTCAAGAAAATGTTTCAAACAATTTCTCATATAATGTAAATTTCACGCTTTACCCCCTAGCTAAATATGTATTTGGGACACAAATTACACTATCTAGTGAAAATCCATGTAGACTACCCCTTTTATAAACTTTGTACGCTCCTTCTCTCATGCATGCCTGCTAGGAAAGGTTTGAGTTAAAAAAATATCAGGACAACGAAGAATGGAACATATGATGAAGAGAATGCTGGATATAATCGTTCATGACCCATTTGATCTTTAGATATTTTGCCGCATCACATTCATCTAAGATGTCAGTCGTATATAATAAAACATATAAACTTATAATATAGGGGGAAATGTGTTCACAATTTCCTAGATGGGCTATTTCAGTAAATAATTACTGAGCAAGGTAATATGTTTCAGAAATGTAGAATTATGGGGTAAGTAGTTGAATTCATTCTCACCAATCAATGAAATAGCCGTAGACCACTGAAGCAACAACATGTAGGCATATTTTAAAACCATCGCTAGTTTAGTTACTATATAAAGTATAAACACTACTTCATCTAAGAAAATAGTATTGCCACTACTTGTTAAAAGTAACATATAACATTTTGGAGCATCTGTAACAAATAAATCCATTGATCAAGAATCAACCTTGCTAGGTTTGACAAGTTAGTGATCAAAAAGGGACCACGCAACAATGACTTGCATCTTACATGGACCAACATTAAGCGCACCACAACTTCTACCATAATCTTTTGGTGTGAAAATCACCTCATCTATTGTAGTACTTTGTTCTACCTTTTGAGACTGTGCCGCGATCAAAACTTTGAGCTCTCCACCACGTCTTTTAACTGAGACAACACGTCTTGAAAGCTTTATCATGCCATCATTAGCAACAAGAGGCAATTTACCATCTCCAAAAGCAAGCAAAGAAAATTTCGCACCATCTATACTAGCGGTAAGAACACCTTGGAAACCATCTGGCCATGATGACTCAACAATGAGTCGCACACTGATTGTCACCTCGACGGATTCCTCAATGTGGCGAACTGTTAACTTCAGCGTGCTACGCATACTAGTGTAATCTCCATCATGAAAACAAAATGTGTTATCTCTCAACGGTAAAACTAAAAAACTTAGATCTCTATTCTAAGATTCAGTTAGGCCTCTAACTTTAAGTACAACCTCAATGTTCCCAGGATCATAACATGTCACAACAGCACGCGAAGGACCCGTGAGCTCTAGATACGGATGCTGCACACAACAATTAATTAAGTCAACATATGGTGATGTTATGGTATGTGTCGACTATGAATAGAAAATGTGCATGGGCTAGGAATATATATACAAATAGTTACCTCTTCACTGACGGTTTGACAATTACTCCTTGCACGAGCGAAGACAATATTACGCATGCGATCCATTTCCAAAACATCCCGCACGGTGACCATACCAAACACGTCTAGCGGCCACTGTAAACCTCCTCTTATTGATGCAACTTTGATACAACAGACTAGTAGGGTATTTGTAGCATTGATGAAGCGGCAAGGTTTGTCGGTGTAACACATAGGTGGGGTAGGTGCTGCATGGACGATATATACTCACTCCGTCCCAAAATAAGTGTCTCAAGTTTGCACAAAAGTGGATGTATCTATACATGTTTCATGTCTACATACATTCACTTTTTGACAAAATTAAGACAGTTATTGTTGGACGGAGGGAGTATATATTTACGCAAGATTAGTTCTACACACTCTGTTATTGGAGTTGCGCAAAAGTAGGTACAGTTAGGAGGGTTCTAACTGTTCTCATCGGTATCCCATAACCTGGAGGCGTGATAATTGCCGGCGCAGACGGCCTCTCGGTCAGACTCGTTTTTGTGAGGATGCCAATACTCCTCCGAGTTTCTCCTATCGTATGCGTTCATCCTCCTCTCCTTCTCATCTTCATTTTCATCTTCATCATCCTCCTCCTCCTCCTCCTCCTCCTCTTGGGTAAATTGCTCCTATGCGACTCATTTCCTCGCAATTGGATGGAGAGCGACGTCGTTGGCACAAATTGCTCTCGTGCGACGCTTCTGTGAGCGCAAATTGCTCTCGTGCGACATGGAGTTTAAACGCAAACTGTTAGGATTATGCGAGCCTAGTGGGTCCCACAACTTATCCACATAAGCACAACATGTTTTCCGAGCACGGGACCCACAACTAATCCACCTCACCGCATGGGACCCACTACTTCCCGCCATGAGCCATCCCCGCGACCGTTGCATCCTCCTCCCCTGCATCCTCTGTTTCTTTTCTTCTTCTTCTCCGGCGATGAAGCGTGGCAACGCCGACGAGCTTTTCTGAGCTGAAACTGCATTTTGCGCCATTTCTGAACTGAAGTTAAACTGAACATTGCCGCGCTGAAATTGAACACTAAATTCAACTGAAATTGAACTGAAATTGAACTAAATTCAACCGAAATTGATATGCACATATTACATAGCTAATTCCATGGCGGGCATACATAAGTTCGTGGTGATCATCGGATCAAAAGCCACACGGCACACATGCGGGCACAAACACTTCTTACATACCTAATTGGGCTTCCGTCACTGCTCTAACCCTAACCTAAGACCCAAAATTGGGCTCACACCGGAGCCCCAGGGGTGCGGCGGCGACGGCGGCGGCGCCGCTCAGTCGGAGTCGGAGTCGTCCGAGCTGATGTCGAAGACGGGGTTGCGGGATGCTTCGAGACCTTGCTGGAGGCGGAGTTCATCGAGCTCCTCTTCCATCTCACGGCGCGTGTCGAGCTGCTGCTGCTCCTTGCTGCGCTCTATCATCTCGGCTGTGATCCAGGCGAGGTCGTCGTCGTGGACGTAGTCTCCGGGTAGGAGGCCGGCGCGCGGTGCGTGGTCCTGCTGCTCCTCCTCCTCCCTCTTTGGCGGCGGCAGTGGTGCCCGCGCCGGAGGAGCTTCCAAGCTCGTAGCGGCTGCCGGCCGCCGCCGCCACCCCCATGCGGCAGTCGTACTCCTCCACCTCGCGGCGGAAGAACGCAGGCGGCGGCGTGAGGCCGTAGTTCATGTACTTGCGCGCGCCGGCTTCCGACCGCCGTCGAAAGCAACCCGCGCCTTCCGAACGGGGTCAGAGGCGGGCGCCGGCCGCTTTCACTCCTTCCGCTCCTCGTCGGAGCGGTTTCCACCACCGGAATGGCCACCGCGAGAGTTTGATCCTCCACGCCTCATCATCATCGTACGGCGGGCTGGATCTGTAGGCGGCGGGGCTGGTTTGCCGTGGTTTTGGTCGCCGGCGGCGAGTGTGGCGCAGATCTGAAGCGAGTGGGGAATAGCTAGGGTGCGACACATTTCCGTGGATAAGAAGGGGAACGGGAGGCGGTCGGAAAAAAAAAAGAGGTGGCCCGTGGCATGAGAAAGGGAACAGGAGGTGGGCCGTGGCATGAGATAAGGCAAGGCCCAAAGATAAGAGGCCCACCGTGAAATAAATAAAACACTGCAGCCAAAAAAAAAACTCCAGCCAATCAGAGCGCAGAACGAGAGTGTCGCGGATCGTATGGGGGTTTCCTTCTAGAAGGCCTGATCGGACGGCTAGGGTTACGCGGGGTTTCGGCCAGGGTTACGCGGGGTTTTGGCTGGGTCAATGGGGTTTTGTGTGGGTTGACCAAATTAGGGTTTAGCATAACTAATTCAAAAAAAAAATCAAAAAAATATGGAACTTGCGCACATAGTCTTGTTATATCGTATAGTAACTAGAAAAAAAATATAAATATGGTTTACATACATTTTTACGAAAAAGGCTTAAATCAAGTGAGAGACCTCGAACACATTCAAATTAGCATAACTAATTCAAAAAAATCGAAAACATAGGAAACCTTCGCACATAGTCTTCTTATGTCATATAGTAACGAAAAAAAATATAGATTGGTTTACATACATTTGCATGAAAATGTGTTCACTCAAATGTGATATCTCGAATAGAGTAGTATGGATTTCAAGGGAGAGAAGTAGGGTTTCAGTGACTAGGGTTTAGCATAACTAATTCAAAAAAAACAAAAAAATATGGAACTTGCGCACATAGCCTTGTTATATCATATAGTAACTAGAAAAAAATATAAATTTGGTTTACATACATTTACACGAAAATGCCTTCACTCAAATGTGATATGTCGAACAGAGTAGTATGGATTTCAAGGGAGAGAGGAGGTGGGTTTAAAGTTTTTTGAAAATTAAAATTGTCAAACCTCATCAAAGATTCATTTTGGAATGACTAAGATAGATCTGAGCTTAGTTTTCCATTTTCATGTTTTAAACTTGATTTATTTATGATTTGCAATTAAACCATTTTTATTCAAAAGAAAATAACTAATATGAAGATTAATTCAATAATTAGTGAGACTTCAGAACGACACTATATAGATAGAATATATGTCTAGGAAATTTATTTGGCTGATTTAGACAAGCTGAAAAAATATTTGCTTACAAATGGGGTCGTTTACCCTACCTTTGGAGCTCATTTGAAACACAATTTTTTCATGACTTAGCAAAAAGGCTCGGTTTGATGACCAAGTTAGATGAAACAAGTGCATAATAGTTTGAAATCATCCAAGCCTAGCAAAAATACCATGTAAAGTTTGAATTTTGGTTCAAATTTGAATTCAAGTTTGAATGTAAAGTTTTATTTGTCGGAATGAAACTATATAGATAGAATATATGTCTAGCAAATTTATTTGGCTGATTTATACAAGGTGAAAAATTACTTGCTTACAAATGGGGTCATTTACCCTACCTTTGGAGCTCATTTGAAACACGATTTTTTCATGACTTAGCAAAAAGGCTCGGTTTGATGACTAAATTAGATGAAACAAGTGCATAATAATTTGAAATCATCCAAGCCTAGCAAAAATATCATGTAAAGTTTAAATTTTGGTTCAAATTTGAATTCAAGTTTGAATGTAAAGTTTTATTTGTCGGAATGAAACTATATAGATAGAATACATGTCTAGGAAATTTATTTGGCTGATTTAGACAAGGTGAAAAAAATTGTTGCTTAGGAATGGGGCCGTTTACCCTACCTTTGGAGCTCATTTGAAACACAATTTTCAGGGTGTACTTAGCAAAAGGCCTCGGATTCATGACCAAGTTAGATGAAACAAGTGCATAATAGTTTGAAATCATTGAACTTTCAAGCCTAGCAGAAAGATTTCTATGAAACATGCAACTCGTAACATAAGTAACTTTTTTTAAAGGTTAAAAGAAATAAATTTGCATTTCGCACTCTGTTTGTTGTCATAACACAAGTGCCAAATTATTGCTGCACTCTGTTTGTTTTTACTCCAAAGTAAAACAAATAAAGAAGTATATGTTTGTTTTTACTTCAAACTGAACTTTGGTCTACACTATGTTAACTGAAAAACAAACACTGTATTAAGAACTGAACAACTTTCCAAATTGCTGCTTCGATTCAGTTAACTGAAGAACAAATACTGTCCTATGCCCTGACAGGTCTAACTGCCCATTCTAAACAAGTAAAAGAAAAACAGAGCAATGATACAACCAAAAAATCCCCCTGCCATGATATTTGCTTGCTTTTGCAAATCGATCATCTGCTTTAGATGTTTCTTGATCTACTTCAGTTCCACATTTAGTTCGGACTCCGCGATCAGTTCAGCATTGCACGCATTCCTCGTCGGCACAACTCTGTCCGCCCCTCTGTCCGAGCTCCCCATAGTCTCCACGGCAATGGGCGGTAACCCCAAATTGAGCTCCCAGGTTGCGGCTCCGCTCAAATCAATGTAGCCCTCAAACTGAAGGCTCTCAATATACATATCCATCCATTCGAAATGGTTACATTTCGAGTGGATCTGAAAACAGCAACATGAACCCTAGATCGTAAATTTGACGACAAAAAACGAAATTTGGAGAATTTAGAGCAAACATAACTGAGATCTAAACTTGCCATCCCTTCCTACCAGTTTCTTGCTCAAGCATCTCACAAACTCGCGCCCAAGATTGCCATTCTCATCGGTCGTACTGACCCACCGCTTAAGAGGCTCTAGGCGTGGGCAGTCAGGGCACCTTGTGAGCGGCACTGCACCATACCGTGGCCATTTTGATTGCGGGGCGGAGGAGGTAGACATCTGCGCTAGGTCGCCAGAGAAGATAAAGATTGGGGAAAGGAGAAGCAAGCGGCGACGGCGGGCGGGCGGGCACGGGGGCGGGTCTGTTCTAGCTGCGGTGATGTGGGTCCCGCGCGCTGAGGTGGGCCCAATATTGCTCAGATAATCCTAACAGTTAACGATCAGTGGCGTTTAAGGGCCGTGTTGGGCCTGGGCTATTTTCGCAGATACAAGCGTCGCACAAGAGCAATTCTTGCCAACGACGTCGCTGTCCATCCATTTACAGGGAAAGACGTCGCATATGAGCTATTTACCCCCTCCTCTTCCTCTTCCTCTTCCTCATCCTCTTGCTGCGCGTCGGTCATGATCGTCGATTCAATCTCCTCGTCCGTCTGCATCGTTGGGTTGGGTTGGGCTTGGTAGGGTTTGGTATGGGGCCACCAATTATAGATACAGCGGCATGTACACGGTCCAGAGATGGGACAAAGCAATGTACGTATTAGATCGACGGGTTAGAAAGGAACTAAAAAAAGGATTCAGATGTACTTACGTGTCAGATAACAAGGCAATGATTCCGCAAAAAAAAAACCAAGGCAATGCACAAATAAAAAAGAGCCCACAGATGTACAGATTGCATCAAATCCGTGAATGCACAAATACAAGCTAAGGCATTGCGATACTGCAGGAGATCCACAGAGATTGGTACACGGAGGCGCAGCTTGCAAATACGTGTGTGCGGACGATGGCGATCGACATGGGTAGCAGTACTCTCTCTTTACCCTACCACGCCGTTTTCGACATCCTCTCCAGGACGCCGATCAAGGCGATCTGCCTGTTCCGATGCGCGTGCAAGGGGTGGTGTGACCTCATCTCTAGCCCCGTCTTTGCCACCGCGCACAGCTCCTGCCACGGCCCTCTCCTCGTCGACGCCGGCTCCTTCCCGGAAGAAGAACCGGATGAAGGACGTGACCTGCGGCTCATGGACATGGAAGGTGTTGAAAATATAGGGTGGGCTTTAGGCCCATCTAACAATTTCAGAAAATCCTTAAAGGCCCATGCTGTCATGGCAAATGGTGAATGTTTAGTCCCACATGGCTAGTTGGGAGAGATGTACACCAACTTATAAGGTGAGCTCTTCTCCCACAGGTATGAGGTGTTGGTTGTGAAGAAAAGGGAGGTGCTCCACACGCACGCTCCTCCTCCTCCGCCGCCCGCCTCGCCTCGCCACGCCTCACCAATCCTATGGAATATTATGAACAAACACGTGATGAAAATCCTGAGGAGGATGACAAGGAAACCCTTGGTAGGGGCAAGAGACAGAGGACTACAAAGTCTTTTGGTGATGATTTCCTTGTGTACCTTGTGGATGACACTCTGATAACCCCCAAGAGCAAGGGATCACTGTAGCACCTCTCAATGTGGAAGTAAGGTATCGATCCGCAGGAGCAAGAAGGAAAAGTTATCTATTCCCTACAACTAAAGTGTCACAAGTTTTAGTTGATTATGCACTAAACAAGTTTAGAGAACAAGATGGTTGATTTGATGGATGAAAAAGTGTCCCAATCCTCTTCTTTGCAAGAGGACAAGACAAAGGTAGTAGCAAGTGAAAGCTCTCAAAGAGAGAAAGCCCAATCCTCTATGTAGCAAGAGGACAAGCTCAAGTGTGTGTTTCTTATAGGAACAATGGACATGGTTCATGGGTTCACTTAATCCTCTCTCTCTCTCATCTACGGTGATCATCATGTTATAGATAAAGTACACACAATTGTCATGTTTTAATGGTAGCTTTTTATGACGGCTATATGTCCTAAAACACATAGTTGAAAGAAATACTCATTTGTGTTGCTAGGTCACCCCTCGTAAGGCTAGCGTGGTTTCTCTCACTCCCACATCATACTCTTTCTTTTTACCCCCAGATAAAGGATGTTGGGCGGTACTGTGTCACTCAATACCTATGCCGTGTCACATCGGCCATCCCGTACCCACATACATCATACTTCAAAGTATGACAAATCACAAAAGCTCCAACACAACGGTAAATGCATAACAAATCATCTCACACCACAATATTCACCACAAAGGTATTACATAGATGACCGTAATCATGTTCAGCAGCTCATACGGTACTAATTAGTGAAGCTCAAGAGAGAGGAGAGATACAAAAGTTACCACCACAAACCCTAGTCCAGGGGGTGGACTACTCCCCCTTCATCATGGTGATGATGGTGGAGAAGTTCTTGCTGTAGATGTTGATGATGAACACGCCGGAGGGGGGTGGAGCCCTCCGGAGGTGATTCCGGCGGCGTTTCCCCCCTCCGATCTTCTCCGGCGGCAGCCTTCTGTCTCTCTGTTTCGTGGTTTTGTGTTTCTCCGCCGCCTCCTTCCAGAGAACGTCGGGGGACCTTTTATATAGGCGTTTTTAGGTCAAGACGAGTCGGTGGAGAAAGATCGAAGGCAACGGAGCCACGAGGGCCAAACGAGTGGGCCCCACGCGGCCACAGTACCTGGCCGCGTGGGCCACCCCCGTTTGGCCTCGGCCTCCGTTTGTTGCTTCCTTCGCCCACAGGTCTTCTTCCTTCCAAATATTGACGCCCGTAAATTTCCAGGTGATTTCGTTGACGTTTGGGTCCCTGAAACATTAAAATAAGAAAACGGGGTTTTCTGCCTGTGCAGGGTTAATTCCATAAAAATAGGAAATAAATGAATATTCCAAAAATCATTATAAAACATTGATATAACCCTTATATGATGCAAATATGATTGGAATATAAGCAATTAAAGTGCAAAGTTCATGTATGCATTTTACATGCATCAACATCCCCAAGCTTAATCCATGCTCGTCCTCGAGTATGAAGATGATAAAACTAACATGGACTTTGCAATTTAATACTTAACAATGATATCAAAGATGATTACAATTGCTACATATAGTCAAATGATTCATTCTTCAAAGGAGTAGCAATATGCAAATAGTTTATGAAGTGATATCAAGTATTCAAGACAAGGATGTTCATTGATAGTTCACAAAGTGTAACATAGTAGCAAGTAATATGGAACACATGTATGCATAATGATAAGTAGAACATCCTACAATGGTCATAGAGTGTAGATGAAAATCTGAATATGATAGGTGTACACTTTGGAAAGATGTATATGTGAGTAGAGGTAAAGCATGCATAAGTTTCATCCAACTTCCAAACTCTTCTACTTAAGTTAATGATTGCAATAAGGTATTCATTGGTGTCAAGCTCTCATTGCCCCTATCATAGCATCTTGAATGATTAAGGTTAAAGTGAAAGCAAATATGAGTAGTGTGCTTGATAAAGAATGGGTTGAATGTCTCATGCCCCTTGAATACAAGTACTTACACCATGTGTTACTCAACTTGGGAAACAAAGCAAGTTCAATTAAATATCATTGTAAGCATAATAGTATCATCAAGAGCGTCAACTGGGGTACCTCTTGTCCCAAGATATGGAACAAGCCCATATCAAAATGACAAGACAAACAAACAAAATGAACAATCTCAACACCCTTTTTATTTACCATTTGGAATAGTTTTTTATTGCAAGGTGTATCACAGAAGGTTCACCATAGTATGTAAGTAAATTTCCACCATGAATGATGCATGGCTTAGATTAGCGGCCCAGGCGTCTCTCTAACCATTTACACAAACTCATTTAAACTCACTCTATTTCCACATTTATTTCAACATGATAAGCATCCATAGACAAAAGCACATGATATCAACTAAATGAGATGAAGAGCGTGTTGAAAGCTTGCCATGTGACAGCACATATGGGCTAACTTCCAACCCAAAACATTCATCAAGCCACAAACATCATAATCTTAATCACAATGGGTCAAGTTTTATTATGCAAATAAAGAACATTGTGCATCAAGTTCGTGAGAGCTATATAACCAATTTCCATTGCAATCAATAACATAAACATTTTCATTCAGAGGTAAGATAACACAAACAACATGTTAAACATACTCGGAATAGCATAAAGCCAATAGGTAGATATGGTGGACTCACTGGAATAACTTTGGTTGAAGGTGTTGGAAACAAGTTTTTGCTTGTTGGAGTTTTTGGGCTAGCAAAAGGGAGAAAGTTGACCATCTAGATGCATGCATGAGTGTCCATAGAACTAACTAATCCATGTTAAACCAAGTAAAATAACAATCAGCACCAAAACATGAATAAGTGATAGCTCTACAAAAAGAATTTGCAAACTATTACTCATAAACAAGCTCATGAATCATGCAACTATATGTATCATTAAAAATCAAGTCAAACATCCCTTTTCCCAATCTTATAAAAGCATCCAACATATTTCAACCCATATTTCCAGTAGCTCTCTCATATATAATGATAGTGTGGTGGTCTCTCAAAACTCAAACAAAAACAAAAACGACGCTCCAAGTTTATGCGATAAAGTGTTTCGATCGAAAAAAAGAAGTTGGACGTGTGCAAACCGAGAGTGTGTAGGTCCAGCGGGGTTGTCTTCACATCCCCAAGCTTATGGTCTTCACCATCCTTGGATAGCTCTTGGTGCATCTCCTCCAATCCCTGTGAAAAAACTTCAAAACACCGTTTCTCCCATCTTTTTCTGTGGGGTGCATTAATAGTGATAAACAAATAGGTTCTTGCTGCATATAATCCTTGAACAAAAATTCATATGAATGTCCAGAAAGTGTATAATGTTGTATGCCTACTCATAAACTCAATTGGATCAAAAAGATTCAACTTAAAAGCTCAAAGCATGCATCAAACAAAATGGGACAGAATCTGTCCAGAAAAACAGCAGCAGCAAAACGTATTTTTCTACCCTACCAAACTTTCTCGAAAAATTCCGAAAAAATTCATGCATACAGAGGATGAAAAGTTGCAACTACAGTTCAAATATGAGCTCATTCGGAGTTACAGAATAAGAATTAAAAATCATACCGTGCACTGACTCGTGCAGGAATAAAATCTCCGAACGCTATAAGCAACTTTTTCAAACCAAAAAGGGTAAAACTTGGCACTTTATTGAAAATTCCAGAACCTAAACTATAAACAAAGTCTCTTGGTACAGCAAGAGGACACAAAGAAAATCACACAAAAAATAACCGGGTTGCCTCCCGCAAAGCGCTTTCTTTATAGCCATATAGCTAGGCTTGATAGTTTTAATGATGCTCCATAGGAATAAGAGTTGAATATAAAAGAGCATCAAGAAGCAAATATCAAACACATTTAAGTCTAACCCACTTCCTATGCATTGGGATCTTGTAAGAAAATAAATCAATAAAGCACAAAGTGACTAGCATAGGAAGGCAAAGCAAGTGCAACTTCAAAATTTTCAACAAAAAGAGAGAAGACTTAATATTTTTGAGATATATGAAATCATGTCTCCCTCTCTCATAAAAACTTTCAGTAGCATCATTGATAAACTCAACAATATAGCTATCACATGAAACATTCTTATCATGATCCATATGCATAAAAGTATCATTACTCTCCACATAAGCATAAACAGTTTCATTAGGAATAGTGGGAGTAAAACATTCATAATAATCATTGTAATCATCATATATAGGAGGCATATCATAATCACAATAAACTTTATACTCAATAGTGGGTGGACTGAAAATATCATATTCATCATCATAAATAGGAGACATAGTATCATCAAACAAGTCAAAGAACCTCCCCAAGCTTAGATGATTGCAAGATATAAAAGGAACCTCCCCAAGCTTAGTCTAGTGCACACAAGAATAGAAACTTAAGCGCTACGCTCCCCGGCAACGGCGCCAGAAAAGTACTTGATAACCCCCAAGAGCAAGGGATCACTGTAGCACCTCTCAATGTGGAAGTAAGGTATCGATCCGCAGGAGCAAGAAGGAAAAGTTATCTATTCCCTACAACTAAAGTGTCACAAGTTTTAGTTGATTATGCACTAAACAAGTTTAGAGAACAAGATGGTTGATTTGATGGATGTAAAAGTGTCCCAATCCTCTTCTTTGCAAGAGGACAAGACAAAGGTAGTAGCAAGTGAAAGCTCTCAAAGAGAGAAAGCCCAATCCTCTATGTAGCAAGAGGACAAGCTCAAGTGTGTGTTTCTTATAGGAACAATGGACATGGTTCATGGGTTCACTTAATCCTCTCTCTCTCTCATCTACGGTGATCATCATGTTATAGATAAAGTACACACAATTGTCATGTTTTAATGGTAGCTTTTTATGACGGCTATATGTCCTAAAACACATAGTTGAAAGAAATACTCATTTGTGTTGCTAGGTCACCCCTCGTAAGGCTAGCGTGGTTTCTCTCACTCCCACATCATACTCTTTCTTTTTACCCCCAGATAAAGGATGTTGGGCGGTACTGTGTCACTCAATACCTATGCCGTGTCACATCGGCCATCCCGTACCCACATACATCATACTTCAAAGTATGACAAATCACAAAAGCTCCAACACAACGGTAAATGCATAACAAATCATCTCACACCACAATATTCACCACAAAGGTATTACATAGATGACCGTAATCATGTTCAGCAGCTCATACGGTACTAATTAGTGAAGCTCAAGAGAGAGGAGAGATACAAAAGTTACCACCACAAACCCTAGTCCAGGGGGTGGACTACTCCCCCTTCATCATGGTGATGATGGTGGAGAAGTTCTTGCTGTAGATGTTGATGATGAACACGCCGGAGGGGGGTGGAGCCCTCCGGAGGCGATTCCGGCGGCGTTTCCCCCCTCCGATCTTCTCCGGCGGCAGCCTTCTGTCTCTCTGTTTCGTGGTTTTGTTTTCTCCGCCGCCTCCTTCCAGAGAACGTCGGGGGACCTTTTATATAGGCGTTTTTAGGTCAAGACGATGTCGGTGGAGAAAAGATCGAAGGCAACGGAGCCACGAGGGCCAAACGAGTGGGCCCCACGCGGCCACAGTACCTGGCCGCGTGGGCCACCCCCGTTTGGCCTCGGACCTCCGTTTGTTCGCTTCCTTCGCCCACAGGTCTTCTTCCTTCCAAATATTAACGCCCGTAAATTTCCAGGTGATTTCGTTGACGTTTGGGTCCCTGAAACATTAAAATAAGAAAACGGGGTTTTCTGCCTGTGCAGGGTTAATTCCATAAAAATAGGAAATAAATGAATATTCCCAAAAATCATTATAAAACATTGATATAACCCTTATATGATGCAAATATGATTGGAATATAAGCAATTAAAGTGCAAAGTTCATGTATGCATTTTACATGCATCACACTCCCACTTCTATTTCAGAAGCTTATGCATCCTCGGTTGCTGATTACTGGAAAGAAGCAGTCTGTAGCGAGATGGACTCCATCATAGCTAACGGGACATGGGAAATTACTGAACGTCCTTATGGCTGTAAACCATTGGGATGCAAGTGGGTGTTCAAAAAGAAGCTTAGTCCCGATGGTACGATTGTAAAGTATAAGGGTAGGCTTGTGGCCAAGGGATATTCCCAGAAAGAAGAGGAAGATTTCTTCGATACTTATTCACCTGTGGCCGGACTGACCACCATACGAGTATTACTCTCTTTGGCGGCCTCACATGGTCTTCTCGTCCACCAAATGGATGTTAAGACGGCTTTCCTGAACGGAGAGCTAGACGAGGAAATCTACATGCAACAGCCAGATGGCTTTGTATTAGATGGTCATGAAGGAAAGGTATGTAAGTTACTTAAATCTTTATATGGCCTGAAACAAGCACCTAAGTAATGGCATGAGAAATTCAATACAACTTTAACCTCTGCTGATTTTGTTGTTAATGAAGCTGACAAATGCGTATACTATCGTCATGGTGGGGGCGAAGGAGTTATACTGTGCTTGTATGTTGATGACATACTGATATTTGGGACCAACCTCAAAGTTATTGAGGAGGTTAAGTCATTTTTTTCTCAGAACTTTGAGATGAAGGACCTTGGTGTGGCTGATGTTATTTTGAACATCAAGCTATTGAGAGATAATGAGGGTGGGATCACTCTTTTGCAATCCCATTATGTTGAGAAATTTTTGATTCGTTTTGGATATTCGGACTGCAAAACTTCTCCAACACCATATGATCCTAGTGTGCAGATTCAAAAATTCAAAGGCACAGCTAAGGACCAACTGAGATAATCTCAAGTAGTTGGTTCACTCATGTACCTAGCTAGCGCTACAAGGTCTGACATCATGTTTGCTGTGTGCAAACTGAGCCGGTTTGTCTCCAATCCGGGTGATATGCATTGGCATGCTGTCGAAAGAATTACGCGTTACCTAAAAGGTACTGTGAACTATGGACTTCACTATACTGGAAGCCCATCAGTGCTTGAAGGGTATTGTGATGCGAATTGGATCTCTGATGCTGATGAGATGAAAGCCACAACGGTTTATGTATTTACCCTTGGAGGTGGTGCTGCTTTCTGGAAATCTTGCAAACAAACGATCCTGACGAGATCAACAATGGAAGCAGAATTAACAGCATTGGACACATCTGGTGTCAAAGCAGGATGGCTTCGAGATCTTTTGATGGACTTGCCAGTGGTTGAAAGGCAGTACCGGCTATCCTTATGAACTGTGACAATCAGACAGTGATTACCAAGGTCAAGAGTTTAAAGGACAACATGCAGTCCAACAAACACATAAGAATGAGATTAAAAGCTGTCAGACATTTGAGAAACTCCGGAGTAATAGCGTTGGATTATATCCAGTCGGCTAAGAATCTGGCAGATCCCTTTACCAAAGGGCTATCACGTGTTGTGATAGAAAATGCATCGAGAGTGATGGGTATGAAACCCACATGAGGTGCCATGGTAGTAATCCAACCTATGTGATCGGAGATCCCGTGAAGTAGGACCTGGGAAAACAAGCTAGTGGTTAACTAAGGAAAGTAACTTTACTAACCCACTCCGTTGGAGATGCACTACTCTCGATAACTGTATGACAGGTTGACATTTGTCTTAATGTGTTCCAAGACTTTGTATAAGCAAGATGCTATCCTACAGAGCAATCTTCGGAGGAACACACCTATATGAGTCTGACTGCTGGTCACAGTCTATGAGATTGGGTTGATCTCTATTAAGTTCATGAATAGGTCAGGAGTGTGACTAATATGCTCCACCCGAGGGGTCAGCCTTCGGCAGCATAATACTAGTAAGACATTTGGTGAAACTACTTTACGCCAAATTGACAATTCAAGGCATAGTCCATTGTTAGTTGTGAAGTAGTGTAGCTATTTATTCTAGGTGGATGTTCAACCTTAACGGGTCTCCACTGAAAATACTGGTATATCAAAACAGTGTTTGGAACAGAGGACAACGCCATGGGTCTTTGAAATCTGGTGGGGGATTGTTAAATATATAGGATGGGCTTTAGGCCCATCTAACAATTTCAGAAAATCCCTAAAGGCCCATGCTGTCATGGCAAGTGGTGAATGTTTAGTCCCACGTGGCTTGTTGGGAGAGATGTATACCAACTTATAAGGTGAGCTCTTCTCCCACAGGTATGAGGTGTTGGTTGTGAAGAGAAGGGATGTGCTCCACACACGCGCTCCTCCTCCTCCGCCGCCCCCTCGTCTCGCCACGCCTCGCCTCGTCACGACACGGCGCGTCGCGCCACGGGTTGCGGGAATCTCGCCGAGCCGATCTTAGCTGAAACGTTTTGTCTTAAGTGGTCTTAAGTACGTCTGTTTCCAGCCTCTTAATTCTCCCTTAATTGCGTGTGTTTCCGTTGGCCTTCCGCCTGCATGTGTGCCTACATAAGAGAGGTGCTCCTCTCCAGCAGACAAAATAGATCGCATCTGCTCCACGCGCCGCCACTGTCGTTTCTCTCACTGTTGCTGCCTCCGGTGATCCCATCCCGTCCACCGCGTACACGGCTGACGGGAGAGCAGGCCTCTGAAACCCCGCCTCTCGAAATCCTGTACGAGAGAGGGGCGATTAGTTTTTTGGGTAGCGTCTCCTACGCGACTGGTCGTCTACGTTCGTCTGCATCAACTTCGTCTGTGTCGACTTCGTCATCATCATGAGCACCGAGGACGCCACTGCTGCTGCTGCTGCCGCTGCCTCTCAAGAGGCTGCCAACGCCGCTGCTGCTGCCTCCGCTGCTGCTACGGCCAACTGGCTTACTGGAGGGTATAATATGCTTATCCCTCTCTTCATAATTTCCTTGTCCGCCGTACTAGTGATTTGCGTAGATGCTTCTACTATTTCTCTAGTACATGGTTATATCATAAAATTTCAGTATGCCATTAGCACTGTTTACTTATGATTTGTACTTGCATTAATTTAATCGGAAAATTGCTTATATGCACGACAGAAGGCAACATCGTGAGAGTCATCAAGAGCGTCGGAGGCTACGGGACGATGTGCAACACGAGCCTCGACGACCTCATCTGCGTCAGTGGCGCTTCTTGCGGTGGCGTCAACGTCGTCGATCCGGCCACTGGGGAGGTCCTCGCGACCTGCCCACAAGTGGACGTGGTAGAGCACAACACCTTTCCCTACGTCGCCGCACGCTACTACACCGTCTTTGGATTCGGCCGCGCCGCCATGTCTGGTGAATACAAGATGGTGCGTGTCCTCAGTGACCGCACTTCTGAGATCCTTACATTAGGAGATGCCGAAGGGTGGAGGAAAACACCGCCGCCGACCGCCCGGCTCTGCGCTGATCGAGGCTCTGCCGTCACTGTTGACGGTGTTATGTACTTCCTTGCATACGAGAAAGTTCATAACGACGATACTTTGGTCTGCTTCGACCTGGAGAGCGAACAATGGAAGCCTGATGTCATAGAAGGACCACGGAATTTATTTGATCCAAAGATGTGGAGGAAGACATTGGCAATCCGCATAACAGAGCTTAACGGAGCCTTGCATGGTTCAACCGGTTTGTGATGATACGCTTTGGAATAAAGCACCGGCTGACGATGCATTCACCAATATATGGATCCTGAATAATTCCGGGAAAAGCTGGATCAAGGCGTACACAATCCCTATGCCGCCATCTGCTTGCCGTTATATGCCACTAAGGGTGATGCCTGATGGTGGGAAGCTGCTTTTGCAGTGCTCTTTCAATGAAGGACAATTCTCTTCCTATGATGGACGGTCGGTGGCACTTCAAATCTACGATCCTCTGACCAACATATGCACGGACGTTGCAGAGGCACCTAAAGACCTCGCCGGTAGAATTGGTCTTTGTACCTTTGGATTGAACCATCCCGTGTGTGCCAAGAGTATGTTGGCACTTTTTCTAGACCAGGCATTGTTATCTTTCAGTAACTAGTGCGCACCGTGAACGAAATTACAGTGTACGTATGGCTGATTTCTGGCTTGTGAATTGAACTAGATCAAACAGTTTATGTCATCCGATGGCAGACATATTTAGGAATTCAACTTAGAGCAGAGTTTTTTCATCCGGTATTAGATGCATGCAATTTAGTGGCCATTCAACCATGTCACGGTGCGTCTTGTACTCCCTCCGTCCGAAACAGTTCACACAGATTTGTCCAAATATAAATGTATTTAGAAAAAAATTAGTGTGTAAATACACCCGTATTTAGAAAAAGGTGTGTCTAATATTTCCGGAGGGAGTAGTACATAGAATAACAGTCTTAAATTGAAGAGGTGCTACTGCAGCTAACTAACTTAACTTTTTTTTTGACATTTTACACCTCTTACTATTAACGGGTCAGCCCAGCAATATCGCTGGCTACCAAGACACGCACGAAACTGGGAGCACAGCCTGGCCAAACGTTAGGAGTACTGCGTCCCAATCTCGCGCCAAACGTCGCCAAAGCGTCCGCAACATGATTACACGCCCTCGGGCTAAATGAAATACTGAAATCACTAAAGTTTAGTCTGATAAGGAATTTAATCTCACGGAAAAGGGCACCATTCAGTGCCAGGTCTTGACTATCAGAAGAGATGGCTTGGACCAGCTGTTGCGAATCCGACTCAATATGGACATGAACCATACCCCAGCTTCTTGCCCACATGATCGCTTGTAAACAGGCTTCGGCTTCAGCGTGTAGCACATCCTGGGCATAGTTCATGCAGCCAGCAGTAGACCCAACGGCTTCTCCCAGATCATCACGGACAATAAAACCCCAGCCACCCGAGTGGCCGTCAGCAGCAAAACTCCCATCGATGTTGATCTTCAGCATACCCACCTCCGGCTTCTGCCATTTGTTCTGAACAACATGCTCTTTTTGCCCCTTTGCCTTCTTGCAAAATTGAGCAAACTCAGCCGAGAGTGCAGCAATTTGGTGGAGAACCGAGTCATGTGATGTCTTGCTACCATCAGCATTGCATTTGTTTCGCACCCTCCACCAGACTGAGAGCAGCGCCACACACTTCAAGATTGTATGCTCATCTTGTTGCAAAATCGTCCCAATCACCTGTTTTGCATCAGTGCTGTCCAACAGCTTTAGAACGCAGCTGGTCCAGCTTTAAATCCTTCCAAATTGCTTTCACCAATTTGCAGCGAAGAAAGAGGTGGGCACCATCTTCATTTAGGCGAAGGCACATCGGACACAGGGGGTCAGCCTCCATGCCATGCCTCTTGATGCTCCAGCGGTGGGGTAGACTGTTGTGGGCAATTCGCCACAGGAATTGTTTTGCTTGGGGAGTGATGTTAGCCTTCCAAATCATATTCCAGGAGAAAAACCCATCAGCATCATGAGCATTGGAGGTACCAGGCTGGTCCATCTCAGCTCTAAACAGCTTGTATGCAGTTTTAACAGAGAAAAGACCATTAGGAGGAGGGTACCATGCCCAAAAGTCCTCAGAATCCTCATAGACAGGAATGGCTTTAATGATTTGGGCATCATGCGCACCGAAAATTTCATCAACACACTGCATATCCCATCCACCACACACCGGGTCGAGAAGTTCTTGCACTTTTGTATACACACTCTGCCCCCTCGGGCTAATTGGCTGCCTACACCAGTTTCTAGGGAGCCAATGATCCTGCCAGATGTTGATGGAACTACCGTCTCCCACCCGCTTAATGACGCCCTTTTGTATCAGCTGTACCCCCTTCAGAATACTTCTCCATGTATAGGAGATGACATCTGTCGGTTCCGCCTCTAACACGCATGAATTAGGGTAATATTTAGCCTTCAGCACCCTTGCACACAAAGAATCGGGGTCAGTAAGCAGCCGCCAAGCCTGCTTAGCAAGCATGGCCATATTAAACGCATGAAGATCCTTGTAGCCCAAACCCCCTTCCTTTTTTGATTTTGTTAGCTTATCCCAGCTCAGCCAGTGGACTTTGTTGTCATTGTCTTGGTATGCCCACCAATGCCTACAGATCATGGCATTAATCTCCTCACACATGCCCTTTGTGATATCAAAACAGGTCATAGCAAAAATGGGGATTGCTTGTGCACACGCCTTGATTAGGATTTCCTTCCCAACTTTTGAAAGCATTTTTTTCCTTCCATCCTTGTATTCTTTGCCAGATGTGGTCTTTAAGGTATGCAAACATCTTGGCTCTCGACCTCCCCACATGCACCGGCAGGCCCAAGTATTTTTCACTCCACGCTTCCTTGGTGACCCCCAAGCTAGCCATCATCTCTTCTTTGTCGGATTGTTTGGTGTTTCTACTGAACATGATTGAGGACTTCTCCACGTTAATTGTTTGCCCCGAGCCAAACCTCATACATTTGTAGTATATTCTGCAGATGCTGCGAACACTCTGGCGTAACTTTCATGAGTATTAGCGAATCATCTGCAAACAATAAGTGGTTAAAACTTGGGGCATTGGGGGCAAATCTTGACCCCCTCCAGCTCACCTCTGCTCTCGGCAGTATTCAACAGGCTTGAAAAAGCCTCAGCACACAACAGAAAAAGGTAAGGGGAAATTGGATCCCCTTGCCTCAGCCCTCTGCTAGGAATAACCTCCTCAGTCAGACTCCCATTGATCTTGAATCTATACTTGACAGTAGAGCAGCACTCCATAATCAGCTCAGTCCACCTCGGAGAGAAACCCATCCGATCATCATTTTTTCAAGGAAATCCCACTCTACCCTGTCGTATGCTTTGCTCATATCAAGCTTGAGTGCAGCATACCCCTGAGCACCAGTCCTCTTGTTCTTCATAAAATGAGTGACTTCAGAAGCCAAGAGGATGTTATCAGTGATCAGCCGTCCTGGAACAAAAGCACTTTGGTTTGGGGCAATGATTTCCGGAAGTAGCAGCTTTAATCTATTTGCTAGAACCTTTGAAACAATTTTGTACCGGACGTTGCACAAGCTGATAGGCCTCAGCTCCTTCATGCACTTTGGATTTTTAACTTTGGGGATCAGAACAACATTAGCATCATTCCAACCAGAGGGCAAACCATTACCATTCAGCACAGCCAGGACTTCCATCGTGATCTGCTCACCAACAAGATGCCAATACTTCTTGTAGAAGATAGCAGCCATACCATCCGGACCTGGAGCTTTGAGATCACCAATGCTGAATAAAGCGTCTTTTACTTCCTCCACCGTGTATGGTTTTGAGAGCTGCTCGTTCATCTCCGGGGTCACACGGGGAACCACCCGGTCAAGCACCTCCTCCACCCGCTGGCCTGCAGTAGAAGAGAAAAGGTTTTTGAAATAGTTAGTGACCACCGCCGCCAGCTCGTCCTCCCTTTCCACCTCCACCCCATCATCACGGACCAGCTTTTTTATTCTATTCCTCTTTTTTCTTTCCGAAGCATGTGCTTGAAGACTAACTTAACTTTGGTATTGCTTGAAGATGATCGTTGCAGCAGAGAGATGTATCGATCAATTCTTGCATGTGCAATACTGGTTGCCGTACATTACATTGTACAGAGCAACTCTCAACTACAGCAAACTAATATTTCACACTGTTTTCTGAATGTTCGGTTTAAAAAGTTGCAAACAGTTAACGGATGCCTTGTTTTTCTCTTAGCAATTAGCCCTGCGGCATAATGTCTCGGAAGAACAGAATGCCACCGCTACGGCCTTCCCTTTTCTGGTTCAGTTTTCTCATGGAAAAGATACTAATGGCTGAGTGATGTGTTGTTCTTCCGACTTCCCATTATCTACATCGCATGTCTGAATTTTTCAGAAATGCTTGTCGAACACCACCACATTGCCTGCACGGCTGAACTGACCCCCTGGATGGGAGCCGTGCATTCAGTCAGTCTGAACTCTGAAGAGCCTCGTTGGCATGTTCAGGAGCATTCGTCTTCAAACAAACCTCGCGATCATCAGTGCTACGAGATGCAAACAAAACTCATATTCCTCTTCCAAAACATATTTTCACAGGGTAGAATGGAAACATTGCAAAAGCAATAGTACTAAAGACTCTTGATTCTTGGCAAGCGTTTTTAACGTGGAACTTGGTTTGACGATGTATTAATTGTATTACTATCTCTGTTCCGTTTTAGTTGTCGTAAGTTGTATACAAGATTTGCAAGTTGGATACAAGATTTACAAGAGACAGTGAACTTTTGAGTATTAGCTAGGTGATCTACGACACTGAATATTTGTTGTCCGAAGTGTCTAATTTTTTAAACTAGAGATATGTCATGTACTGCTAGTGTTACTCATTGAAAAATTTCTTGAATGTTCCCTTAATAATCTTTGTGCCAAGCTGCTCTTAACTTTCATATTTCGTTGACAACAAAATAGAGCAAAGTTCTTTTTGGACTGTGTAGCGCATCAAGAAACATCATCGGTCATCACTGGTAACAAAATATGGATATATAGATGCAGAAACGAGTGATGATATGAAGTATCATCTAAAATTGTCCATAATTCATTGATGCACATGTAAATACTGGTTTGATGAGTTAATATATTTGTTTCTGCCCACAACAAAATTTTGAGAAAAGCGACAGAACCGGTACAATGCTTGGGATATGTTAGGTACCGCTCATGTTTGATGTCTTCAACAGCTACAGAAGAGGATTTTTACAAGCAGTAGATAGTCAGCATCCACACAAGCACAAAAGCTTACTTACACACACTTGCAGATGCTCTGCTTCGTTTGGCCTAATGATTGAAATAGATAAATCGTTCTTCAGCCTGTTCTGCACTTCTGGGTACTGTGAAATCCCTACTCACATGGACCCATCACCCACTACATGATACTAGCTAGCTTGTTGCTTTTCTGCCTGATCGAATGATTAGTCCTCTTCCTCAGGAATGAAGTCCCTAACCTTCACATCAGCGTCCTCTCCATACTGGATGCAGTTGTCGATGTTTGACAGCACATACTGAATGCTGCAAAACAGAATCACAATCAGTATGTCGAGACTCGAGACTAATTGATCCATACATGCCATGGAAATAACTGAAATTTTGATATCGTCAAGTCTGCCACCAGAACATTGGGTGACGGAATGCTGCAATGTTTCTTCCAGATAAATATGGTATGTTAAAGTTGCGTCCATAAGCAGACTATAGTATAAGCAGCATGTGGCTTGACATTTGGAAACCAACAAGGGTTGAGATTTTAACCAAGAAACAAACAGTGTTACCTGCTCTCCTTTCTCAAGTCAAGTGGTATGAAATTCACCATGTTGTAATCATCGACCTACATGTATAGTAGTACTGACATCAATAATGGAGGCAGAGACAGAATATTATAACAAATTAACTACAAAAAAAGGATACAGGAAAATAATGAAAAAAATAAAGCACAAGACAAGTGGCATCTCAAAGCTGATATGTACAAAGAAATAAAACGAGATAACACCATTAGTGTATCCGTATATTCCAAATGTTCACTTAGCATGCTATTATGAATTTATACACCTTCATACTAACAAATCTGAGCCCCGGGAAGAGCCAAGAACACTACACCAGTTGAGATAGGTAAATCAATATTATTTTTCCCAGACCATGAAGTTCCCCTTGGGCTTCATGAAATAATTAAGGATCACAAAGTGAAATGTTATCATTACTGAAGGTAGAGAAAGAAGGTGTAAGAGAAATCATGGTGAAAAAATCCCTGCAATATCATGAGTCCGTAGATATTATTGCATATTCATTCATACAATGGCATTTGCATCAATCAAATCTCTCTAAAGCTTCAATCTATGCCAGTTCCAGAAGTCTACAAACTGACCAATAACCATCACCAAACGTAACTGCTAGTTGTGTAGTTGGGATATAAATCAGCATGAGCTATCATACTAGACAAGTTTCACTTGCTAGCCTAACTTCATATAAAGCAAATGTGAGTTGGCCACTGTTGATAGCATCAAAAGAAGTGCATCATGAACTCAAAACAAAAGTTTTATAAGCAAGTTTCTTTTTCCACACAGAATAGCTAGTACATGGTCAGAGCTCAGAGGCCAAAACATAAGCACTGAATAAGGTGATGAGTCATTGTCAATGAAAATTAAGCCAGTGTCGTCAGAGAAAAACTTAACCATGCAGATAATTTCATTAGAAACATAACTGTTCAATGCAGGGGATACAAGTCCAGGAATTATGAGCTTATGACATAACAAAACATAGCTGACAGCAATATATTGACAATTACAGGGCTTTATCAGGATGAGATTTTACAGAATTGACAGATCATGGAAGGCATACCAGATCAGCCAAAGCCTTGTTTAACTTGCCAAACCGAGGAGCCATCTGTCGATTCAGCTGTGACAGAAGAACTGCTGCCTCCGGGTTCAGATAGCTATAAATGCAAAAGAAAGATATTAGTACTACAAAAAAAGGCGACTTAAAAATTACAAAGAGGGTATAAAAATGATAGCATACTCTTCTACATCTTTTTTGTTGGAAACTAGGTCCATCTTAGAAAGGATGTTGATATGAGGAAGTTCAAGCTGAATCATAGCAGCAAGAGAAGCCATGCAACCACTGATGTATTTTGTTACATCACTGACAAACTGCACCAACAAAAACAAACAGAAATCAGTCCGGGCTTCAAGTTCAATGTTGTCATAAAAGAAAACTTTATTGGTGATTAAAACCTGCGAATCCAAAAGGTACACGGCGCAAACAGTGAAATTTTTCCGTTTCAGATACTCGACAAAGTTACGCAGAACTGGAACATGAGTGAAAAGTTCAATCTGGCCTGGCAAAACATGATGTGGAATCATGGGTTAACTTCTTTCAGGTAATGTTAAGCCATCTAGGTATGTCAGATTTGTTTATACAATAACATATGCTACAAAACCACACAAGAGACAGATCAAGACGGCAACACGTACACAGTTAGTGCACAAGCATAACATAATAAGTAATGAAAAACTCATTTCGCTGCGCCAATGTAGGTGTTAAGAATAGGACAAGCAGTAGTCCAACTACCAAACAAAATATAATTTGAGCATGCAAGCATGCATTGCGAATATTACCTGGGCAGTCAAACACAAGATAGTCGTCATCCAGATAGTTCTCTAATTGTTCATCCAACCAATCGTCCAAATTGTCTTCAAGGTGCCTAAGGCTTTCTTAAGGAAACAAACACTGCCGGAATTGCATTACAAAAATAAGTCTGTTCACATCCTAGACTACAAATGTAGCTCTTTATTTGACTTTGGTGTAAACAAAAGAAAGGCACTAAAAAATTGACAACATGACATTGCCATTCAATCTTGTACATAAGGTAACATCCATGCAAATGACTTCAACAAATGGAGCCGCAGATTGAAACTATTACTGAATGTCATAGTATCTACTATCCCGATAGCAAATCATGCGAGTACAGCGAAAATATTTGCTCTTTGAACATCTACATATAAATCCCACAAAGACATATTGAAGTAAAGATCCTCCAGTTCAAGTGGTCATTTACCAAGAAAGTAGGGTCTTTCAAAATTATTATGTATCGGATTTGTGAGCCTCAGACAGCTCGTTAGAACAATTGCAGCGATGTGCCATAAGAGCACATCTGCTACATCAGCCTAATGTTGCCACGCCAGCCCAAGTACCAACATGGAACATAAATATATTGCAGATGATGTGCCATAAATGGTGACTTCATAACTAAATAGCTTGGAAGGAAGACAACAATCAAAACAAATAAACAACAGGATACTCCATGCAATAGATGAGCCCACCATTTGGTCCCATCCCAAGCTCCTCCATGACATCGTCCAACGATATGAGCTCCCTAATATCTACAGACATACAAAACACAGGTGAGTAAGAGCCATATCTATCTATGTGCACAACGGCATACAGGTATATGCTTACCTGTAGATACAGGATAGCTGAAGTGCTCTGCAGCTGGATCCAGATTGACCATATGAATCCTCCTGCCCACCGTCTCGCAATGTTGAAACAGACCAGAGCAGTAAGTCGACTGCACAGTAATGAGAATTGATCAGAACACATCTGTAGGCTTATATCCCTGATTACTCTAACCTCACGTGCAATCCACTTCCATCAGGCGAGTTACCCCCAACATGTATCGGTATATAGCCATCACAGGCAGGGGCCACTAAACCTAACTAAACCCTAGATATAAATCACAGAAGTAAACTATTTCACCTAGAATCGCCTCAAACTGGAACCATACCAATCTAAACAGCGGTAAACAAACAATACTCCTCAGCTGATTAGCGCCGGGCACGGAATCAAGCATAAAGCAAAAAGGAAGGCGGGCGAGGAGTCGTAGGGGATCACCTTGCCGCTGCCGGCTGGGCCGATGACGAGCTGCGCGAAACCCATGGCGGCGCGAGGCTACCGAACGACTGTGGAGGGGGGTCGGAGTTGGGTTTTTAGAAGGGGGGCCAACAGACAAATAAAAATACAGCGGTATTTCTTCAGATTTCCACAAAGACAGGGTCGTTTGGTAGGCGGAGGCGCAGCGGCTATGGTAGGGGCGTAGGGCGGCGGTGCGCTGGGTGCCCGGGAGATGGAGGCGACCAGCAACCTGTCGGCTATGGTAGGACGGCGCCGCAGTGGGTAGTGGCGGCGAGAGGGTAGGACCGGCGATGGCGGCCAGGTCGGGTTTTTTTTTTCAGCTGGGCGAGGTCAGGGTTGGCGACGGTTAGAGTAGTTGGGCTGGGCCTTGGCACACAAACCCGAATTTCCAAATGAAATTTGAGATTCTAGGTTTCTGGAAAAGTTTTTCAGGTTCAGGATGTAAGAGCATCTCCACTCGCGGCGTCCAAATGGCCGTTCAAAGGCCTTCCGGACAGGCCATTTGGGCGCCGTCCAGACTAGTCGTTGGCTTTGGGCGCCGGTGCTCCCCACTCGCGGCGCCCAAAGTCGGCCCAATCGAGTTTTTTTTTTGACAAATTCAAATGAGAGGAACCTTAAATAATGACGGGAATCCGAAGTTTCAACCGCCATCGGCCACGATCAGCCACACATTCAGAGTTTCGGCCATGATCGGCCACACTCGTCCACAACCGGCCACAAATTCAGAGTTTTGGCCACGATCGGCCACACTCGGACACAAACTCGAAGGTTGGGCCATCACAACCGCCCACAAATTCAGGGTTTTTGTTTGGCGGGAGGAGTGGCGGGAGAAATGAGATTTGGGGGAGAAATTGGGGGGAAGCCGACATATATTGGTATTGCCTAGTCAATGACAGGTGTGGCCCGCGCGTCGGAGGCATACGTGGCGACGCGCTCCGTTGCGTCCGGGGCCGCCTGAGGACTCCCCGAGATGAGAGCGTGGGTTGGGCGTGCCGGACAGAAAATTGGGCCGCGCCGAACCAAAATCGCGTTTGGGCGCCGCGAGTGGGAGCCAAATTCTGTCTGGCACGCCCCAAAGGACTTTGGGCGGCCGTTTGGGCGCCCCAAGTGGAGATGCTCTAATTGTTCGGACATTTCAGTTTGGATTTGGGTATCGAGTTTTAGGCTCGGTCTAAGGGGTGTGTTAGAGGAGAGGGGGAATTACAAGGCGGAAGAGATGGCGACGACGAGGTAGGTGGCGCACAAGACGAGGGTTGCGAGGAGTGTATCGGTTATAGCGGACACTCTCATCAGCGTCTCACGAACTGGTCAGGTTGCGGCTCACGGAATGGAGATGAAGGGCGTGTTTAGATCACTCACAAAAACATGCCCAATCACGCGAGGAAATGGTAGGTCATTTGAGCTATAGCCTATAGAGGCAAATATAACTTGTTTGGTTGATTTGACTAGCCACAACTAAAGTTGACATCCACCTCGCATCCCGGATACATATGCAACCAGTATTTAGAATACACATTTCGATACGTCAAAAATATTGAAATAAAATTTCGCAGATATATCTTCATGTTTTATATGTTCACAAAGTCGTTTTGCCGAAGACCGATATTTTTCGTACCTTGTGTAAAAGGACAAAAAAAAAGTCTCTTTAAAAGCCTTATTTTAGAATATTTTTCTTTTTTACGTAGGTCACAAGAAATATCATTTTTTTTTGTGAAACATAGTACAAACGCAGACGCTCACATACATGTGCACACACTCACCCCTATGAACACGCACACACACACCCTACCCCTATGAGTACCTCCGAAAGACTGAGATGGCGGTCGAGTCTTGAGATTGACGAAGTCACCACAGGCGGCTCACTGTCAACGGAGACGTCGCCTCCCACTGAAGAATAATCTGCCTAAATGAGAAACACCAGTGCAAAACCTGGGGTTTGAACTCTGGTGGGCTGGTGGTACAACCACCCTTCTAACCATACTACCGCATGCAGGTTCTTGAAATATCAATTTTTTGTAAAGCATAGTTTGTAAACACATAGGATGTTAAGATCTTTGCACGGACATTTTTTTGCATTTTTTTACATTTGAAAATATGTTTAAAATACCTTAAAGGGTGCATATGCAAGCACATATAAAACAAGAGTAACCTGTTAGATGGGGTTGCACTTAATTATTGCCGATGGAGGCGAGCCAAATTGGCTCTCCTCACATGACGAAGATTTTCAAACCCAGCCAGTCTAGTATGCTGGACAAAGCTAGTATTTTCTTCTTCTCCGCCAAACAGTTTGCTTTGCCAAACAAGGATAGAATTAAGCTTTCTCGAGATTAAAACATAATATAGGAGTATGCAGCTGTGGGAGGAGGCGAAGGTTGTTCCGCCATGAACAGTGCTATGTGTTGTTAGAGTTAATCTTATCATGATTATGTAGCTGCATGTTTGTTTAGTTTTGCATGTGTTAGACTGAGTGAATCGGTCATGTAGCTAGCTGGTAATGTGCACGGCTGGGTTAGTTTGCTAGTGTCCTTGAGAAGAGGTCAAGAGTTAGTTAGTAGTAGCTTGAGAATAGGTCTCCGAGCTAGCATGCGTGTTAGTGGGTTTGTTAGTGCGTGAGTGCATGGATCAAGTGGTTAGTGGAGTAATGGGTCGTAGTGTGTGGAGTAGTGGCTGCGGCCAAGTTCTTGTATATATACTGCTTTGAGTTAATGGAAAGTTAAGCCGAGAGGGCAGAGGAAAAATGTAGCTTTCGTGGTGCCAAGGGAGAGAGTCTCGGCAAAGTCATTTGCTTCTTCCTTGGTGTGTGTGTGTGTGTGAGTTTCTCACCGTGTGGTTCAGTGAGAGAGAGAGCCAAGTGAGAGAGTCGAGAGGTAGAAGGAAGAAGAAGAGAGAGGCACAGCGAGATGCTGCGCCAACAAGTGGTATCAGAGCCACCCGCTCTTGGTTCCTGTGGTGGAGGCGCAGGGGAGATGACTCGAGCAAGGCGGCGGCGCGGCAGACTCCATGCGAGATGGAGGCCCGTGGCAAGAAATAGGCTCGGCGGCGTGATGTCGTAGACGGCTGGTTGCGGCGTGAGGCTGCTAGGAGAAGGAGATGGAGTGGTGATCGGCGTTGAGAAGGCGCCGTCCACGTCAAGAAGAGGCCGCTGCGTGCGGCAAGATGGCGTGGTGACCGGTGCTGCGATGGCGCCGTCCACGTCAAGAGGTGGTCGCTGCGTGCGGCAAGACGGCGTGGTGATCGGCGTCGCGAAGGCGTCGTCCACGTCAAGAGGAGGCCGCGGCGTGATGCTGCGGCGACAAGGAGACTGCGGTGTGATGCCGCTAGGAGGAGATGGTGGCGTGATGCTGCCACACGAAGGAGACGGTGTGACGCCGAGAAGACTGCGGTGCGATGCCGCTGGGTCCGGCGGCGGGGGCGCGATGCGGTCGGGCGCTAGGTACGGTGGTGTGATGCTGCCACGAGGAGACGACGTCGCGAGGCTGTTAGCCGGCGGCGGCGGCGAGATGCCGACGGGCGCTGCGGCAGTGTGATGCTGCACAAGATGACGATGGTGAGACGCTGCTATGAGAACGACGGTGTGATGCCGTTGAGAGGAGACGGCGGTGTGATTCCGCTGGTTGCTGATGCCGTGGTGTGATGCCATCATCATCATGAAGAGTTGGCGTGAAGCCAACAAATGTTGCAGTCTGATGCTGCGGCAAGACGATGTGGAGTTCGGCGTGCGAGGGCGTCGTCGACGGCGAGAGGTTGCAGGTGATCTGCAAGTTGGCATGACAAGATTAGGAGGGTGAATGTTAGAGTTAATCTTATCATGATTATGTAGCTGCATGTTTGTTTAGTTTTGCATGTGTTAGACTGAGTGAATCGGTCATGTAGCTAGCTGGTAATGTGCACGGCTGGGTTAGTTTGCTAGTGTCCTTGAGAAGAGGTCAGAGTTAGTTAGTAGTAGCTTGAGAATAGGTCTCCGAGCTAGCATGCGTGTTACTGGGTTTGTTAGTGCGTGAGTGCATGGATCGAGTGGTTAGTGGAGTAATGGGTCGTAGTGTGTGGAGTAGTGGCTGCGGCCAAGTTCTTGTATATATACTGCTTTGAGTTAATGGAAAGTTAAGCCGAGAGGGCAGAGGAAAAATGTAGCTTTCGTGGTGCCAAGGGAGAGAGTCACGGCAAAGTCATTTGCTTCTTCCTTGGTGTGTGTGTGTGTGAGTTTCTTACTGTGTGGTTCAGTGAGAGAGAGCCAAGTGAGAGAGTCGAGAGGTAGAAGAAAGATGAAGAAGAGGCGCAGCGAGATGCTGCGCCAACATGTGTCGCTAAAGGGCTTGCGCTAGAGCCATCCTCCCAAAATCTACATCTTCCTCTTTCAAAGATGTCCATTGTACATGAGGAACGGGCCAGTTCTCGAGAGAAAGTCAGACTCTCCTGCTGCACGGCAAGTCGGCAAGTGAACCCTCTTGGGCTCTCCTTACACGATTTTCGATATTGTGCTGAACTTTTGAGCATACCATTGATATTGCTTTATCCGGGTAAGTGAATGTCTTTTTTCTCTACCCTAGCTAAAATGAGCATTTAATTTTGCTTCTATGTTGGAAATCAAGGTCGATGCACATCACGCTAGAAGTATGAAAGGAAAAATAGAGATCCGCTCGTTAATAGATGAAGAATAGAGGTGGGCACATGCAGGTCAATAGGTCATGAAGTAGACCGGCGAGACGGCTATTGGTGTACTGCACAAGTACTCGATTTTTTTTTTGAACGGGTAAGTAATCAAATTTAGTTTAAGCTTTCCGATCCGAAGAGGAGAAAAAGGATTAAGATGCATTCTGGGGCGTATGACGATCGATCGAGGTAGTAGTTCTTTCGGTGAACGATTTATTTAAGCAGCACAGATGTTGATTTACATGTTGACGAAGCATGGAAAGTATTAGGATTGACCAAGTATATTACTACTTTATAACCCGAAACTAAAGTAGAGGCATTGCCATCACCGGCTCATATGGTCGTCGACTCGTCAAGGTGGTCGTCCAAGCTCAAGTCTGTGAGACGACACGAGCACCGAATTCATCGGCCGTAATTATGATCTTGTGACGATCTGGCAAGAAGGTGTTGAAGCTCGCAAGGAGGCCAGGGCTGTCGCGGAAGAGCGCCTTCACTCTTGACGCCACCTCGGCGACGTTGATCCTGCAGCCAGCCAGCCAGCCAGTTACAACATATATGTTGAATATAAATATATTGCCTAACCCTTTTCCATCAGTTCGGACTTTTGGTCTAGATGAGTAGTGCAGCAATTCTATATGGTATCAGAGCCAAGAGGTCTCGAGTTCGAGACCCCGCTCACGCGGATTAAAAAAAAGAAAAAAAGATCCTGCGACCCGCTCCTATCCCACGCTAAGGACTAAAATAGCCTAGACGTGAGGGGAGTGTTGAATATAAATATATTGCCTAGCCCCTTTCCATCAGTTCGGACTTTTGGTCTAGATGGCTAGTGCAGCAATTCTATAATATATACATAGCTCGATCAATTCATGTTTTCATCCGTTCATGGAGCACATGTATACATACCTATGGCTCCTGAGATCGGCCATGATCTGAAGGAACTCGTCGTACTTGGCCTTCTCGAAAGTGTCCCTCACCACGGTGACAAATCTTTCCGCTAGCTCCACCTTTGTTTCTGACCTAGATTGTTTCAAACACAAAGAATCATGAGAACATATACCCCTTGTGCAGATCAGAACATGGGGACCGAGAGGCATAATATATGAATCGATCTTGTCAATTTGAGATATGCTTAACAGGTTAGAGTGTATATGCACGAGGTAATACTCGCGTACCTGTGGTTCGTGATTGGTGGGGGAAAAGGTAATCCCATGATTGCAAGTCTTCGCCAAAGACTTGTATCTCTCTAGAACCCAATCTCAATACAGGGTCACGATCTGCCTGTGTATATGTACATACACGATCAGCAGGTTGCAGGACTACGACTACAACTCCAAACCGGATTCAAATCTCCAAACATGAACACTTTCCAACCCAAGCCGTGTACACAGCTTAAAACGTCTCTCAGGGTTGTATTGTATGCACCGGGTGCACCGGTACAGAGTCAAAACAGCGGCCAACAATCAACAATTCTCATCAGCATGATTCGCCAGCTTCACTCCCTACCTCGGCTGCACGCACGGTCATCAGGTCATGGAAGAGTCAGCTATCTGCAAGATCACTAGCCCCTCCTCCTCGCTTCTAGGGTTCTGTTGGCAAGGGCGACGACGGCTTCTATTTCCGCGTCCCAGGCTGTCCCTTCGGCGAGATCCCCAAGCCTGAGTCCCGCCAACGCTCACCGCGAGCTCCCGAGCAGGGGCGGCGGTCTCCTTCCTGTCAGCGCCCACCACCACCAGCCAGCACATCAGAAGCCAATGTCGCCCCTGACATCCTCCTAGGCTCGGCGCTACTCCCTAATCAGGGGAGCACCCGTGCTGCAGCTTTGGTTCTTCAGGTTTTGATGTTGGTCATTTGTTTGCTATTTTTCTCTCCGAAGCTGATATTATGAACCAGAAACTTCGATTAACACATCTGAACTGCTATCTATATATACGTACATCTGAAGTACTATTCATGTATATTGAGTTATCAATATATAACACCCTGGATTTCCTTTCTGTTGTACATTCAATTACGCCGTGAACCTAATCTGTATGTCAAAATGACATCAAGGATCGTAACTACGTATGTATTATTTCTTCTTTTCCGCTGTCTTCCGTGTATTGCAAAAATGCCTTAGTGAGCTCGGTATCTTGATTTCATTTTAACAATAATGGCACTTCCCAGTACAGTTATTGTGGTAAAGAAGTGCAGTAGTTTCTGGTGGCGCGCTTAAGTGTTAGTACCATATGTGTATAGGTCGAAGGCATGTTAATATATGGGAATTTTCTTCTAAATGTATATTCTTGGATGTTGGATAATTAGGCAATAATTCCATGATTAATTCCAGAATATTAAACATAACTACACCAGCTACTAACATGTAGAATACGAACATACTAGATGTACTAATCAACATGAACAGCAGCAACACATACGCCAACAGATCCATAGCAAAACAGTTCAGAACACGCCGCACGTACCGAACGGTTGTAGAGGAAGTAGTCGTTGGAGCAGCGACGGCAGCAGCTTGAGCGGCGACGGTAGCAGCTCGAAGGAGACGACGTTGGAGACGAGTCGCCCGCGGACCGGAGATCGTCCAGGAAGTCGAGCCGTGATGAAGAACTTGAAAGCAGTCGCGCGGAGCGCTTCCCAAAAACCTTATTCGCCCTCTCCCGTACAGGATCACAAGGACGAGCGGTTCCGGAGACCTGCTGTCCCGTTCGCCGGTGCACGCCGGCGCACGGGATGGAGTAGACTACGGTGGCGGCGCAAGGCACGAGATTGGCAAAACCTAGATTGGTTCGGTGGTTTGCAGCGCACGACTTTATATAGTGCGGCTCGGGAAAACCCTAACGGGTACAACGTGGGCCAAGTCCACGTCGCGCACGTTTTAGGTCGGTTACAGTAGCCCACGATCCGGGAGCGACCCGAACCGACTAACTGTGACGCGTCCGTCCAAACCGTTTTCCCGGACTGCAAAAATAAAGCTCGGCTCGGCGAGATTCCCGCAACCCGCGGCGCGTCGTGACGAGACGGGCGGGCGGTGCGGTGCGTGCGTGCGAGCGGCGGCGGAGGAGGAGGAGGAGTGCGCACGAGAGAGCCTCTTGTTCTCACAAGCTTACCAAGTGGTACAACACTCCACCTTATAAGGTGGTGTTTGTCTCCTCCAACTAGCAATGTGGGACTAAACTTTAGCACCACTTTGCACCTCCAAAATTCTGCCATGCACATGGGCCAATTTGAGATTTTCAGGAATTTTATTGGGCTGCCCAAATGGGCCCAAAATCTAACAATCCCCCACCAGATCTCAAATTCCCATTTAGAGATTTTGCCAAACCTCGTTTCTTGTTTATATACCAGTGTTTCAGCAGAGACTGTTAAGTTGAACTTCCGCCTAGAGCTTCAAGCTACATCTACCAGCAACTTGAACAATGGACGAACCTTGAATTGCAAGTTTGGTGCCAATAGACTTCACTCAAAGTCATAACCAGTACGTGGCTGCCAGTAGCCTACCCCGCGGGTGGAGCATATGCGTCATACTCCCTGGTCTCTTCATGAGCTTACTAGAGATCACCCAAATCTCATAGACTGCGACGTTTAACAGTCGGACTCATATAGGTGTGTTCTTTCAAGGTCGCTCTGTAGGATAGCACCTTTGCTACGAATAGCCAACAAAACACATTAAGGCATATTGCCAACCTGCCTTACAGAATGTGAGAGTTATGCATCTTCCCACGGAGAGGGTTATAAAATAACTCTCCTCAGTTAAACCACTAGCTTGTTCTTCCCAGGTCCTAATTCACGGGATCTCCGATCACATAGGTTGGGTTACCACTATGGTGTAACACTCACGGGTCTCAACCCCATCTCCCTCGATGCACTATCTATCACATTACGTGATAGTCCCTTCGTAAAGGGATCTGCCAGGTTTTTGTCTGTTTGAATATAACTAACAGTTATTACTCCGGAGTTTCTCATTTTCCTGACAGACTTCAAGCGTCTCTTGACGTGTCTTGATGACTTCGCATTATCCTTAGCACTGTTCACTTTCGTAATAACCGTTTGGTTGTCACAGTTCATAAGGATGGCCGGTAATGGTTTCTCAACCACCGGCAAGTCCATCAAGAGCTCACGCAGCCATTCTGCCTCAACAGAAGCTGTATCTAAAGCAGCAAGTTCTGCTTCCATGGTTGACCTCGTCAAAATGGTCTGTTTGCAAGACCTCCATGACACTGCGCCACCTCCAAGAATAAATGCATATCCACTTGTGGCGTAGAGCTCATCAACATCTGAGATCCAGTTCGCATCACAGTATCCCTCAAGCACCGCAGGGTGCCCTGAATAGTGAATCCCATAACTCATTGTACCGTTCAGATAGCGCATGACCCTTTCAAGTGCATGCCAATGATCAATACCCGGGTTAGACATGAACCTGCTCAACTTGCTCACAGCAAAAGAGATATCAGGTCTGTCGCGCTCGCAAGGTACATGAGTGAACCGATCACTTGAGAATATCTTAATTGATCTCTCGTTTCCTTTTTGTTCTTTCTGAGTGTCACACTGGGATCATAGGGTGTTGGAGAAGGCTTGCTGTCTATATAACCAAAGCGGCTCAAGACCTTCTCAACATAGTGTGATTGCGTTAACGTAATCCCACTCTCATCCCTAATCAGCTTAATGTTCAGGATCACATCAGCTTGTCCCAGATCTTTCATATCAAAGCTCTTTGACAGGAAAGACTTGACCTCATTTATCACTATCATGCTTGTACCGAAAATCAGTATGTCATCAACATACAAGCATAATATAACACTATCGCCCCCACCATGGCGATAATATACACACCTATCAGCCTCATTAATGGCAAAGCCTGCAGAAGTTAAAGTTCTGTCAAACTTCTCATGCCATTGCTTAGGTGCTTGCTTCAGCCCATACAAAGATTTTAACAATTTGCACACCTTTCTCTCTTCACCTTTTACTACAAACCCATCAGGCTGATCCATATAGATTTCCTCTTCCAACTCTCCGTTAAGGAAAGCTGTCTTTACGTCCATTTGATGAACGATAAGACCATAGGAGGCAGCCAGGGAAAGTAGTACTCGAATGGTGGTGAGTCTAGCAACAGGTGAATAGGTGTCAAAGTAATCTTCGCCTTCGCGCTGGGTGTAGCCCTTGGCTACAAGCCGTGCCTTGTACTTCTCAATAGTACCATCAGGCCTTAGCTTCTTCTTGAACACCCACTTACAACCCACAGGTTTGCAGCCGTAGGGTCGTTCAGATAATTCCCAAGTTCCATTAGAAAGAATCGAGTCCATCTCATTATGGACAGCTTCTTTCCAGTCATCAGCATCAGGAGATGCAAATGCCTCTGCAATGGACGTGGGAGTATTGTCCACAAGGTACACAATGAAATCATCACCAAAGGATTTTTCAGTCCTCTGTCTCTTGCTCCTCTTGGGAGCTGATTCATTGTCATCCTTCTCAAGGACTTCCTCAACAAGTGGTTGTTCAGAATGATCAACAGATGTACTAGGTTCAGCAAATATCTCAGAAGAAATTCTAGCAATGCTATGCATATCCTTCATAGGAAACATGTTCTCAAAAAATGTTGCATCACGAGATTCCAAAATAGTATCAACATGCATATCAGGTATCTCAGATTTAACCACTAAAAATCTATAGCAAATGCTCCGCTGAGCATAACCTAGAAAGACACAATCCACTGTCTTCGGTCCAAGTTTTCGTTTCTTAGGAATTGGAACATTGACTTTCGCCAAACATCCCCAAGTACGAAAATAAGAAAGTGATGGTTTTCTCCCAGACCACTCCTCGTAAGGTGTCTTCTCTTTATCCTTGTTAGGAACTCTATTCAGGACATGACACGAAGTCAACAAAGCCTCCCCCCACCATGCCTTAGATAAACCAGCAGTGTCCAACATGGCGTTCACCAAGTCGGTCAGCGTGCGGTTTTTCCTCTCGGCAACCCCGTTTGATTGGGGCGAATAGGGAGGCGTCCTCTCATGAATAATACCATGTTCCTCACAGAATTCATCAAATACGTTGGAGAAATACTCGCCACCACGATCTGACCTAAGACGTTTGATCTTTCTCTCTAATTGATTTTCAACTTCAGCTTTATAAATTTTAAAGTAGTCTAAAGCTTCATCTTTAGTGTGCAACAAATATACATAACAGAACCTAGTAGCATCATCGATTAAAGTCATGAAATATCTCTTATCACCTTTTGTCAACACGCCATTCATCTCACATAGATCCGAATGTACGAGTTCTAGAGGTGCCAAGTTTCTCTCCTCGGCGCCTTGTGAGGCTTTCGAGGTTGCTTAGATTGCACACAGCTATGGCACTTAGAACCTTTGGCAATGGTGAAAGTAGGAATTAAACTCAAACTGGAAAGTCTACTCATTAAACCAAAATTAACATGACATAAACGAGAGTGCCAAACATTAGCATCCGAATCCACACTGCCACAAATATGGTTTACTGACTTATTACAAAAATCCGATAATGAAAAGCGGAACAAGCCTCCGCACTCATACCCTTTACCAATAAATTGTCCAAACTTTGACACAACTACTTTATTGGACTCCAAGACTAATTTAAACCCATCTCTGCATAGAAGGGAGCCGCTAACAAGATTCTTGTTCATAGTAGGGACATGCTGCACGTTCCTCAGCTGCACGATCTTCCCCGAAGTAAACTTCAGATCTACCGTGCCAACACCACGAACAGAAGCATGTGATCCATTCCCCATTAAGACGCTTGAATCTGCGACCTGATAAGAAGTGAACATAGAGATGTCAGCACATACATGAACATTAGCACCCGTATCAATCCACCAACATGGAGATTGAAATACTGAAAGCACATCGGTAAATTACCGTACCCATCAGCATTGCTAGCGGTCACGACGTTGACATGCTTCTTCCCTTTCTTGTCTGCACGATCTGGGCAGTCCACAGAGAAGTGTCCGGGCTCTCCACAAGTGTAGCACTTTAGCTCAGATTTGTTCAGCATCTTCTTCTTCTTCTTGAAAGAAGTAGTCTTGGTAGGCATGTTGAAGGAAGACTTGCTCTTTGCCTTGCTCTTGCCATGGTGAAAGTTCTTCTGCACCATGTTGGCGCTAGACTGACCTTCACCACCTCTCTCAGCAGTGTCCTTAGCCCGAGCCTTCTCCTCAACATCAAGAGACGCTATCAGGTTTTCAACCGAAATCTCCTGTCTCTTGTGTTTGAGAGTTGTGGCGAAGTTCCTCCATGAAGAGGGCAACTTTGCAATAATGCATCCAGCCACAAACTTGTCAGGTAAGGCACACTTAGCGTGCTCAAGCTCCTTAGCAATGCACTGTATCTCATGAGCCTGTTCGACTACAGAACGGTTGTTAGCCATCCTGAAGTCATGGAAGCTCTCCATGATGTACAGTTCACTGCCAGCATCTGCTACACCGAACTTAGCGTTCAGTGCCTCCCAGAGCTCTTTGGCATCTGTAATGTGCATGTACACATCAAACAGCTTGTTGCTAAGAGCACTCAGAACGAGTCCCACAAAGGCAGTATTGGTTTCCTTGAACTTGTTCTGATCCTCGTCAGATATAGTTCCTTCAGGTAAACCCTCACTAGCCTCGAACACTTTCAGAGATCGCAACCACAGTGTGGTCTTGTACTGCCATCTCTTAAAGTCCACACTGGTAAACTTTCAGATTGTGCAGTTGCATATATGTCCAGCAGCTCAACATTAAGAGAAAGCACATTCAAGTATGAAGAAATTTATTCCTTGCCGGTGAATGACGGAATTGATTCTGGGTACATTTCTTACTCACTCGATTCTGGTTCATCCCCATTTATTTAAAGTATCTTCAACTTAAATGACAGTTTTGTATTGTCTAAATTCAGAACAATTCTTTTTCATGATGAAATTTAGAACAATCAGCAAACATGAATATATTTATGGATATACTTATGTGTCAGATTACCTATTCGCTACTCTGCATTTCTAAATCGTACTTATACTTAACTTCTTGCACCTGCATTAGAGTGTACTTTAGGGCAGTATCGGTACTGCTGCTGTTCGTTGTGGTGCATTTAACATGCTTTTATGTTCTTATTTGGTTCTTGTTAACCATGACATGTACCCTGACATTATGAAGTTATAATGAGTAACCTCTCTTTTTTTACTGCTTTTGCCAATCAAGAAGAAATGGATATGGCCAAATGTGTGTTTTTACGAGCTGTTGGAACAGTTCTTTTTTGGGCTTTTGTTGAAATTCGATTCTTCGGTAAAAAACTAATAATGGTACTAATATTTTTTTTCTAAAATCTTGACATTGGTAGAATTCAACTTAGGTCTCCAATGCCTTCCTCTTGCATCTTATATTGAAATAATTAAAATATGCACTTAAATGCATCGTACGTTGGATGTTCAAAATTTTCATGATCAATCGTTGCTTTTAGTAATCTTCCCTTGTTCTCTAGATTTTATTTGTTAACCAAAGTTGATATGATTAGTTATTTCCACGAGAAAATCTTACATGCGAGGCAAATCCTGATTAATGTTAAGGTTAAACTTATACTTCCTCCGTTTTTTAATATAAGATGTTTTAGCATTTGTCCACATTCACATATATCTAGATGTATGTAGACCTATTTTAGTGTGTATGTGAACTCATATTAGTATGCATGTAGACAACATGTTAGATAGCTAAACTTCTTATATTTATGCACGGAGGGAGTATTAAGGTCCGTTCCGGAACCCTTCATGCTCCATGCATGAATCCTCATATACGCCTCCTAAATCTGATTTCGCACTTCGCGGTCCAAATCCGGACCTTGGCCAACCGTTTGGCAGCCAAATATGTGGAGCTGGACAAGCTACACACGTCAGGTGAGCGAAAACAAGGGTGTAGCTTGACCATCAAAGTAAGATATGCAAAGCCACAGCACTGGTGCCCCATCTAGCAGCTGGTGTAAGATGACTGATTTAACTAAAAACGTTGGTTTAAGATCATTCGTTGAACTAATTGTATGTTTTGATGTAATATGATTCATGCCAAATTTGTAGCTGAAGATCTAAGTTATTGCCTTAGATGGTTTATTGGACCGCCATTTGAGGGCACGAGCTTGTAATATATTGATACATGGCATCTATCATTAGTAGAATCCTGTAAGGCTAGTCACATGTACACTTGGGAATTTAATTTGTTCACCGGATTTGCCGGAAAAACAATCCTGTAAGGTTGTACTAATATTATACATATGCAACATCTCACATGAATCTGTGATTACTTCCTCAGAAGAAATCAGATAGTATAATTACGTACGCATTTCCTTTTATACAATTAAGTGGTTTACCACTTACTGTATTTGCAGTTGGTAGACGCCGCCATTCATCTTTTTTTTTGTATGCTACCACCGCTGGAAATTGAGGTGCCTTAGGGAGATGAAGAAGAGAAAGGAAAACAGGGCGATATGGCCACATGCAGGTAGGTGATGAAGACATTCCAGAAGATGAAGATAGGGACGGACAACCGGGAAGCTATCTCAATGTTTGGTGTTAGTGCCACTGTCATCATCCCGAGGAGTGTGTAGTACATGAAGCTTAGCACCATGTAAAGTAGAAACCAAAAGAACTTGGTGGCGATCATCTGTAAACCAATCATTGCGTATACGATTGCCGTGAAGATGAACACTTGGACAAGCATGTAAGGCAGTTCAACCGCCACCTGCAAACAGAAGTCCAGTGTTCTGAGTTGAGAAAAAAGCCAATCCTTCTAAATCACTTATTTTGTGTTGTTGCAGATTTGTAAAGTAATATTATTACCTGAGCTATGGCGTAGGCCAAGGTAGAGTATGTGTCTGCCGCTTTTTCTCGATAGAGAACAACCCTCTTCATTGCCGCAACTGGTTGTAATATGGTGCAGTTATTGAAGCCCAAAAATAGTGCTGACCCATATATCAGTCCTAGTATGTTGAATATGTCTTGTTGTTGTTTTCTGTTACACAGAAAAACCAAGTTATGATATAATTGAGGTATGATATTTTTTCATGAAAGGAAATCATTTAGTTTGTTTTCATTCTTACTTACATGGTTGAGCCAGTTTGCCAGAATACAATTCCAAACATAACAGACATATTTAGGTACCTAACAACATTGTGTTCTGGGTTTTTCCACTATACACATCTTTGTTTCCACAGGCAAGCCATATATTGTGCCCTAAAGTTCTGCCAGTATCTTGGAGGAAAACATAGATCGTCTATGCTTGGTGCTGGTTTTCCAAGCTCATCAATTAGAAGCATGTTCTCCCTGCAGAAACAAGGTAAAATAAGATATAGTCCTTATTATTCAATCCATTAGAAAATACTGTGGGTGTACCATTACGATTAATTAAGTCATACTTACCTGTATAGGCTAGAGCTCCGATAAAGTTTTGCGCAATCCACTCCAATCTCCTATTCATGAACCAAACTTACTACTTGAGCTAATAGTTCAAGTTTCAATGAAGTAGAGCGAATTTTTGTGTTTCTCTCAATCTGTACTTCTAAATAATTATTCATGCATGCTGTCGGCAACTCGAACTTACTGCTTGCTGTTTCAGAACTACTCTCTTGCCTCAGTGGCAGTACACTACTGTTTTGATGTATAAAAGGTGTTCTCATGGTTGAAACTCCTGTATGATCTTGTGGCATCGGCATCGAATTAGCTTGCGCAATCTTCGGGGTTAAACCTGAACTGAAGTTACGCTTTACAAACAGCAGTACGAGTGGTTTGCAAATTGCAACTCCCTAGTATTCTTTTAATTGCAAACAATATTTAATACTTCAATCGTTGTGTTGTCTCCTTGATGAGTTTATGAGATGGTAGTCTACTAATTTATTTTTAAAATCAGAATTTTGCCTAAATTCTGTGATACACATAGAGTAAACATGTATATGTACTGGTGGTTCTCCTTCGCGTTCCTAATAAACTCATGTCCTTCAGTTATGTATTATCGGACTACGTCATTGAACCTAACCAGGTCGTCTTCTGTTACATAGGCAGGACTGATCACCAGCAGAAATCGCAATTAACATCTTCGACACACCATGCACGGATACGAGCATGGATGGAGAACTAACCTGAATGCCTGATGGATTGGTTACAAAATTACATCGATTTTCATGCATGCACAACTTCTCTTATAAATAACTGAAAAAGGCACAACGGAAATGTCTTTGATATAAAAATAACATGTGGAATTATGGCATTATTTCTCTAACAGGGATCCAAATCAAACAGAAAGTTGGAGACGTCCTATTTATCTCTAGATAGACGGATCAAGAACATGCCCGCAAAGACAATCGCGCCGGTCGCCTCTTCCACAATGAAATAGGCAAACGGATGATCAGCTACAAAATCCACTCGACGAGGTCGCAGGGCCGGTCTCAGGAAAGTAAGTCTGTAATGAATCATGGTGACAGCCGCGGCTTCGGTGCCTTCCTCGTTCACCTCGATGACCGCCTTGTGGATCACACCCAACTCCATTGACGCGTCAGATTCAAGGATGCCAGACAGATCGGCTTGATCACTGAACGTTAATCGAAGGCCCAGCTTCTTGAGAACGGCGACTAAGCTGCTTTGGAAGGACAGCTTGAACCTGGGCACCTGAAACTTGTTGACATCGATCATCTTCTTGGGCAGGTGCTCTTGGAGGAAGCCAGGCCAGGATGCTATCATGTCAATCAGGTTCGGCAAGCCGTCGCGGGCATCTGGGAGGAAGATGCACATAGAGAACTGTGTATGCTCGTTGTTACGATCCACGTAGCCTGTCAAACAGGTCATCATAATTATTGGAATGCGTTACTGTGGCCGGGGAGGAGCAATTAAGACAGGCCGGGCAACAAGATTGAAACTACTGTGGTGGCCGGATGTATTACCTTGCGCTTTCGCCATCTGGTACCGGAGTTTGAGCACCTTGAACCCGTTGTGCACGGCGATGAACTGGCGATCCGGGCTCTGCATGAAGGGCACGCCGACGATACCGCCGTCCAGCCGGTGGAAAATCTTGTTCTCGGTGCGTTTCTCATCGAAGGGCTTGTCCCATTTGCCCTTGAAGTAGATGGCGTTGCCGAGCACGACGAGGGTGTCCGACGTGATGGATCCGGGAGCAAAGACGGAGTCGATCAGATTGTTCGTGGCCTTTGCCACCCAAGCGTTGATCTGTTCCCGTGCCGCCTCGGAATTTCTGATGAAGTCGACGGCGCTAGCCTCGGCCTTGTACTTGCCCACGACGGCGTCGCGGAAGGCCGGTTTCAGTGGGCACTTGAGGTCGCTCCACATGCCGTTCGTGAACGCGACGCGTGGACTGCCCGAGTCGGATCGGTCCTTGAACGCCAGGCGACGAGCTCCTCGAGCTCGCCGTGTGACCGCACGCCAACGACGCGCAGGATCTCGTCAAGGGTGTCGCCGCGGGCGCCGGCGGCCAAGAGCGCGAGCGCGGCGTAGATGGACAGCGGCGAGAACACCAGGTTGGCGCTATACGCGTTGTCCTCGGCCAGGCACCTCGTGAGGCCGCCGGAAAGCGCAGCCAGGCCGCCAAACTCAGCCTGCGCCATCGGCATCGGGTACGTCATTGCTTCCATCGCTGGCTCTCTCTCTCTCTCGATACAAAGAGAAGATCGCGTGGAGAATCGGTTTCATTTATGCTGATTGCTAAACCGTGTTGTCGGTTCTCAAGGGGGAAAATAATCGAGAGAAAATGGAAACAATTAACTCGGTTTCATTTATGATGATTGCTTCATCTTTATTAACTTAAAGGTGTTTGAAATGTAAATTTACAGTTTCATACATATTCATGTGATGAGATTGAAAGTTAATTGTTTGATTTTATAATGTCGAAAGCAATGATACATCATGAAATTGTGGTATAATGGTTGTGATGTCATTTCAAAAAGTAATATTTCAATGATTTACGGAATTATGGGTGTTTATTTGCACATGTCATTATATATAATAAAAATAAACCTATGTTAATTTGATTATTATATATCATAATCTCAGTTGGAAGCGATAGTAAAGTATTCACCATTGATGAAATTAAAAGTGGCAATCTATTTGCTTGTCTAACAGAAATTCATCTATCATAGAAGCTAGATCAGCCCCGGCTTGCGTGTCGGCGGTGATCACAAATGATTGTAAACATATTTTGCCTAATTAATAAAGCTCATGGTTCCTTAAAAAAAATCTCCACATGGAATGATCTAAAAAAATCCACTAGAGAGTTTTAATATCTAGAATTGATTAAAAAATATATTGAAACTTTAAAAATATTAGAATAATTTACATTATTACTTACTCTAACAAAAGGGGCTCAATCTCTTGAATGCTTAAATGTTCCGTGTTTAGGCTCTTGTCTTATAGTACTTGCTCTATTTGGATTGGCTAGGTATGCCAGTGTCACATGCACAAAAATATTTCCATAAATCCAGTATGGTGATAATTGTTTTGCATACATGGATGATCTGCATACATGGCCACACGCTTTATCAAATTTTACCGTACTCTTCAAGGTATGACTATCAGAAAATTTGAAATAATATTCCAAAAGATCGTATATTTGTGCATCTATTTCTTCATTATCATATAAAAAAGGGCGTCATCCCACTTTGAAGATATTAAATATGTACAATGGTGTCCTACTTGATTTGTGACAAAATGGGTCACACATATGTGCGTGTAACAACAATACTATGAACTGATTATTATGAATTGAATTTCTAGTTATTACAAGTAGATCATAAATAGTTTATCATCTAACTGTTCTAAAATATATGCCTTACTTTTTGCTTTTAAATTTCAGCTGGCCATAAATATCATTATATAATATATTTTAATTAATATGCGATAGACGGTCCTACAATAATTATGCTTTTTAAATAATATAAGGACGAAAATTCGTGTCTCTGAGTACTTTAACTTGGGTTGATGGGTCGGACAACCACTCTGCTAACTAACTGAGCTAGGTTCGCTTTTCTATACAATTATAAGAATGTGGTTTTGAATTCAAATGCAATAGTCTTTATTTTATGTAATGATCAGTCATAATTCACGTATTATTTGAATAATGATTGTTCATAAAGGTGCACAATATATTTTGAAAAGGAGGGAACATTTGAAAGATCCATGACAAATGGCAAAAGTATATATATCTTATAGTGAACCTGTAAGTTACAGTTTGCATGCAAATTACAAAATCATCTTAAGTTAATTGCCACACCGATTCGTCGATTGGATTATTCTTTTATCTCAAGCTGGTAAAACAGTGGCAATGGAAACAAAATATTGTATTAAATGAGAATGAAGAGACAACATTATGAAAATATTTTTTCAGATAAGCACACATCTTCATGTAATTCTTTCAAGTTCGGGTTCCCGTCAAAAGCTAAGAGTAAGGCATACGATTTTAACTTACCTCAAACTTCTTTGAGGGTCCATCAAATAATAATATATGATGCATATTGAAAGATTTTGAATCCAAACATAGTATATGTACATAATGAATAACTCATAAGGCTAAATTATTTAGCAGAGTCCATAGTCTGGAAAAATAACACATTATACATTTACTCCATTGTCTTCTTCAATTTTAGTTGGATGGCTTTAAACAAAATAACATAAATTTGAATAAAAATGTATTTTTATTCAAGGTTCATCTACCCCATCATATCCCAATAGAAATTGTACTACTTGCACTCCTTTTGAAAAGCTAATGTTGATCACAACTTTGCCTTTTCACTAGAGAAGTAATACAATTAAGGTTAGCATTCACATGTACACTACAGAAAGTGTAGCCTGGCGTCTGCAGAACTTGGTCGACGCCATCTCCATATTTACCTCAAGTTTCAATGAAGTAGAGCCAATTCGTGTGTCTCTACTTAAACAGTCTGCAGAACATGTATTTGAAATAGTTATTCATGCATGTTGCCTGCTACTCGAACTTGATTGAACCTAACATAGCCTGGACTGATCGCCAGCAGAAGTCGCAATTAAGATCTTTGACACATGATGAAGTTGATTTGTCATTGATACGGGTCGTGGCCAGTGGCGGAGCCAGCTCACCTATAGAGCATGGGCAAAGACCAAGTGAACTTGGTTTGCTAGATTTTTGCCCTTACAAAGCTTTGATTAACACCTCAATTCCCGATAGTTATTAAAGGTTAATCACCAGCTTAGACTGGGCATGCCGGGCCCTAGCTCCGCCACTGGTCGTGGCAAGTGATCAAGCTGTAAAATAAATTATTGCAAATTGTCAAATCCCGATTTGGATGCAGAACTAACCTGAATGTGAGATCGATGGATCGCTTCTATAGTGAGTTGCGGTTATCGATTGGTTCAAAAATTACCTAATTGTCATGCATGCACAATTCTCTTAACTAATTAAAAAAAGGCACAATGGAAATAATGTCTTTGATATAAGAGTGAATTCCACTTTTTAGCCTCTAGTTATACATTTTTTATACTATTACCACATCTAACAAAATATTGTCTAGATTGTCCATTTTAGAAACTTTTGACGCTCTTTTTCGGATGTATCTCCATTGGGCAAGGTGCGAGGTGATCATTGAGACTTAAAATATAAAGACAACGGTACCAAAATGAACAGATGGTGAAGAGAAGATTAGACATTATCATGGATGCCGCCCTCCGATTTCACATATTTTGATGCACCACGTAGTTCTAAGATGCCGGTCTATTCTACCGAAACATGTGGAATGCCAAAATGGTGTAAAACCGGGCTAAAAAAATTATATATATGTCGGATTTTGTTTCACTAAATTGGGTAATACCTGTCAAAAATGCACTACAAAAAATAGCATATGGAGTTCTCTGATTGGGGTACAAAATCCAAATCATCAAACACAAAGTTGGAGACGGCTCATTTATCTCTAGGTAGACGGATCGAGGACGTGCCCCGCAAAGACAATTGCGCCGGTGACCTCTTCCACTACGAAGTAGGCGAACGGATGGTCAGCCACAAAATCTACTCGAGGAGGTCGCGGAGCCGATTTCATCGAAGTAGTTGAGATAGTAATCATGGTGACAGCCGCGGCTTCGGTGCCTTCCTCGTTGACCTCGATGACCGCCTTGTGGATCACACCCAATTCTAGTGGCGAGTCAGGTTCAACAATGCCAGACAGATCAGCCTGATCCAATTGAAGACCCAGCTTCTTGAGAACGTCGACCAAGCTGCTTTGGAAGGACAGCTTGAACCTGGGCACCTGGAACTTGTCGACATGGATCATCTTGTTAGGCAGGTGCTCGTGGAGGAAGCCAGGCCGGGATGCTATCATGTCAATCAGGTTCGGCAAGCCGTCGCGGGCATCTGGAAGGAAGATGCACATAGAGAACTGTGTAGGCTTGCTACGATCCTCGTAGCCTGTTAATGGAAAAAATGCATTAGTGTGCCCCGGAGGTGTAATTAAGACTGGCAAAATATGAATGGACAGACGTCTAGACGAATCCATCGCGGCTATGGCTGATCATACCTTGCGCTTGCCCCATCTGGTACCGGAGTTTGAGCACCTTGAACCCGTCGTGCACGGCGATGAACTGGCGATCCGAGCTCTGCATGAAGGGCACGTCGACGGTGCCGCTGTCGAGCCGGTGGAAGAGCTTGTTCTTGGTGCTTTTCTCGTTGAAGGGCTTGTCCCACTTGCCCTTGAAGTATATGGCGTTGCCGAGCACGACAAGGGTGTTCGACGTGATGGATCCCGGAGCAAAGACGGAGTCGATCAGATTGTCCGTGGCCTTTGCGACCCACGCGTTGATCTGGACCCGTGCTTTCTCGGGGTTGTGGAAGAAGTCGACGGCGCTGGCCTCGGCCTTGTACTTGCCCACGACGGTGTCGCGGAAGGCCGGTTTCAGTGGGCACTTGAGATCGCTCCACATGGTGAACGCGACGCGCGGACCGCCCGAGTCGGATCGGTCCTTGAACGCCTCCCCTGCCACGCGGGCGACGAGCTCCTCGAGCTCGCCGTGGGACCGCACGCCGACGACGCGCAGGATCTCGTCGAGGGTGTCGCCGCGGGCGCCGGCGGCCAGGAGCGCGAGCGCGGCGAGAACACCAGGTTGGCGCTGTACGCGTTGTCCTCGGCTAGGCACCTCGTGAGGCCGCCGGAGAGCGCAGCCAGGCCGCCAAAGTCAGCCTGCGCCATCGGGATCGGGTTCGTCATTGCTTCCATCGCTGGCTCTCGAGAGAGAAAGAGAGAAGATCTCGTGGAGAAACAGCCAGAATCAGCTTCATTTATGCTGATTGCTAAACCCTGTTGTCGGTGCTCAAGAAGGAAATTGATCGAGAGAAGATGGAAACAATTAACTCGGTTGTCGCAGCCGGTACGCTTGGTGGTTACCTTCCTTAAATTGCCCGAATCTGCATTTTTTTTTCATGTGCCAAGAATACACGGAAAACTATTTCTTTTTTTTTTGAAATTTTTGACCACTATATTAGGTCAGCAAGCCGCCTCATTAAAAACCCTACCAGTCCCGTTAGATACCCTGGCAGGGAAAAGAGTGCGTCAGAAACTTGCCGCCTCAACCAAACACAGATACATCGTTCATTACATCAGGGATAATAAAGCTAGGGGGATTAGAGTCCCAAAAAATCGGAGAGTCCGAATCAAAAGCGTATCTAGCTATTTTGTGAGCTACAACGTTTGCTTCTCGGGGACAGTATTGAACCACCACTTGCCCAATTCTTCTCGCCGTAAGAAAGCAGTCCATCAATATCGGAGAGTAGGGGCCCCAAATTTCTGTTACTCCATTGAAAGCTTCAACAATCTCCATGCAATCCGATTCAACAATTACAGGATTACATCCTAGATCATCCACAAGCTGCAGTCCTCTTTGTAACGCCATAGCTTCAGAAGTTGCGGCATCGAGCAGTGAACTCCTGGGTTCCCCGACACCCGCAACCGCCTCACCTTTGTCAGTTCGAATCACCGCACCTACAGCACCGGTGCCATTAGAGAAAAAGCATGCATCAACATTAAGCTTATAGGAGCCCGGTTTGGGCTTGGACCATGGTATTTCATGTGGAATCCCCTTCGTAGCTCCTTTATAATTCAGAGTTAGGCCTTGGATTGCGAAGCTCGTACGCACAGGAGGCGCCACTTTTTCACCTTTGACTACTTCGCGACGTTGCCACCAGATGTACCATGCTCCAACAGCAAGTAGCTCCTTGATGCCAACATGTTTCAAGTCAGCAGGTGTATTAATATTACTCCGCAACATATCCTCCAGAGCCACCGACCCAGATCTGTCCACATTTGCAAACGAATCTGTGATATGCCGAACCCCTAGTGAACTCCAGACTTCTCTTGCTCGAGGGCACTTAAAAATCAGATGGCTGATATCTTCTGCATGTGAGCAACATATGGGGCATTGCCCAGACACCGGGATATGTCTGTTCGCAAGTATAGACATCCCCGGAACAATACCATGCAGCGCTTTCCAAATAAAAATCTTGATTTTACTAGGCACTTGGAGTTTCCATAAAATCTCCCACACCGGGTTAACAGTGGACATACCTTGATCATCGCTCCTCGAAAGCTTGTGCCCATTCTGGTGGTTCCATTCAACATAGTACAATGACCGAACAGAAAATTTGTAAATTTTTGACAAGCCCCAAGCCACGAAGTCTTCCTGTATATAATCCACTAAAGGAATCCTTATAATTCTAGCTGCATCCAAAGGACTGAAAAGATCACGAATCAAAGGCGCATCCCATTGTCCAGTTTGTTGATTGATTATCTCATTAACAGTCCGCAGAAGGCAACCCCCACGAGGGGTGATAACATGACGTGTCGGACTTCCTGGAACCCATGGGTCCTCCCATATATTAATCATCTCTCCATTACCCACTCTCCAAATAAAACCTCACTTGAAGGTAGTTAAACCTGCAATTATGCTCTGCCAAGTGAAAGAGGCACCCTTCTTTGCACCAGCTTTAAGTAGGTGACAATGGGGGTAATATTTAGCTTTCAGCACCCTAGCACACAGGGTATTCGGATTAGTAATCAGCCGCCAAGACTGTTTGGCCAACAAAGATAGATTAAAAGCATGAAGATCCCGAAACCCTAAACCACCATACTTTTTCGGTACACATAACTTCCACCATGCCATCCAATGCATACGTTTCTGAACATCCGAGTCACCCCACCAAAATCCGGCCATAGCATCGGTTATATCTTTGCATAATGCACGGGAATAGGTACACGGCAAAGTTTCCCCAATGCTAAATCGGTTCTGTGTGTACGTGGCTGCCGCCTATTGTGTTTCCAGAGGAGTCCAGTACTAATGCAGTAGCTAGTCCTCTGCTTGACTGGGTTCCCATGGATTGTGGATCTTAAACCCGGCCAAATAGCTAGCCAGCCAGGCTTGCTTAATGGGTCAATCTGCTAACAGCTAACCTTCGCTCCCATCTTTAAAACAGGGCGGGGTAATAAGTGGCACGCGCAAGATCTTGCCTTATTTTTCTACGTATCTCCATTGATCCCTCCCATTATATCTCGATCGATCACCCGTGCTCAGCTCGGTAGATCTGCTACCCGTGTGTATCTACCCTGGTGATCAGTTCATCCAACATGGCTAGCTACGACTCTTTCGTCAGTCACAGGCGTGCAGACTGAAGATCTATATATCCATTTACATATAGATGGTCTCTTAGCCGTGGTTTGCTTGCTCTTGCTCATCGTCTGAACAAATTATTTCAGGTCAGCGATGCATGCTGGAAAGAATCCAACTGAGGAGGAGGAGGAAGCGGCGGCGACGGTGGAGGACGCGATCGGCTACGTGGAGGCGGTGAAGGAGGCGTTCAAGGACCGCCGCCCGGCCACGTACCACGAGTTCCTCCGGGTCATGGACGACTTCAGGAACCACAGGTACTAGTGATCCAAGTCGATCTCGCTCGATCTGTATTTGCTTTACTCCCGTAAATGCTGAGTCTCACTCCACGGATGGATGGATCGATCGAGGCTGTGAGCTTGTGGCTGCGTGCGTGCAGGATCGGTATCGCCGAGGTGGCGTCGAGGGTGAAGGCGCTGTTCCGGGACAGCCCCGGCCTCCTCCTGGGATTCAACGCCTTCTTGCCCAAGGGGTACAAGATCCTGCAGGTGGTTGGGGTCGACGAGCTCGCAGCTTGTTTCGTCAGGGACATGAGCCTGCACGACGACGACGAGGATGGTCACTGATGGATCGATCTCAGTGTCGTAATGCTCTGTTTTTTTTCCTTTGGTGCTGCAGTTGGTTTCATCGTGCTCTGTTTTTTTTTTTCCTTTTGGTGCTCGAATCTCATCCTGTATATATACATAGTTGCGTTGCTTACTTGGATCGTTCGTCATATATTAGTACCAGCTGTAAATGAAATATTGGTATCTCGTAGTAGGAGAGTGGGAAATGTACTTGTTTGTTTAGTGAGGTGCTTGCCTAATATGCTGATCTTTTTTGCAACGTAGACTAACATTTTTTCTTAGTATTATTTTGAACGATGAGTGTTTGATTGAACACTAAAAGACACTTGTGCATTCAAATATCTCTAATTAATACTCTTATAAATAATAAAATATAAGCATATAACAGACAATAATAGTAGGTTCTTGTATTGGAGGAGTTGCCAATAATCCCCGGGATAATATTATAGCCAACTCACATTGGATCTAGACGTATTTTCCCAGATGTAAACCGACTTGCCCTTGTAACCAACTCCCTAGCTATGTAAGGCGAGGAGGGGGACCGCCGAATCCTGTTCACATGCATTCACCATTGGCTCAAAGAAAAAATCACCAGTATAGCGGAATCAGGACCTCCTTCCGAGATCATAAGGAATATATCCAACCATAAAACATGAGCAGGGTTTCTATCTCGTTATACAAGAGGTTTGAACCTGTATAAATTTGTGTCTGAATGGTACCATCGAGATGATTTGGGCGCATCAGAATCCTCAATCTATTGTCAATAAAATCTCTAGATTGTTAGCGTCCAACATGGGCCCGTTATCAAAACCCCTCCCATCTAGGGCTTCCATTTTGGATCCGTAGATTTCGTCGCCGACTCATTGATAGCGAGTTGGTTTCAGTTTTCGACAGGATGTATTTTACCCTGATCTTTATTTTGACATGATGGGAGCACGATAATACCAATAAGAGTTCAGCAATTTAGACGTAAATATCAACCACACATGTATCTCAATGATCTTGACAGAGAATTATGAGTTGAATGACAACATATTTAGAACAATTGAAATTTAATAGACATTAGTATGTTTCCAGTTGTTCACCGAAAAGGTTGTGTTTGTGAACTTTCAGTGATTTAAAAAATATATGGGGTGATCACAACCGGACATTGGTCATAAAATAAGATAAAAATACCATTGTTTCTAGCTCTAGCTCTGTTGAAAGTAAGCATGTGTTTCATATATAGGTAGTACTCCCTCCGTTTTTTAATATAATATGTTTTAGATTTTGTCCACATGCACATGCACACAAATGTATGTAGACACATTTTTGTGTGCATGTTCACTCATTTTAGTGTGCATATAGACAACATGTGTACCACCTAAAACATCTTATATTAAAAAACGGAGGGAGTACGTGCTAACAAAAGAGTTACATCTATTGTCCTATCCTCCCATTTCGCCGCGGCCATTTAGAAAACTTTGTGTATTTAAGGATGATCTTTTCCAATCATCCGGTTCACCGCATTAGCACTCAAGTAACATGTGAACTACTCAAATTAAAACATATAGTACAAAACCTATCATTAGAACCGGCTTCTGTGCATAGCACAGAGCTGGTTCTACCAACCGGCTCCGACACATGGTTTCTAATAAAAGGCACAATTAGAACCAGTTCCATAAACCGGCTGTAATGAACTGAACCCTAAGTCCGTTGGACATAATAACCGCCTCCAATAGTTTAATTATTGGAGACGGCCAATTCTATGACCATATCTAATGATACTATCAGAGACGGTTATACTTATTGGCCGTCTCCTACTTCCTGAGGGTCTGAATTTTCACTCCAACCGTAATAGAGGTGAATTGGGCAATATTCGTAACCTCCGGGACAATTTCCGGGGAGGCGACTATATGCTACAGTATAACATGGGCATTTATTTTATTTTAGAGCAACAGGGAATCATTCCCCGGTTCTATTGATTGCATGAACAAAAATCTCAACCAGGTTCTTACGAGGAGCAGCAAAAGAGCAAAATAAAAGGGCGCACGCACCAGTTCAGCTATCACAGCAGAAGAGGAACTACTTATAACACTAGAAAAAGTAAAAACGGCAGGTAGAAATCGCAAGGACAAGTTCAGAAACCGCACATCAACATTACAGACCCAAAACTAGCAACAACAAACTATCTAGACTAAAGTAGGCGAGATGAAAATTTTAGAGATGGCCGTCTCTAGAGATGGAACTACTTAACATTAAGATGGAACTAGACATGCATGGCGACATTTAATTTTATCACAGATTAATTTTTTTCCCAGTTTGGTCCGGCTAATGCACGTTGCATAATAAATCATTAAACCTAGCTGAGCCTCTCGTTCCCCTCTCCTCCCCGCCGCCGCCGACGCCTCCATAGATCCATCCTCATGTTCCTCCCTCCGAGTGCGTGCTTGAAAGGCGCGTGCGTTCGGACGGCGATGTCGACCTCGCCGACAAGAAGCTCCAGCTCTTAATGTTCAAGTGCAAGGACAGGAAGGCGGACGGGTACGCAGGCAAAGAACTCGAGATCTACAACGAGAGGCTTAAGAAAATGAACATCGGAGTTCGTCTCGTGGGCGCGCCTCCGGCTGTATCCTACCTGGCCATCCTAGGCGCCCGGCTGTTCGCCGAAATCGTAGCCGTCGACAAGACCGTCATCGTCATCGTGTTGGGCTTCACAGGTGATGGAGGCCGGATGTCCTATCTCATCTACGATGTCGTCGCCTTGTCGCTCCGCATGACCTCCCCGCCGATCCTTAGCCCCAACGTCTCCATCGCGTGCCCATGCCAGGGCGACGCCTCCTACGCCCTGCTGGTCCACACGGGTGTGCTGGCTGGCATCAATCTCCACCTGTGGCGGCCCTCGTCGTCGCGGCCCTGGTCCAAGTTCAAGAAGCCCAGCTTCACTGACCTCATCGACTGGAGCGTGATTAAGGTCGACACGGAGTTCTCGTTCAAAGGCCACACCTACTGGGTTGACCTCCTGTGCGGTGTCTCCTACTGCAGCTGTGACGCCGTCCTCGACGACAACAGCAACATGGTGGAGTTCGGCTTCATCCCCCTGCCCTCCCAGGAGAGGGGCAACCACCGCAACTACAAACGTGTGGCGCTGCCGGTCGCCTACCGGACCATGGGCGTCGCCTATGACTCCTTCATCAGGTTCATCTCCATCAACGGCTTCCAAGACCACGTCGAACACAAGGACCGCACGGTGACCGTGTGGAAGCTGCTGGGCCACGTCAAGGGGTGGGAGAAGAAGCACGAGCTCAGCCTGGAGACGCTGTGGGAGAACCAGGGGTTCGGCGACGTGCCCAAGAACTTGACGCTCATGTACCCCTCCTGACCAGCAGGGACACAGATGTTGTGTACTTGGTGCTCGGCGAGTTCTTCGAGAACCTGTACAAGAAGAAGTTCTTCCTGGGTAGCGCGCGCTACTTGCTCGCTGTTGACATGCAGAAGAAGATCGTCACATCTGCACCTCTGGCGCGCTGGATTGCCGAATCGTTCGTCTCTTGCGGTTTCGGCCGACGTCTCCGTAAAGCTCTTGTTGGACCTTGTGATGATGACGGAATACCCAGGGGCAATGGAGGAGAAGAGGCCCCCATACCCATGAAGAAGCCTAGGCGCAATTAATGGAGGAAATGTAGCAGAGGCCCCCATACGACCATACCCATGAAGAAGCCTAGGCGCAATGGATGAAATATTGCAGAGAGGCCTAGGATGAAGAAGCCTGTGTGCAATTGCCACTACCGGAAAAATCGAATTTGCCGTGCGGACAAGTCTCTACCGTGCGCCGCAGGTTCTCGGAACACGGCAAAGAAAACTTTGCCGTGCAGGAAACAGAAAGATCACGACAAATAAACGATGCACGGCACAAAAGCTCCCGAGCACACGGCAAAGAAAATGGCACAGCAAAACGGAACCAAAACACACGGCAAATACAGGAATCTCGGGAAAGATTTCTTTGCCGTGATCCTTTATGTAACATCACGGCAAAATAGTTGACTAGGATCCGCAAGTTTGCCGCGCTCCCCAATATTTCGCGGGAAATATCTAAATAAATTTCCCGCGCTATAAATAAATTGGCGGGAAAAGCTATACCGTGTGCAGAGAAAAAGCACACGGCACAGAACTTCTTTGCCGTGTGCCTACCAGTGCCCCGCACGGCACAGAACTTCTTTGTCGTGTGCTCTTTATGCTGTCACACGGCAAACCATGTGTTTGCACTTACCCCTTTGTTTGTTTTATTTTTGATATGCTTCCTTTGTTTTCTTTGTTAAGGCTTCTAGTACGTTCATTTACTTCACCTAACACAACCAAGGAAAAAATTACACTGGCCTACCCCCTTTCGACGCCGTTCAAGGTGGTAGACGAAAACGTTAGGGTTTTTCCAGCAGATCTAGGGTTTCGCCGAATCGGGGCCCCGGAGCATCGGAAACCCACCCAAACCAAGGTTTTGCCATAACATGTATGTACAAGTGTGTTGGTTGTTGTACGTCTTCACCGACCGCACTCTCTCTCTACTAAGTTTCTTGACTTATAGCTTAAAACTCCCGTTTCGGGGGAACCGGGGCAATCTTGTGAGAACTTGTGATAGTAGTTGGTTTTCCATGTTCATATGTCATAACCTAACACAACCAAGGAAAAAAGTTCACTGGCCTACCCCCTTTCGACTTCGGTCAAGGGGGTAGATGGGAACTTTGAGTTTTTTCCAGCGGATCTAGATTTTCGCCGAATCGGGGGCACGGAGCGTCGGAAACCCACCCAACCTAGGTTTTGCCATACCATGTGTGTACAAGTGTGTTGGGTGCTGTAAATGTCCAAGACTTCATGTGGTCTGTCGCATGATTCCGTGCCCGGCACCCGACACGGGAGTTTTCACCTCTAAGTGTCGGAACTTACTACGGAGTAAGAGGGGTCGGTGAAGGGGGTCGCACCTCGGAGCCGTATCCTGGTTCCCACAACCTACCAACACACTCTTTACATATATTAGGGACCCATGCAAGTTTTGGTGGGATTCCGACGCTCCGGACCCCGCTACGGCGAAACCCTACGCCCGCTGGAAAAAAGTCAAACCTGTCGATCTACCCCTTTGACCGACGCCGAGAGGGGGTAGACGCATGAACTTTTTTGCTTGGTTGTGTTAGGTGGGTACATAGGACCATGGGGAACCAACATTTCATGTGGTTCGTCGCATGATTCCGTGCCCGGCACCCGACACGGGAGTTTTCACCTCTAAGTGTCGGAACTTACTACGGAGTAAGAGGGGTCGGTGAAGGGGGTCGCACCTCGGAGCCGTATCTTGGTTCCCACAACCTACCAACACACCCTTATACATATATTAGGGACCCATGCAAGTTTTGGTGGGATTCCGACGCTCCAGACCCTGCTACGGCGAAACCCTACGCCCACTGGAAAAAAGTCAAACCTGTCGATCTACCCCTTTGACCGGCGCCGAGAGGGGGTAGACGCATGAAAAATTTTTGCTTGGTTGTGTTAGGTTGGTACATAGGACCATGGGGAACCAACATTTCATGTGGTTCGTCGCATGATTCCGTGCCCGACACCCGACACGGGAGTTTTCACCTCTAAGTGTCGGAACTTACAACGGAGTAAGAGGGGTCGGTGAAGGGGGTCGCACCTCGGAGCCCTATCTTGGTTCCCACAACCTACCAACACACTCTTGTACATATATTAGGGACCCATGCAAGTTTTGGTGGGATTCCGACGCTCCGGACCCCGCTACGGCGAAACCCTACGCCCGCTGGAAAAAGTCAAACATGTCGATCTACCCCTTTGACCGGCGCCGATAGGTGGTAGACTGATGCATGTAAAATGCATACATGAACTTTGCATTATTTTACTTATATTCCAGTCATATTTGCATCATATAAGGGTTATATCACTGTTTTATAATGATTTTGGGAATATTTGATATGTTTCCTATTTTTTATGGAATTAACCCTGCGCAGGCAGAAAACCCTATTTCTTTATTTTTAATGTTTCAGGGACCCAAACGACGTCCAAATGACCTGCAAATTTACGGGCGTCAATATTTGGAAGGAAGAAGACCTGGGGGCGAAGGAAGCAAACAAGCGGAGGCCCGAGGGCCCAGATGAGTGGGCCCACGCGGCCCATGTACCTGGCCGCTTGGGACCCCCTCCCTTTTGGCCCTCGGAGCTCCGCTGCCGTCGATCTTTCCTCCACCGACTCCGTTTTGACCTAAAACCGCCTATAAAAATAGTCCCCCGACGTTCTCTGGAAGGAGCGCCGCAGAAATACAGAAACACCGAAACAAAGACCTGGAGTTGCAGATTGGAGGGGGAAAACTCCGGCGGGGCGCTGCCGGCGTGGTCTCCATCTTCTCCAACGACTTCTCCACCGTCTCCATGATGAAGAGGGAGTAGTCCACCCCTGGACTATGGGTTTGTGGAAGTAACTTATGTATCTCTCTCTCTCGAGCTTCACTAATTAGTACCTATGAGCTGCTGAACATGATTACGGTTATCTATGTAATACCTTTGTGGTGGATCTTTTTATGAGTTAATATATGTTTGAGATTGCAATGGTTTTGTTTCAGTTATGAAAGTAGATGCATATTATGTACCCCGTTCTTATTTACTTGCCATGATCAAGCATGTTTATGAGAGCGTGTGAGGGGGAACGTGTGCATTAGTTGGAGTAACGGGGGGTGGCTAGTGCAGTGAACGTGAGAGAAAGTTTTGCGATCCACTTGGGTATCTCTACCTTACTTTGTTGCCTCACTAGGGATAAAAAGAAATACCATGCTACCGGAGATGTGGGTGTGACCATTGCCACTACTCCATGACTAGATCTAGCATGTTCTTATTTACCACTTTTCCATTTTCTGCCATTTAAAAATCCGAAAATACAAAAACACTTTTACATCTTGCATTCATCATATAAAACCCAAAAATATCATTTATCATGGCTACCACCATCCTTGCATATTTATTTACCACCATTGCATATTTATTTCTTGTTTTCATTGCATATTATCTTGATATCATTCTCACACCTTGTGCTTGACAACCACTAGGTGAGGTTGAGGACCAAAACATTTGCTTTGTTTTGTAGGTAACCAAAAGAAGGATAGGAAAGATAAATCTTCACTACTGATTCCCCGAGAGTTCGATATTAAACCCTCGAGTCACCCCTCGTGGGGAAAACACGTCTTCCACTTACTACACACTCTGCACTTGGAGTCTCAACCTAACCCAAATTCTTTTGATGCAGGTAACTACGTCATCGGGTATCAAGACTATTTTCTGGCGCCGTTGCCGGGGAATCATTGCTGAAAGGTTTATCCAAGGGTCCCCTGCACTAGCTCTGTTTTCTGGTGCCGGATTTATCCAAGGATTTCTCACCAAGTCAACTTCATCACCAACTTGTGCTAACACCTAAGCTTGGGGAGGTTGCACCTACGTGAGCATCATCTTATCCATCTTTACCTTCAAAGCAATTTATCTTGTTTTGTCATTGTCTTGCATATTTATTTACAGTTTTGCATAAAAAATTAAAAACACATAAAAACTTTATTAAAATGCCTTCTAGTGTTGAAATGAACAATTTTGGTCAATACTATGGAGAGTCGTTAATGGATGCTTGGTTTAGAATTAAGGGCATTAGTAAAAATGGTGTCAACAAATATACCCCTGCTACTTTGATAAGAAACTTTTATAATGGTCTAGATGGGTGGTCAAAATGTTTTCTAGACTCATTAACTTGTGGAAGATTTGCCTCTGGAAATCCCTCACATGCTAATAATCTAATGGAAAATCTATTTGGAAATTCTATAGAATCAAAAGATGAAATTATGATCAAACAACTAAACGTTTCTATGGATAGGTCAATATTATGTCTACAAACTTATATGGAAGATTATCCTACTAAAAATGAGATGCATTCATTTATCCTTCATACAAAATCTAGTATGAAGAAGACAAACAACACTATTTCGGGAATTTCTTTGAAAATGGAAACTATATTGAATTATGCCAAGTCTAAAAAGAAGTTGACTAGGGAATTAAATGAAAGAATATCTTCTATGTTGGGACCTTTAGACAAGGATATTAAGAATTATGTTGAAAAAGAGGATGATCTCCAAATAGCCTTGAATGCTGCTTTAAAGAGAAGAAATGAGAATTTTGTTTGGATTGAGGAAGTTAAAATGCTTAGTGAATTCAAGGATCCATTGTTTGACTTAGGGAATTGTAGCTTGCATGAATTAATATCCATCTTACAAAAATTTGCAAGTGATCCTTCCATCAACTATAACCAAGCTGGTTTTGGTTCTTATATTGCTAATCATGTCTTGAAAGAAAAGATTGCTAGGTACAACCAAGAGGCTATGATACCACCTAAGCTTGGGGATATATGGATTCCCAAAGTCCTAGTAACCATTAGAAAAGAGACACACCATGCTATACTTGATCTAGGATCTAGTGTCTCTGTTTTATCTAAAGAACTATATGATATACTTGAATTGAAAAATCTTGAAAAATGCTCTATTGAACTTGCACTTGCTGATGATTCCATTAAACATGCTTTAGGAAAAGTAAGTGATGTTATGGTAGAGTTACATATGACTTTTATACCTGTTGATTTTCTAATCATGGATATGGGGAATAAAACCTCTAGTCCAATTATTCTTGGAAGACCTTTTCTTCGAACTACAGGTGCTATCATTGATTCAAAAGAAGGGAATGTGAAGTTTCAGTTTCCACACAAGAAGTGCATGGAACACTTCCCAAGGAAGAGAGGCACATCATTCAAGCTCCCTCATGAGCTTCGTCCATTATAAACATCAAGTAAGAAGCCTAGCTATATGGCTATAAAGAAAGCGCTTTACGAGAGGCAACCCGGTTATTTTTATTTGTGATTTTCCTTGTGTCCTATTGCTGTAACAAGAGACTTAGTGTTTAGTTTAGTTTCTGGAATTTTTAATAAAGTGCCAAGTTTTACTCATTTTGGTGTGAAGAAGTTGCTTATAGCGTTCGGAGATTTTATTCCTGCACGAATCTGTGCACGGTATGATTTTTAATTCTTATTCTGTAACTCTGAATGAGCTCATATTTAAACTGTAGTAGAAACTTTTCATCCTATGTATGCATGAATTTTTTCAGAATTTTCCGACAAAGTTAAGTAGGGTAGAAAAATACGTTTAGCTGCTGCTGTTTTTCTGGACAGATTATGTCCCATTATGTTTGATGCATGCTTAGAACTTTTAACATGAATCTTTTTGATCCAATTGAGTTTATGAGTAGGCATACAACATTATACACTTTCTGGACATTCATATGATTTTTTGTCCAAGGATTATATGCAGCAAGAAATCTATTTGTTTATCACTACTAATGCACCCCACAGAAAAAGAAATGAGAGAAACGGTGTTTTGAAGTTTTTTCACAGGGATTAGAGGAGATGCACAAAGAGCTATCCAAGGATGGTGAAGACCATAAGCTTGGGGATGTGAAGACAACCCCACTGGACCTACACACTCTCGGTTTGCATACGTCTAACTTCTGTTTTTCGATCGAAACACTTTATCGCATAAACTTGGAGCGTCTTTTTGTTTGTTTTGGTGTGATTTTTATTTTGTGAGACCACCACACTATCATTTATATATGAGAGAGCTACTGGAAATTTGGGTTGAATTATGTCGGATGCTATTATAAGATTGGGAAAAGGGATGTAGGAGTTCATTTTAAAAGATACATATAGTTGCATGATTTATGAGCTTGTTAATGAATGTTAATTTGCAAGTATTTTTAATGTTTCAGGGACCCAAACGACGTCCAAATGACCTGCAAATTTACGGTCGTCAATATTTGGAAGGAAGAAGACCTGGGGCGAAGGAAACAAACAAGCGGAGGCCCGGGGGCCCAGATGAGTTATCATTGAACATCCTTGCATTGAATACTTGATATCACTTCATAAACTATCTTGCATATTGCTACTCCTTTTAAGAATGAACCATTTGACTCTATGTAGCAATAGTAATCATCTTTGATATCCATTGTTAGTATTAAATTGCAAAGTCCATGTTAGTTTTATCACCTTCATGCTCGAGGACGAGTATAGGTTAAGCTTGGGGATGTTGATGCATGTAAAATGCATACATGAACTTTGCATTATTTCACTTATATTCCAGTCATATTTGCATCATATAAGGGTTATATCACTGTTTTATAATGATTTTGAGAATATTTGATATGTTTCCTATTTTTTTATGGAATTAACCCTGCGCAGGCAGAAAACCCTATTTCTTTATTTTTAATGTTTCAGGGACCCAAACGACGTCCAAATGACCTGCAAATTTACGGTCGTCAATATTTGGAAGGAAGAAGACCTGGGGCGAAGGAAGCAAACAAGCGGAGGCCCGGGGGCCCAGATGAGTTATCATTGAACATCCTTGCATTGAATACTTGATATCACTTCATAAACTATCTTGCATATTGCTACTCCTTTTAAGAATGAACCATTTGACTCTATGTAGCAATAGTAATCATCTTTGATATCCATTGTTAGTATTAAATTGCAAAGTCCATGTTAGTTTTATCACCTTCATGCTCGAGGACGAGTATAGGTTAAGCTTGGGGATGTTGATGCATGTAAAATGCATACATGAACTTTGCATTATTTCACTTATATTCCAGTCATATTTGCATCATATAAGGGTTATATCACTGTTTTATAATGATTTTGAGAATATTTGATATGTTTCCTATTTTTTTATGGAATTAACCCTGCGCAGGCAGAAAACCCTATTTCTTTATTTTTAATGTTTCAGGGACCCAAACGACGTCCAAATGACCTGTAAATTTACGGTCGTCAATATTTGGAAGGAAGAAGACCTGGGGCGAAGGAAGCAAACAAGCGGAGGCCCGAGGGCCCAGATGAGTGGGCCCACGCGGCCCATGTACCTGGCCGCGTGGGACCCCCCTTTTGGCCCTCGGAGCTCCGCTGCCGTCGATCTTTCCTCCACCGACTCCGTTTTGACCTAAAACCGCCTATAAAAATAGTCCCCCGACGTTCTCTAGAAGGAGCGCCGCAGAAACACAGAAACACCGAAACAGAGACCTGGAGTTGCAGATTGGAGGGGGAAAACTCCGGCGGGGCGCTGCCGGCGTGGTCTCCATCTTCTCCAACAACTTCTCCACCGTCTCCATGATGAAGAGGGAGTAGTCCACCCTGGACTATGGGTTTGTGGAAGTAACTTATGTATCTCTCTCTCTCGAGCATCACTAATTAGTACTGTATGAGCTGCTGAACATGATTACGGTCATCTATGTAATACCTTTGTGGTGGATCTTTTTATAAGTTAATATATGTTTGAGATTGAAATGGTTTTGTTTCAGTTATGAAAGTAGATGCATATTATGTACCCCATTCTTATTTACTTGCCATGATCTAGCATGTTTATGAGAGCGTGTGAGGGGGAACGTGTGCATTAGTTGGAGTAACGGGGGGTGGCTAGTGCAGTGAACGTGAGAGAAAGTTCTGCGATCCACTTGGGTATCTCTACCTTACTTTGTTGCCTCACTAGGGATAAAAAGAAATACCATGCTACCGGAGATGTGGGTGTGACCATTGCCACTACTCCATGACTAGATCTAGCATGTTCTTATTTTAACTTCATGTCATGATACTTATTGCTATACTCTGACTTACCTTAATTACTGAGGTGTTATGATTTAGTTCGCATCTTGGTGGAGTATAAGAGAGACTAATAACCAAAAGGTCTCTATGTTAGGTGATGGCGTGAATCACATGCTCGTTGGGAGACCCCAAGAGGAAGGTATGATGCAGTTCAGCAGCAAGTTTTCCCTCAGAAAGAAACCAAGGTTATCGAACCAGTAGGAGCAGCAACTCTTCAGAAGGTTGTTGGCGACGCCGTTACTCGATCACCAACGTGGAATCTGCACACAACACAATCAAACTACTTTGCCCCAACGAAACAGTGAGGTTGTCAATCTCACTGGCTTGCTGAAAACAAAGGATTAAACGTATGGTGTGGAAAATGAGTATTAAATTGCAGAGAATGAAAAAGGAACAGTTTGCAGTTTGTGGTTGTTTAATCAGTGTAAAAGAATGGACCGGGGTCCACAGTTCACTAGTGGTGTCTCTCCATAAAAGATAACTAACATGTTGGGTGAACAAATTACAGCTGGGCAATTGACGAATAGTGAGCGCATGACAATGCATATACATGACATGTTGACTACTATGATATTTAATTGGGCATTACGACATAATACATAGACCGTTATCCAACAGCATCTATGACTAATAATCCACCGCCGGGTTGTCATCCGAGTCCCCCGTTGGTATTAAGTTGCAAGCAACGGATAATTGCATTAAGTAAAGTGCGTAATGTAAACAAACACATATGCCCGTGGACATAGCATCGTTAGGTTATCCCTAGTGGCAACAGCACATCCACAACCTTAGAACTTTCTGTCACTGTCCCAGGTTAAACGGAGACATGAACCCACTATCTAGCATAAATACTCTCTCTTGGAGTTACAAGCATCTACTTGGCCAAAGCATCTACGAGTAACGGAAAGCATGCAAGATCTTAAATAACATATAAGATAGATTGATAATCAACTTGACATAATATTCAATATTCATCGGATCCCAGCAAACACAACATGTAGCATTACAATAATATGATCTTGATCATGTAGGGCAGCTCACAAGATCTAAACATGATGGCACAAAGTGGAGAGACAACCATCTAGCTACTGCTATGGACCCGTAGTCCAAGGATGAACTACTCACGCATCACTCCGGAGGCAGGCATGGCGATGTAGAAGCCTCCGGTGACGATTCCCCTCTCCGGCAGGGTGCCGGGAAGAGGTTCTGAACCCTCCCGAGCTAGGGTTGACGGCGGCGGCGTCTCTGGAACTTTTCGTGGATATTTGCTCAGGTACTTAGGGTTTTCGCGTCGGGGGGAATAAGTAGGCGAAAGGGCGGCGGCTGCGACCCCCGAGGGGCCCACACCACCCTAGGGCGCGGCAGAGGGGGGCCCGCGCCCTAGTGGCGTGTGGGGCCCTGGTGGCCCTCCTCTGCTGCTCCTTCGCTCCGTCAGGTGTTCTGGAAAAATAGGGACCCCCGTGTAGTTTCGTCCAATTCCGAGAATATTTCCAGACTAGCTTTTCTGGAATACAAAAACAGCAGAAAACAGGAACTGGCACTTCGGCATCTTGTTAATAGGTTAGTCCCAAAAAATGTATAAAAGTGATATAAAGTAGATGCAAAACATGTAGCAATTGGTATAAAACAAGCATGGAACATCAAAAATTATAGATACGTTTGAGACGTATCAGCATCCCCAAGCTTAGTTCCTACTCGTCCTCGAGTAGGTAAACGATAAAAACAAAATAATTTTTGAGGTGACATGCTACATCATAATCTTGATCATATAATATTGCAAGGCACATGTAAATGAATGAAGTGATCCAAGTCAATGGTCTATAATTTGCTACCAAATAGATAATGAGTAAACAATGAATCACACAAGCTAAACGTTTTCATGAATAGTACTTTCGAGACAAGCATCAAACAGTTTTGCATAAGTGTTAACTCATAAAGCAATAGTTTCTAATAAAAGGTATTTAATCAACACAAAGGAAGAATTTAGTTTCAGCATTTGCTTCAACTTTCAACATATTTATCTCATGGATATTGTCAACACAAAGTAGTATAACAAGTCCAATACATTGCATATAACGCATGTTGTAACAAAGTTGACACTAGTGTTTGCTTGTGGAAGACAGAAAGAATAGGAAAACTGACTCAACATAAAAGTAAAAGAAAGGCCCTTCGCAGAGGGAAGCAGGGATTAAATCATGTGCTAGAGCTTTTAGGTTTTTGAAAGCATATAGAGATTGCATAAAATATTTGATACTCCTCCCAACCTTGCTAACACAAGCCATGGCTAACCGAATCCTCGGGTGCCTTCCATCAATCACATACCATGGAGGAGTATCTATTTTTGAGAGGTGTTTGTTAATTGTCAACGAATGGCTGTCAAACGGACTTTTAAGAGCGGCTCCCATGAAGGACGTTATTTCTACCAGCAAGGCAGATCATCCCTCTTTCTCTTTGGTTTACACACATTCAGGTATTTCACTGTTTGTCATTGCTTACTGATGAATCAGGGCAAAAGTGTGAAGAGAATTAATTGGTTAAAGTTGTAATTAATTGGGACTGGGCACCCCGTTGCCAGCTCTTTTTGCAAGTTATTGGATAAGCGGATGTATATGCCACTAGTCCAGGTGTAAAAGTCCATTCGACAAATAGAATAAAGAATAACCACACTAATTCCTCATGAGCTAGTAAACATTGACACAAAAAGGGAATAATAACATTTTGAATAATTTAAAGGTAGCACATGAAAAATTTACTTGGAGTGGCAAGGAAATACCACATATAGGTAGTTATGGTGGACACAAATGGCATGGATTTTGGCTCAAGGATTTGGATGCACGAGAAGCATTCCCTCTCAGTACAGAGTTTAGGCTAGCAAGGTTATGTAAGCAAACAAGAATATCAACCCGTACACCAAGTTTTATATGACAAACATATTGCAAACGTTATAAGACTTCATACCGTCTTCCTTGTTAACCAAACCCTGTTATTAGAAAATATCTAGACCTTAGAGATACCACCGATGCAAACCAAATTTTCAACAAGCTTTACGGTAGTTCTTCACTAATAGGCTTAACTCATGTGATGCACAATTTAATCATGATCTACTTGTTAACTCAAAACAATTGACAAGCATCAAGTTATCCATTTTAGTGATCTACAAGATTAAGCAAGTTTTTCCTTATACCAATTACCACATGCAACATTTTCTGAACCAACCAAACACCAATCAATTTATTTCATCAACTCTCCAAACAAATATAAGTGAAGCAAGAGAGTACTTTCTACAAAAGAAAGCTAATAGCTCTGACAAGAGATACATGAAAACAAGAGCTAAAAGCTGAACAGCGCTAGATATGAATACTCAACAAATATAAGTGAAGAATAGGAGTATTCTCATGAAAAAGCGGAGCGTGTCTCTCTCCCAATCAAGAATGCTAGGGTCCAGTCAAGCTTTATTGAAAATAAAAGTGCAATACTGAAAATAAAAGCACACAGACGCTCCAAGAAAAGCACATATGATGTGAAAGAATTAAAATATAGTTTCACTAGAGATGACCTGATAATTTTGACGATGAAGAAGGGGATGCCTTGGGCATCCCCAAGCTTAGACGCTTGAGTCTTCTTGAAATATGCTGGGGAGATCCATGGGAGCCTCCCCAAGCTTAAGCTCTTCACTCTTCTTGATCCTATTATATCATCCTTCTCTCTTGACCCTTGAAAACTTCCGTCACACCAAACTCAAAGTAGATCTCATTAGAGGGTTAGTGCATAATCAAAAATTCACATGTTCTATAAGACGCAATATGATTTGTTACTTTAAACATTAGCTACAGCCACTGATGTTATGTGAAGCTCTTCCACCCAAAAAAGAATTTCACTCAACACTAGTAAAAGAGAGAATGCAAAATAAAAAGGCATAATCTGTCTAAAACAGAACAGTCCGCAAAGACGAATTTTTTCAGGCACTTACGACGCTCAGATCGAGAAACTCTGAACTAATGAAAGATTCAGACATTCATAAAGATTACGCACAAAAATTTCAGATTTAATTAACAATCTGGTGATTTTAGGAATTTCGTACAGTGAACAGCAAAAATCTGTTTCTGCGCAGCAATCAAAATTAAGCATCATCTTAACATTAGAGGCTACTCTTGGCACAACAATGCGAGAAAATAAAGATACAAAGGAGTTGCTACAGAAGTAAACATCCTCCTTGACTCAATAAAAGAAAAATTGCAGAAGTAAAATAATGGGTTGCCTCCCATAAGCGCTTTTCTTTAACGCCTTTTAGCTAGGCACAAAGCATGCATCAAGTATTACCAAGTGAAGAAGCATCAACAATCTTACGCTTACCTTTCCTACCCTTACTCTTATCTTTAGGAAATATTTGGTTACACATAGGTGAGGAGGCGAAATTCATAACTCCTTGGCCCATGTCTATTGTTGCTCCAAAGCGTTTCAGCAGAGATCTCCCAAGCGTAATTTGTCCTGTTCCTGCACATTCAATGACAACATAATCAATAGATACTGTTATCCCCAGGAGTTTTGTAAATACCCCTTCGGCTGCTCCTTTTGGTATTTTAATGGTATTATCAGCCAGAGTTATCAGATTTTCACTTTTGGAAAGCTCCCAAAGGTTTAAGGAATCATAAATTTCCCTAGGCATTAAACAAAATTCAGACATGATATCACATCGAGCATGGAAGGTTTCACCATTGATAACAACTTTCACAGATGGAATCCATCCCGATGGTTCAAAGTTTATTGGCTCATTATCATAATGTTCACGAATCTGATTATACCTTTCTTTTAGACCAGATATATTTGTTTCAAGAGCATTCAATCTATCATTTATGCTGGTGAGAACTGAATCAATTTTACTAATTGGAGGGCTAGAAATTGTAATCAACTTTTTAATAGCATTAAAAGCTTGATCCCCATCATGACGAAGGAAATCTCCTCCTACCATAGCATCTAAAGCATATCTATAGCAAAGAACAAGACCAAAATAAAAGCTACTGAGGAGCAGGCTTAGAGTCATTTTAGGTTCAGTTTTAGCATAAGACTCAAATATTCTAGACCAACCATCTTTAAAACTCTCCTCACTCCCTTGCTTGAAAGTAAAAATCTCTTCTTCAGGTGACATTACTACTGGAACAGGGCTAGACACAACGAAAAAAATAGCACGCTATTTCCTGGTTAATAGCACGATATAGCGTATTTGGAGAGGCTACGCTATATTTAGCCTAAAGTTGACGCTACGGCGCTATTTTTGTCTTATACGCTCGAAACCACACTAAACGTGGTAACGTTATAGCTACGCTAACAAAAAGTCTGGAAATAACGTTAGGTGATGATGATGGCGGGCAATCTGGTGGTTCTTCTAGTTATTCTGAAGATGATGTCAATGATTCTGATTAAAGTTTAAAATATTTATCTTTTATTTTATTACTTTTTCATGGTTTTAAGCCTCATATTTGTATTCGTGACATGGATTTGGCCTTGACATTTGAATATGGTTACCTGGTTATGCATGTATTGTTTTTGGAAAAAAAATTAGTGCTGAAATCCTTAATATTTGGGCTATTTCTTACAACTTTTTCATCACGCTATTTTATATGTAACTTCGCTATATCACGCTATATCTTGTATAGCTCCTGGAGGAGGGCCACGCTATTTTTGATAGCACGCTATTTTTTTCCTTGGCTAGACATGATAACTAACAGAAAACAAAACTGAAAATAAACTAAATGCAAGTAACTAATTTTTTTGTGTTTTTGATAATTGAAAGCAAACAAGATAAAATAAAATAAACTAAGCAAGACAAAAACAAAGTAAAGAGATTGGAAGCGTGAAACTCCCCTTGCAGAAGACTGATGTCTCCCCGGCAACGGCGCCAGAAAAGAGCTTGATGGCGTGAATCACACGCTCGTTGGGAGACCCCAACAGGAAGGTATGATGCAGTTCAGCAGCAAGTTTTCCCTCAAAAAGAAACCAAGGTTATCGAACCAGTAGGAGCAGCAACTCTTCAGAAGGTTGTTGGCGGTGCCGTTACTCGATCACCAACGCGGAACCTGCACACAACACAATCAAACTACTTTGCCCCAACGAAACAGTGAGGTTGTCAATCTCACCGGCTTGCTGAAAACAAAGGATTAAACGTATGGTGTGGAAAATGAGTATTAAATTGCAGAGAATGAAAAAGGAACAGTTTGCAGTTTGTGGTTGTTTAATCAGTGTAAAAGGATGGACCGGGGTCCACAGTTCACTGGTGGTGTCTCTCCATAAAAGATAACTAACATGTTGGGTGAACAAATTACAGCTGGGCAATTGACAAATAGTGAGCGCATGACAATGCATATACATGACATGATGACTACTATGATATTTAATTGGGAATTACGACAAGATACATAGACCGTTATCCAACAGCATCTATGACTAATAATCCACCGCCGGGTTGTCATCCGAGTCCCCCGTTGGTATTAAGTTGCAAGCAACGGATAATCGCATTAAGTAAAGCGCGTAATGTAAACAAACACATATGCCCGTGGACATAGCATCGTTAGGTTATCCCTAGTGGCAACAACACATCCACAACCTTAGAACTTTCTGTCACTGTCCCAGATTAAATGGAGGCATGAACCCACTATCTAGCATAAATACTCTCTCTTGGAGTTACAAGCATCTACTTGGCCAAAGCATCTACGAGTAACGGAAAGCATGCAAGATCTTAAATAACATATAAGATAGATTGATAATCAGCTTGACATAGTATTCAATATTCATCGGATCCCAGCAAACACAACATGTAGCATTACAATAATATGATCTTGATCATGTAGGGCAGCTCACAAGATCTAAACATGATGGCACAAAGTGGAGAGACAACCATCTAGCTACTGCTATGGACCCATAGTCCAACGATGAACTACTCACGCATCACTCCGGAGGCAGGCATGGCGATGTAGAAGCCTCCGGTGACGATTCCCCTCTCCGGCAGGGTGCCGGGAAGAGGTTCTGAACCCTCCCGAGCTAGGGTTGACGGCGGCGGCGTCTCTGGAACTTTTCGTGGATATTGGCTCAGGCACTTAGGGTTTTCGCGTCAGGGGGAATAAGTAGGCGAAAGGGCGGCGGCTGACGACCCCCGAGGGGCCCACACCACCCTAGGGCGCGGCAGAGGGGGGAACCGCGCCCTAGTGGCATGTGGGGCCCTGGTGGCCCTCCTCTGTTGCTCCTTCGCTCCGTCAGGTGAGTTCTGGTAAAATAGGGACCCCCGTGAAGTTTCGTCTAGTTCCGAGAATATTTGCAGACTAGCTTTTCTGGAATACAAAAACAGCAGAAAACAGGAACTGGCACTTCGGCATCTTGTTAATAGGTTAGTCCCAAAAAATGTATAAAAATGATATAAATTAGATGCAAAACATGTAGCATTTGGTATAAAACAAGCATGGAACATCAAAAATTATAGATACGTTTGAGACGTATCAGCATCCCCAAGCTTAGTTCCTACTCGTCCTCGAGTAGATAAAGGATAAAAACAAAATAATTTTTGAGTTGACATGCTACCATCATAATCTTGATCATATAATATTGCAAGGCACATGTAAATAAATGAAGTGATCCAAATCAATGGTTGATACGTCTCAAACGTATCTATAATTTTTGATGTTCCATGCATGTTTTATATCAATTGCTACATGTTTTATATACACTTTATATCATTTTTATACATTTTCTGGGACTAAGCTATTAACAAGATGCCACAGTGCCAGTTCCTGTTTTCTGCTGTTTTTGTATTCCAGAAAAGCTAGTCTGGAAATATTCACGGAATTGGACGAAAATTTACGGAGGCACCTATTTTATCAGAAGACACCTGGAGGCCGAAGGAGAGACGAAGTGAAGCCACGAGGGCCCCATGTGCCGGTGTAGCGCCCTGACCCGACTGCTATACAGTGATGCTGTGTGTCACCGGTTAAGCGATACAACCGGAGGTTACGGGTTTACCAATCCCCGGCCAAAACCTTTGGCAGGTGTTGCTCAGAATGGATCATTGGCAACACAACACCCCGATTGATGCCTTAACACAGGCACAACTATCAATGCATAATAGAGAGATCAAGACTTGTGGAACAACTGGCACATCACAGACTCTACGACACAAATCATAATAGTTCAACTCTTATAATAGAGAAAGATAGCAAATGACAACCAGAGGTCACAGACCCAACATTACAACATGCGGAAGCGAATTCAGTTGTTCTAAATAACAAGATCCAAAATATGGCCTAAGAGGCCTACAGATAAGCATCCAAGCGCCAGCTGTTCCGGGATGTCCCAAGCTGCCACCTGGGAACCCCAGACTACTCGTCGACGTCCACAAAGAACCCACCTTCGAGGTCGGTGAAGTCCTCCTCTGAAACAAAACAAACGACGTTGAGTTCGACGAACTCGCAAGATTATATATAGAGCTTTAGCTCGATGAGGCTTTCAAAGTTTTATGGCTGTTTTGCATAAAGCTAGTTTTATTTATGAAAACATAACTCCACGACATCGACTAATCAGAGTAATTTTCAAAAAGGGGTAAGAAGTAACTCTTTCCTTCATCACCTTTCTCATCATCAACCATCATCCACCATTGTACCTGTTCTACAAAGGCACCACCCCGAATCACCCTCGAGGAAGTCGACCTTGCAATCTTGAGTGGCACCTTTAGTACCCAAGTTTTAATCATTCCGTTCAAGTTATTCTATGATCTTACCTTCACTTCCCAAGTTCGTCCATAACCGCGGACACGGCTTTTCGAAAAGATTTAACCCTGCAGGGTGTACAATGTTTGCCACGCGTACCGTCCGGCCCATTACCTAGCTTTTAGCTCTCTTCCTTGGAGAGCCGGCTGGGTGGGAGCGGTGTCGACTTCTCCCCCGTTAAGGACTTTCCAGGATCATCAGTGGCGGTAGGACAAGAGGTACCTCCAGCACCCTGTCCCGCGGCCACTTGTTTTCCTGACACCACCATCCTCATCTCAGTTCATACCACCATCATCACGCACGCGCAAATGGAAGCCCGAACTAGAGGACCCTGGCTAGCCCCGCCCGAGTTATTTAGTCTATGAGGGTTCATGCAATTGCATAGGCCTCACGCATGGTTGCACGCTTAGTCTTGGTTCAAGAGGTAAAGAACTCGCACCTAGGCGGCGAGAACGAGACAAAACACCACATCCTCAGTGGCCTCTCATCCCCACCTTTAAGCATTTTATTACCTGTCTCCACAATTCTCCACCATCAACCGCACATCTCAACACCTGTTTCCAACATCAACCATCCATCGTACAGCTAAACATTTACTAAGCATGGCTAAGCATCAACATAGCATAGTAAAGTAGCTCAGGCCAACAATACAAACCTATGGTTAATAGGAGGGGAACAGGTATTGGCATCGGAAACTTAATGCAACTATAGGATACTCTAATCCAATAAATTGACATTTGGAACCGCATGCAATATTATAGTGGAAAAATATTTGCGGAAAATAGGATAAGACATGCTCAGAGGGGGGATTACGCTTGCCTTGATCAAGGTGCTGGTAGTACGGCTCTTCGGGGTATTGCGGTGTAACCCCGGCTGCTTGATCTATCGAAGCACAACACGGAAGAACAATCAATCACCACACATGTTTCAAAAAATGCAATGCGCAAGCACATGATGGCATGACATCTTTAGTGCATTGAATTTATTATAGCAAGATCTACCCATTTTAAAGGGGTGCGAGATAATTATTCAACAAGAGAGAGATAAACCTCCTTCTTTGTTTTAATGTTTTCCTGTGCTAAAGATCATGTAAAAATGCATGAAAATGATGCTACTGAGTAATGCACATTTTTCTGAGCGTTTTGATATAAGGAACACATTTTTCGGATGTCCCGATAAAAAGTTATTATATTTATAAATTTCTTCTTTTAGATTTATTATTTTAATTAAGTTATTTTTAACAACCATAATATTTTAATTACTCGAATTCGAGAGAGCGAGATGAAGTAGTCGAATCATCGGAGACGATGTTTCTAAAGGCGCGAGGGAGTAGCCGGAACCAAGCGCAACGGGAGAGAAATTGGAAAAATAAGCAGCAGGGAAAAAACAGACTAGCCGGTCTCCAGCCCGGCTGGGCCGGTTTCTAGGCCTGTCTGGCAACAGAGGGGACCGGCAGTGAGGCCGGTTGGGCCGGCTCGGAGGCCGGGCAGGCGGCAGAGACGCCCGGCTCTCAGCCCAGTTTGGGCCAGGCCCAAGGCCGGGTATGGGCCAGAGAAGGCCGGTCAGTGGCCCGGCTTAGCCGGTTCCTCGACCGGACAGAGCGAGCTGTGGCGACGGCGAGCACGTCTGCGGTGTCTACGGCGAGCTGCACGGCTCGAGGGGCTAGGAGGGAAGGGGAAGGGCCAGCGAGGAGGAGGGACTCACCACGAGCACTATGGTGCAGACGGCGCGGCCGGAGGTGGTTCGTCGGCGGCGTAATCGGGCGGCGGAGCCGCGTCGGTGGCGGAGACGAAGTGGGACGGCGGCGGCGATTTCTTGCGTCTCCGGCCGATTCCTTCCACGTGGAGGATCAGCACGGCGAGGCGGTTCTCGTGGTGTTGCGCGATTTGTCGGGGACGGGCTCAAACGACGGCGACGAACACGGCAAGCTCGAGTTGTTCCTCGGCCATGGAGGGGACAGAAGAGGGAGAGGGAACGGGGAAGAATCTCTGGGAAGGAGTGGGAGCAGGTGCGGCTCGTGGGGATGCTCTCCGTGCAGTGGGGGCAGCGAAGGGGGCCCCGGGCGAGGCGTGCGGACGGCACGGCCATGGCGCCAGTGCGCCTCGGTCGCTACAGGGGAAGAAGATGACACTCTTACAAAAAGCCCCCTGGCAATTTTCCTTCCAGCACAGATGGGTCCCTTTTCTGTTTCTTTTAAATCCAGTGGCTTTAGGGATTTATTTAAGACACTTAAACACTTTGGAAAAATATGAAATAATTTGGGGAGGCTCCCCTTAACATTTAGTAGCTCCACAAATTTTGGTGTCTCCAAATAAAATGTTTTTGACCACATTTGTTCATAGTCTTAAAATAGAGCATTTTTCTCAAATTCCAAATGTTATTACTTTAGAAATTTGGAATCAAGGGCAAAATATTATTTTGAGCTCTTGGAACTTCCTTGACAAATATAAGAAGTCAAAGTATTTTGTTTTGCAAGTTTTTTGTGCCTTCATTGTTTGAAAATTGTTGGAACAAGTTTGCCATTTTGTTCTCCAATGTTGCCAAACCAAGTTAGTGTGTTGTTTAGCAATTGCAAAAAGGATGCAATGATGCATGCATGAAATGCAAAAAGTGAAAATTTGGTCCATAATTTGCATTACCAAAAGTGGGCTGTTACAGCCGGAGTCAGATTTCAGCTGGAAAAAGCACCGTCAAGACACTATATTTCTGGAGCTCTAAAAATATTTTCAAGAAGACAGAAGTTCCTATTTTATCAGAAGACGGAGTCAGCCAAAAGGGGAGGCTGAGATGGGCCAGGAGGGGCCCACACCACCCCTGGGCGCGGCCAGGAATCTCCAGGCGCCCTAGGGTGGTGTCGCCTCCTCGTGCACCGTCTCGCGACGTCCTTTCGCCTACTTATTCCCCCCGACGCGAAAACCCCAAGTGCATGGACGATTTCTCGAGAAGAGTTCCGTAGCTCCGCCGCCACCAAAAACCCTAATTCGGGGGACAGAAGTCTCTGTTTCGGCACCTTGCCGGGACGGGGAATTGCCCCCGGAGCCATCTCCATCGACGCCACCGCCATCTTCATCGCCGTTGCTGCCTCCCATGATGAGGAGGGAGTAATTCTCCCCCGAGGCTGAGGGCTCTACCGGTAGCTATGTGGTTTATCTCTCTCCCATGGTGTGATCTTTATGTGATCATGAGCTTTCTAATCTAGTTGAATCCATAGATGTACTCTTCATTATATTATATGCTACTCAAGTGGTTTTATTAATGTAATCTCCGGAGTCACCTTTGTCCCACGGTGCGAAGTTGACAGTGTGCGCCCCGTGTGTGGCTCTTAGGCTAAAGATAACAGGAATACTTATCATGAGTTATTATTTGCGTTGGATGTCTCTATGAAATTGCGGTGTTTGTCTAGTACTATTTAGGGCGCTCAAGTTGACAGTGTGGGGTTCCCTAGATGTGGAATGCGACTTTAAGGTGTGCTGTTATAGCCCTACGCAGTGGATTGGTGTTCGTTATCCAACGAGAGAATAATTCAGAGTAGCATAGTGAAGAGGAAATATCTATGTATTCAATTATATTATTATTGTTGAGAGTGTCCACTAGTGAAAGTATGATCCCTAGGCCTTATTTCCAAGCATTGAAACACCGTTTACAACCAGTTCTGCTACATGTTTGCTTGCTGCCATTTTTATTTCAGATTGCAATTACCACTTATAATCATCCATATTACTTGTATTTTAATATCTCTTCGCCGAACTAGTGCACCTATACACCTGACAAGTGTATTGGGTGTGTTGGGGACACAAGAGACTTCTTGTATCTTAATTGCAGGGTTGCTTGAGAGGGATATCTTTGACCTCTACCTCCCTGAGTTCGATAAACCTTGGGTGATTCACTTGAGGGAAACTTGCTGCTGTTCTACAAACCTCTGCACTTGGAGGCCCAACACTGTCTACAAGAATAGAAGCGTGCGTAGACATCAATGGTCTATAATTTGCTACCAAATAGATAATGAGTAAACAATGAATCACACAAGCTAAACGTTTTCATGAATAGTACTTTCGAGACAAGCATCAAACAGTTTTGCATAAGTGTTAACTCATAAAGCAATAGTTTCTAATAAAAGGTATTCAATCAACACAAAGGAAGAATTAAGTTTCAGCATTTGCTTCAACTTTCAACATATTTATCTCGTGGATATTGTCAACACAAAGTAGTATAACAAGTCCAATACGTTGCATATAACGCATGTTGTAACAAAGTTGACACTAGTGTTTGCTTGTGGAAGACAGAAAGAATAGGAAAACTGACTCAACATAAAAGTAAAAGAAAGGCACTTCGCAGAGGGAAGCAGGGATTAAGTCATGTGCTAGAGCTTTTAGGTTTTTGAAAGCATATAAAGATTGCATAAAATATTTGATACTCCTCCCAACCTTGCTAACACAAGCCATGGCTAACCGAATCCTCGGGTGCCTTCCATCAATCACATACCATGGAGGAGTATCTATTTTTTAGAGGTGTTTGTTAATTGTCAACGAATGGCTGTCAAACGGACTTTTAAGAGCGGCTCCCATGAAGGACGTTATTTCTACCAGCAAGGCAGATCATCCCTCTTTCTCTTTGGTTTACACACATTCAGGTATTTCACTGTTTGTATCTTGGTTCCCACAACCTACCAACACACTCTTATACATATATTAGGGACCCATGCAAGTTTTGGTGGGATTCCGACGCTCCGGACCGCGCTACGGCGAAACCCTACGCCCGCTGGAAAAAAGTCAAACATGTCGATCTACCCCTTTGACCGGCGCCGAGAGGGGGTAGACGCTTGAACTTTTTTGCTTGGTTGTGTTAGGTTGGTACATAGGACCATGGGGAACCAACATTTCATGTGGTTCGTCGCATGATTCCGTGCCCGGCACCCGACACGGGAGTTTTCACCTCTAAGTGTCGGAACTTAATACGGAGTAAGAGGGGTCGGTGAAGGGGGTCGCACCTCAGAGCCATATCTTGGTTCCCACAACCTACCAACACACTCTTATACATATATTAGGGACCCATGCAAGTTTTGGTGGGATTCCGACGCTCCGGACCCCGCTACGGCGAAACCCTACGCCCGCTGGAAAAAAAAGTCAAACCTGGCGATCTACCACTTTGACCGGCGCCGAGAGGGGGTTGACGCATGAACTTTTTCACTTGTTTGTGTTAGGTTGGTACATAGGACCATGGGGAACCAACATTTCATGTGGTTCGTCGCATGATTCCGTGCCCGGCACCCGACACGGGAGTTTTCACCTCTAAGTGTCGGAACTTAATACGGAGTAAGAGGGGTCGGTGAAGGGGGTCGCACCTCGGAGCCGTATCTTGGTTCCCACAACCTACCAACACACTCTTATACATATATTAGGGACCCATGCAAGTTTTGGTGGGATTCCGACGCTCCGGACCCCGCTACGGCGAAACCCTACGCCCGCTGGAAAAAAGTCAAACCTGTCGATCTACCCCTTTGACCGGCGCCGAGAGGGGGTAGACACATGAACTTTTTTGCTTGGTTGTGTTAGGTTTGTATATAGGACCATGGGGAACCAACATTTCATGTGGTTCGTCGCATGATTCCGTGCCCGGCATCCGACACGGGAGTTTTCACCTCTAAGTGTCGGAACTTAATACGGAGTAAGAGGGGTCGGTGAAGGGGGTCGCACCTCGGAGCCGTATCTTGGTTCCCACAACCTACCAACACACTCTATACATATATTGGGGACCCATGCAAGTTTTGGTGTTATTCCGACGCTCCGGACCCCGCTACGGCGAAACCCTACGCCCGTTGGAAAAAAGTCAAACCTGTCGATCTACCCCTTTGACCGGCGCCGAGAGTGGGTAGACGCATGAAATTTTTTGCTTGGTTGTGTTAGGTTGGTACATAGTACCATGGGGAACCAACATTTCATGTGGTTCGTCGCATGATTCCGTGCCCGGCACCCGACACGGGAGTTTTCACCTGCTGGAAAAACCTAGGTGGTTCTAGGGTTTCGCCGAAGCGGGGCTCCGGAGCGTCGGAACCCCACCAAAACCTAGTTGGTTCCATACCATATGTATAAAAGTGTGTTGGGTGTTGTACATGTCCAAGATCTCACTCCGGTGTGTGACCGGCTTCACCGGCATCACTTTCTCCATACCGAGTTCCTGGACTTATAGCTCGAAACTCCCACTTCGGGCGAAACGGAGGGAATCTTTGTACATGTCCAAGTGCTTGGTTGTATTAGGTTGGTTCTTAAAATACAAATACTAATAAACAGTACATAAAAATATTAAATAAGAAAAAGAATTAAAAGAAAAAACAAAGAGAAAGAAAAAATGGAAAAAAGTTGTCTTTGCCGTGCGCCGCGCTTTCCAGCACACGGGAAAACTGTCTGTGTCGTGCGCCACGTTTACCAGCACACGGCAAAGGCATTCTTTGCCGTGCGCCACGCGTACACCGCACGGCAAAGCCGTTACCTTATCTGTTCGGACAGGGCTGTCTGGTCCACGCACACACACACGGCCGTTTTTCACCCCACTCACGACACCCGCCCGCGACCTGCGCCGTCGCCGGCTCCGCCCCCTCCGGCCGGCCCCTCTAGCACCGCCCCCTCCGGCCGCCCACGCCGGCTCCGCCCCCACTCCTGGCCTCCTCCGCGAGCGGCCACGCCCCGGCCCGCCACGCCACCTCCTCCTCCACGACGCCCTGCCTCGCCGCCGTCCGCCGTCCGTCGTCGACGCACCGTCCGCCGTCGCCCTGAGACCGCCTCCACCGAGCCCGTCGCCGGAGCACCCATGGTAAGGCACCTTTTTTCCCTCTTTATTGTTCTATTTGTTGCATATATTGCTAGCATTGCTAGAAATTGCTAGAAATGTATTTTTTCTAGGAACAAGTTCAGGAAATTTTTTCTAGTATTGCTAGAAATTTCTAGGAATTTTGTTGAAAATAATGAGCAATAAATTCATTTGGTCCTAGAAAGAAATTTCATCGACATGTGTATATCACAAAAGCAATTTGCTAAACTTTGCTCATTTTGTGCACTAGGCCCCGTCGTGATCACCTCGCTCTCCCGGAGGTTGCCGTTCACCACCGTCGATCTCGCGCGTCGGTGCAGGGCTTCTTCTCCAGCTGAGGAGGGCCGCCTCGGTGCCCCTGTTCCGTCCCCCCTCCGAAGAGCGTCCCCGACCTTCTGCGGTGATCGACCACGCTTCTAGTGTATAAATCTTACGCCTCTCTTGCTGCATAGGTTTATTTTGGTCTAGATCACCATGTCAGTCGAGTCGCGTAACCCGAGTCAGATGCCGTCCGGAAGGGTTATAAATTTATAAATATGCAGGATTGTCCATCTTTGCATATTTATAACCGTAACACTTCCGGATTGTCCACGTTTTTGGATAACCCGAGTACGTGTAGATCGAGTCGTGTTCCATGTTCTACCCCTTCCTGAGACGGAATTTCGGCAACACCTCCTTGTTGTTCTTCGGATGCACACCCTCTCGGCTTGACAAGCTCGAGACGTGTATTCTGAAGAACAGCGGGGAGGTGCTGTCGAAATTCTGTCTCGGGTCAGGGTAGAACATGGGACACGACTCGATCTACACGTACTCGGGCGGGATAGGCCCACCTATTAGAAGTGTAGGTGAACCCTTGCATGTTGTAAAAGATAAAATTTGGCCGTAATTAATCTGACGACATTGAATAAATTTATTATTACTTCCTGCATATAATTAATTGCGTCACCGTTGTCACCCAAAGAGCAGAAGAAGATGTCTGATCATGCTGACCGTGAGTGGATGTATGCTGGCAGAAAGAGTCAGTGGGAGTTTACTGATGAATGGAGAGATAAGGCCGAGGAGTTTGTGAACAAGGCGTTTGACATCAGCAGCAGACCCATGAAAGTGTTTTGCCCCTGTTCAAAATGCGATAACCGAAGGCGACAGTCGAAGGTAGATGTTAGTACGCACCTGATCAAGAATGGGTTCACACCATTCTACCATGCTTGGAATTTCCATGGTGAACAGTTAGCAAAACGTCCTAGAACCGAGCCACGTCAGATTCAGCCAGCGGGAGAATTTGACACTGGGTTCAACAACTGCTTAGACGCCTTTGTCAATGCTAATGCACCTGAAAGCCGTCGTGTAGAGGCGGAGACACCTCAGGAGGCGGAGACAAGTGAGCAGCCGGATGAAGACACGAAGAAGTACTACGAGACTATGTTTGGCTCGCAGAAACCCCTTCATGAACATACAGATGTTACCCTTCTAGATGCCATCGCTCGCCTTATGGCCGTGAAGTGCCAGAGGAAGATATGCAGGGATGGTTTCGATGATATTCTGGCCGTCGTTGGCAGCCTTCTACCGAAATGGCATATCTTGGCGAAGAGCTTCTACGAGGCGACTAAACTCCTCCGTGACCTTAAGATGTCATATGAGAAGATAGACGCCTGTCCAAAGGGATGCATGCTATTCAGGAAAGAACATGATGGAATAAATTATTGCATCCATTGCAATTCCTCTAGGTACTTCGAGGTCGACCTCGGTGGTGGACAGAAGAGGCAGACCGGGATTCCCCAAAAGATTCTCTGGTACCTTCCATTTATACCGAGGATCCAGCGGCTTTACATGAAAAAGACACTGCCCAGCAGATGCGATGGGCCACGTTAGGGAAGAGATACACGGACAAGATGATACATCCGTCGGATGGTGACGCATAGAAGAACTTTGTAGCGAAGTATCCACTGAAAGCGGACGACCCGAGGAGCGTAGCTGTTGCTATATCAACCGATGGGTTCAATCCGTATGGTATGTCGGCGGCAACATACAGCTGTTGGCCTATGTTTGTCATACCCCAGAACCTCCCCCCGGCGAGTCCATGAGATCACATAACATGTTATTGTCGATGATAATCCCAGGACCAAAATACCCGGGTAAGAACATGAACGTGTACCTGGAACCGCTGGTTGAAGACTTGGCTGTTGGCTGGAACGGTCGCGGGGTCCGAACATATGACGCCTGAACAAATGATCACTTCGATATGTATGTCTGGTACCACACATCCCTGCATGACTTACCAGCGTGTGCTTTGTTCTGCGGCTGGTGTACACATGGGAAGTGGCCTTGCCCACAGTGCAGACAGGCTGTGACTTTCTCATGGCTTAAGAAGGGAGGCAAGTATTCATGCTTTGATCAACATCGACAGTTCCTTGACCCAGATCATAGATACAGGAGTGACGTAAAGCGGTTCAAGAAAGGAGTCGAGATCCATGCTCCGAAACCACGTCTGATGACCGGAAGAGAAATCAAGGCTGAGCTAGAAGCTCTCGTGCCTAACCCCGATGGGAATGGTTTCGTGGGTTATGGGGAGACGCACCAGTGGACTCACATTCCGTGCTTCTGGAAGCTACTCCCTTACATGGATGATGTCGAGCTTCCACACAACATTGATGTAATGCACACCGAAAAGAATATCGCCGAGGCTCTTTATAGCACCATCATGGAGACTGAGAAGACGAAGGATAACGTCAAGGCTCGAATGGACCAAGAAGTACTTTGTGACAGGCCAAATCTTGATATGAAGCCTCCTGGAGTCAACGGCACTAGGTGGTCTAAGCCAAAGGCTCGGTTCTGCCCTACAAGGCCGGAAAAAAGGGAAATATTGCAGTGGCTCGTGGAGTGTTTGTACTTCCCTGATGGTTATGCAGCTAACTGGGCGAGGTGTGTGAACCTGGACACGCAGCGAGTAGGAGGGCTGAAGAGTCATGACTACCACATGTGGCTTGAGCGCATAATGCCGGTGATGATTCGAGGCTATGTCGATGAGGAGACTTGGCGAGTACTGGCGAAGTTGAGCTTTTTCTTCCGCCAGATTTGTGCAAGGGAGTTAGATCGTGAAGTGGTTCTGAAGCTGCATGAACAGGCACCCGAGTTGCTTTGCAAGCTAGAGACGATACTTCCGCCAGGGTTTTTTAATCCGATGCAACATATGATCTTGCATCTCGCGCACGAGGCTTTAATGGGGGGTCTGTGTCGACCCGTTGGCAGTTTGGGCCTGAGAGAAAAATGAAAGACCTACGTCAGAATTGCGGGAATAAATGCAAGATCGAGGCATCCATGGCCGAGGCATGCCTTAACGAGGAGGTGTCAAACTTCACGACAGGTTTCTATGATGCCAACATTCCCACAATCCACAATCCAGTCGCTCGCTACAATGCAGCCAACTCTGAAGATGTACCCAAGCTTAGCATCTTCATAGGGCTCGGTGGCAAATCAAGTGGCACGAAGAAGTTCATCATGAAAAAGCTCGAGCGGGATATGATCTCCTCGTATATCTTGATGAGTATGGAGGAAGTGAAGCCGTACCGCGAGTAAGTCTTTCACCATTTAGTATTTCACAAACATTCACTCCTATATTCGTGGCTAATGTGTGCCGTGAGCTCTGGCGCAAAGCACACGGCAAAGACGGCGTGTGTGTCGTGCGTTGCAGCGCAGTGTGCACGTCAAAGTCTTAAGGTTTGCCGTGCTGGTTCGGACAGAGCGCACAGCAAAGAGGGGAATGGTCGCCGTGCGGCCTCTACTTCAGGCACACGGCAAAACTCCGGCACACGACAAAGAATCGGGGTGGTCGTTGACCAACTCTCGCAAATTTTCGGTACACGGCAAACCGTTGGCGCACGGCAAAAATTCTTTGCCGTGATGTTTGCAAAAAGCGCACGGCAAACGCTCTTTGCCGTCGCGTATTAGGCCGTGTGGAGTTTGCCGTGCAGTTCGGCACGGCAAAGCCTTTGCCGTGTTCCGACAATCCTTTGCCGTGTGATTTGCCCGCACGGCAAATAACTCGTTTCCGGTAGTGTGCAACTGATGATGCAGCCCTACATCACCAAGTTGGCAAACATCGATGGCCAGACTTGCCAGTTCCTTGCTGTGGACCCAATTTCTTATTTTTTGAAAGGAACGCTTTTCTCCCGCCTACTGGAAAGAAGGTGGTCCCGGGGCCATCTATAAGAGACGCGGTTCACTATAGCAGTGGGCAAGCCCTAAAGGAGTAGGTTGATGGCTACATGTTGGTGAACCCCCAGAGGAAGGTTATGATGTAGACAGCAGAAGTTTTCCCTTGAGAAATCTACCCAAGGTTATCAATCCAGTAGGACTTGACGATCTATTGGAAGGTTGTTGATGTTGACTCCCCCTGGCGCTAGGGAGCTTGCACCAACGTGGAGTCTGCACGGACACAAACCAGAACTTTGCCCAACACGAAACAGAGAGGTTGTCAATCTCTCCGGTCTTGCAGAAACAAAGAGTTAAACGTATGGTGTGGAAAACAGCAGGAAAAACAGCAAGTAACAGGAAACAGATGATTGCAGCAGGTTGTGTAAACAGTATGAGGAAATTGGACCAGGGTCCACAGTTCACTTGTGGTGTCTCTCTCAGAACAGATAACTAGCATGTTGGGTAAACAAATTACAGCTGGGCAATTGACAAATAGAGAGGGCATAACAATGCAATACATGCCAAGATGTCTACTATGATATCTAGTTGAGCATTACAACAAAGTACATAGACCGTTATTCCAACCGCATATATGCCTAAATAATCCACCTTCAAGGCAGCATCCGCATCCTGTTCAGTATTAAGTTGCTAACAACAGATTATTGCATGAAGCAAAGTGTGTAATGTAATCAATACAAGTGCCCTTGGACACTGCACCAATGTTTTATCCCTAGTAGCAACAGCACATCTACCATCTTAGACCTTTCTGTCACTGATCCAGATATCTAGAGACTGAACCCACTATCGAGCATAAATACCCCCTCTTGGAGTCACAAGCATCTACTTGGCCAAAGCATCTACTAGCAACGGAGAGCATGCAAGATCAAGAGCACATAGATAAACAAGTTGAATAAACATGGTATCAATATTCATCGGATCCCAGCAAACACAACATCTAGCATTACAATAAGATGATCTTGATCAAGTTAGGCAGCTCACAAGATCTAAACATGGAAGCACAAGGTAGAGAGACAACCATCTAGCTACTGCTATGGACCCGTAGTCCAGGGGTGGACTACTCACGCATCACTCCGGAGGCAGGCATGGTGATGTAGAGCCCTCCGGTGATGATCTCCCCTCCGGCAGGGTGCCGGGAAGAGCTTCAGAACTCCTCCGATCTGAGATTGACGATGATGGCCGCAACGGAACTTTTCGTGGAATATGATCGACCGTAATAGGGTTTTCGCGTCGCGGAGAATATATAGGCAAAGAGGCGGCGTCGGTGGCCGAGGAGGGCCACCACGCCATAGGGGGGCGCGGGCCCACCCTGGGCCGCGCCCTAGTGTGCCGTGGCCCCCTGGTGGGTCTGCTCCGACTCCCCTTTGGACTCCGTGATCTCCTCGTGATATTATTGACGATGTCTTTTGTTTCGTCCAATTCCGAGAATATTTCCTTAATAGATTTTCTGAAACAAAAAACAGCAGAAAACAGGGAACTGGCACTGTGGCATCTTGTTAATAGGTTAGTCCCAGAAAATGCATAAAAATGATATAAAGTGTAACCAAAACATGTAGCAATTGATATAATATCAGCATGGAACATCAAAAATTATAGATACGTTTGAGACGTATCATAGGTGTGTGCAAGCATAACTCTAAGACGTAAAATCATGTATAATATATAGGTGGTACAACCGTACAAGTGGTAACCGAGTGTTTAGCAAAATATGTACTATTATACTCCCATTAAGTGTTGAGAACATAATCAAATATCAACAAAAAGAGGTGGCATGGAAGCAAAATGTACAATTGGATGACAATGAACGAACATTTTTCAGTCGAATGGCACGGCGCCTCTATGTATTGAACTCATCAATAATTTTATCCGTCGAGAAGCCCATTGCAATTTCTTTTTCAATGTATATCAATATCTCTCAGAATTTATTTATTTATTTCGAAGCCTTGTTTCCGGTAACAACCAAAATCCGTGCTACATTTGATAGATGTAGGTATGTCAAGTTTATAATGTTGTAGTTGACATCTTATATTATTTCTTTCTTACTATGAAAATTCATCAGAGTATCATGATGTGCTCAACTTGAAGAAAATTGAAACAATTTGATATTGTTTTTGGAGGAGTTTGTGGCTCTGTTGCTCGGCTGTTTCGAAGTCGGTTGAACAGACAGAGAGCAGAGAAGCTACGGGAGGCAAAATGCATAAAATTAACCCAAAAGCAAAACATTTTCAAAAAATAAACACTTGGCGAATATTTCACAAATCTAACCCTTTTGGTAGCGCCTAACGCGTGGGGCGCTACACTATGTAGTATAGCGCCGGGGTCAAAAGTGCTATGGTCGTTGTCGAACCCTTAAGCGGACAGATTAAATCTGATTTCTTTTGCAAATTGCAATTTTGAATACTCCTATTTTCCTGCTACGTATTGTTCCATGCAAAAAAAAAGTAATCAGACAGAGTGAGGATTCGAACACTGGTCTCACGGTAGAGGATCAAGAGAGCAAGCAGTGGAACTGCCTTGCATTGGTGATTGATTATGGTTTCTTAGCATCTCTAGCAGAGCCCGCAAAACGCGCAAACCCGCAAAATAACCGTCGGATATGGATTCGAAACCGCAAAAACGCAAAGAACAGAACCCTCAAAACTCTCCGACCCGTAAAAAAATTTTAGGGGGCCCGTGAATTTTACCCTCCAAACCTCAAAGTCCCAGATTTCGCGACCGAATTTAAGGTGCCCTGTATCCCGCGCGAGGCGTTGGCGGGCTGAACATTCAGCACCCGCCGACGACCTTCAGCCGCGGAACTCGCCGGAATCTGGCGAACTTCCGCCGTACACACCGAGATCGCCAGAACCGCTGGGCAGGAGTAGAGGCGGCGGCGAGGATGGGCGCCGGAATCACGAGGAGCAGCTGCGGCAGAGGAATCGCTGGAATCGTGGAGAGGTGGCGGAGGCGGAATCGCCGGAATCGTGGAGAGCAGCGGTGGCTACGAGCGGCGGCCGCCTGGAGAAGTGGCGGAGGCCGCCGCGAGGGCCGCGGGGAGCAGCTGTGGCGGTCGCCGCAAGGGCCACGGGGAGCTGCGCCGGCGGCCGCCGCGAGGGCCGCGGGGAGCTGCGGTGCCGGCGGCCGAGCTCGAGCTCGAGCTGGAAGAAGATATTGCTACCTAAAAAAAAGATAAGGAATATTTCTGAAATATTCCTTTTTACAGTTTGTGTATACGGTTTCTGTTCCGCCGCGCTTCGTTTTGAGCCAAAAATCACGCGTTCCGCGACCCTCAAAACGGTTTTGCGGATCTGCGTTTTGCGGGCTCTGCTAGAGATAGCGTTTTGATCTAGGCGTACAAATGCTAGCGCAAAAAAATAAACATATTTAAGGTTGCGGGTATGACCTATTGCAGGCAAAAGGATGTACACAGCCAATTAGGCTACTGGCTGAGTTCTGATAGACTATGGGTTCGTGGTTATCTAAACTATTATGAAGCGGGGCCTGGGCAGTGGAAGAACGACGGGTGCCAACAACGACAATAGCGCCTTGCACCCGGCGCTATACTATATAGTGTAGGGCACACGCAAAGGGACGCGGTGATTTGGGTAGTGGGTCAATTCAAAATAAATTTTTTGCATGTAGTCCAACACATTTCAAGTCAGCACAAAAAGTTACGCGAAGAAAAAACTTTTTTTGCAACCTGTGCAAAAAAGACAATTTCGGACATACAGAAATGTACATATACGTGTCTGAATTTTGTCTTTTTTGTACAGGTTGCTAAAAAAGTTTTTTCACCATGCCAATTTTTGTGCTAACACATCACGCTGTAACGTACATCCGGATTTTTTCTGAAATTTTTGACATTCTGAAAAAAAAACCAAAAATAAATTACCTAATGGGTGCATCTAGACCCACCACCCGGTTTGAATATCCGACACGCAAAGGCGCTATGCTGTTGGCTGTTGGGACCAATGCCGCCACGCTGGCAGGAGTGTAGCGCCTGTCAGAGCGGGAGTACGATGACTACTTCTAGCTGAAGAGCGACTGCACCGGGCTGGTTGGTTTGTCTTCTCTCTAGAAATGCACGGCTGCTTTGAGAGTTCTTGCATATGGAGCTCCTGCAGATGCAGTTGACGATTACCTGCGCATGGCTGAGTCTACATGTATCCAGACCATGTATAAGTTTTGCAAGGCGATTGTTGCAGTGTTTGGGCCAAAATATTTAAGACAACCAAATGAAGCTGACACCAATAGGCTCATGGCACAAAACACAACTAGAGAATTTCCTGATATGCTTGGAAGCATGACTGCATGCATTGGGCATGGAAGAATTGTCCATTCGCCTGGCAAAGAGTTTACAAGGGTCATGTTGGAGAGTGCAGTGTCGTGCTAGAAGTTGTTGCGCATTATGATTTGTGGATCTGGCATGCTTTTTTTGGTATGGCTGGAACTCATAATGACATCAATGTTCTGCAATACTCAACGGTTTTTAACCGACTAATTGAAGGCGAAACTCCGTCATGCAACTATGAGATCAATGGCCATGGGTATGACAAGGGGTACTATCTAGTAGATGACATCTATTCAAGATGGTCTACATTTGTCAAGACCATCTCCAACCCTCTAGGTCAGAGCCAATCTCATTTTGCAGCAGAACAGGAGGGTGCCAGGAAGGATGTCGAGCGGGTTTTCGGTGTGCTCCAATCTCGCTTTGCTATTGTCAGGTATCCTGCTCTAACTTGGTCAAAGAGCAGATGTGGGAGGTGATAATGACTTGTGTGATCTTGCACAACATGATCATCGAGAGTGAACGTGTTGATCCTCCATAGTACGATGACCATCCATAGTATCATCAGGGTCCTCTTGCCCAGATTGATCATTAATATGCGGATTTGCCTGCAGACTTTCCCACTTTCCTCACAATTAACGTTGAAATGAAGGATGAAGGAGCACATGAGTAACTGCAAAATGATTTAGTTGCCCATCTATGGGCACTCTAAGTCCAAGCAGACAACCATCCTAATTGACTGCCCAATTTATTTTAATTTTAATAATGGTATCCCCTATTTTATATATGTATTCAGTTCTAAATTATATGATTTTATTTTAGACATACTATTTGAATTTGTGATTTGGGAGCGTCTATTGGGAGCGACCGGTGGGGGGCGGCGCTCCCAATAGGCGACAACCGTTGCCGACGCGTCCAATAGCGCCTATCTGACAACTTTGTCAGTCACTCTATTAGGGGCACTGGTGGAGATGCTCTGACAATAACTATAGAGGCTGGAGAAAAGTCTGGCGAGCGATTTCATGCATACACTTGAGATGCGCATATATATGGGGCCGAGAACAAGGAATCCAGATCAACAGCTGTGAGAGGCGATTTTGACACTGTTGACCTCTGGACAAAACTTTAGCACGAAATGAACCTCGGCCGAAACTATTTCACGCGATTGACCCTTTTGAGTAGCGCCTCACGATCAGGCGCTACCCTACACAGGATAGGCCTCGTGATCAGGCGCTACCCTAGCTGCCAGCGTGGCGAGCCGGGGCCACGGGGGGGCCCAGTCTGGGTGTATAGCGCCTCGTGATCAGGCGCTATGGTGCGATAAGGTAGCGCCTGATCACAAGGCGCTACCCTCCTGTTTACCTGTAAGGCGCGACGCGCCCGTCCCCAACCCTAGCATCATTCCTTTTCGAACAGAAGCAAGACACAGGAGCACGGCGGCGGCGGCGGCGGCCACGGTTCTCTCTCCCCCTCTCAATCCTTCACCGTGACGATGGCTAACTGGCACGCCTTGTCTGGATCCAGCGAGGGCGAGTCCCTCCTCTCGGTAAGCCTTTTTGTAGGATTTAATTTCACTCCTCATTTTTAGGGTTAGGTTTGAATGCAATTCATCCTTTTAGGTCGTCTTGTAATTTTGATATGTTGTACCTATTAGGAGCTTCCGGACCGTGATTGTGCCCCTGATACTTGCGAGGACCCCACTTGGACCGGAATAGCGCCGGATGCTCCTTCGTTTTGCCGGGTCCACAAGCTCGCCCCTCGGAAGTGTGTTGCATTCGAAAGCTTCGACACTGGCCGGCGTTTCTACATGTGTTCTGTCGAAGATGTAAGTAGAAGGAGCGTCATAACAGATGTTTCTGTTGAAAATGGTATTGTAAATCGCTAATTTTGTGGTATCTCATTTCTAGGAGGCAAAGAACTGTGGTTTTGTGTCTTGGGTAGATGCCGAATGGCCAGAAGCTGCGAAGAATGCCCTACGAAGACTCTGGGAGATGTATCATGACAGCAACGGTGCTAGAATTGATGGGACGCTTGCGAATGCAAAGCTACTAAAGGAGGTGGCAGATGAGAAGAACAAGATTGAGAAGAAGTACAACTATATGGTAGATGAAGTGAACAAATTCATCAATGACACAAGAATGGAGGCCATAGAGAAAGAGGAAGGACATGATCATATGAAGCAGCAGATGGCGATAACAATTGAACTCTTGCAGAAACAGGTTCTTGAGCTGAAATTGGTGCAGAGAAGACAAGATGGTGTCATGAAAGAGAAGGAGCAGCAGTGGGAGAAAGAAAAGATGGACCTTAAGGACGAGAAGAAAAAGCTAGAGTACCAGTTGTTTGATGTATGGAAGGCAAATAATGCTAACAAGGACAAGATCGAAAGGATGAAGAAAATATGTGATGAGTAGTTGTGTGGAGAGTTAGAATTGTGTGGCTAATTGTAGCATTACGGTACTTTGCTAGATGATGTGGTCATGATGTTGTTGTGGTTATTTCGAACTAAGAAATTTGGAGAAGATGTTGTTCTATTAAGTTGTTTTATGAATAGCTAGATGACGTGGTCATGATGTTGTTGTCGTTATTTCGAACTAAGAAATTTGGAGAAGTTGTTGTTCTATTAAGTTGTTTTCAAATTTTGCTAGATGACGTGGTCATGATGTTGTTGTCGTTATTCCGAACTAAGAAATTTGCAGAAGTTGTTGTTCTATTAAGTTGTTTTCAAATTTTGGCAAATTATGGATGCATAGCGCCTAGTGTCAAGGCGCTATGGTTCTGTCCCAGAAACTAACAGAGAGCCTAGCGAGGGAAACAACGTGAAAAACACTAAGTCAATGTGTCGCGCCTTACCACAAGGCGCTATGCCCTCTTGTAGCATAGCGCCTCATGGTAAGGCGCGACACATTGACTTAGTGTTTTTCACGTGCCTCTGCTCGACTGAGCTCTCTGGAACCCCTCTGGTCAGAAGGGTAGCGCCTTATCACGAGGCGCTATCCTCTGAATAGTGCAAAGCCTTGTCACAAGGCGCTATGCTCTTTACAGTATGGAAACTACAGAAACATCTCACAGAAACATCTCACAGCACATACACAGCACAGAATTGACAGCAACATCTTCATATCAAATCTGACAGCAACTTGATGATCCAACATACTACAAGTTCATACACAGCACATACACAGCACATACTACAAGTTCACGAGATAAAAAAGTGCGGCGATACAAGTTCAACAATACGGGAAGTTCTCCTACTTCCGGCCACGGGTACGACGGCTAGTCGTGGCTCGACCCCTAGTGGGCACTGTCTTTGCCCTCACCTCCGGCTGCGCCTCTTCCTCGTTCTCCTCATCTTCATCGGAGGACGAGACGTGCCTCATCCTCCTAACCGTCAACTTCCGTCGGCGCTTCTCCGGGATTTGCGGCTCCTTCCCTTTGTTCACGAAATCATCCGGCGTGAACCGTTCAAATGGCTCCTCCCGTCGGGTTCTCATCAAGTAGGCGGATCGTTGTTTAACCGCCGTGGACAACAACATGTCATCTGGAACCTAACAACCAAAAGAAAATATGTGTTACGGTCTTTCCACAATATCAAGAATGAAAGTAGGAGAACAACCAAAAGAAACAAAATATGGTGGTAACAAACCCGCGAGGTGGTCTCATAATCTCCCTCATCGTCTAGATCAACCTCGGGGTTAGCCGACGAAGCGGACCTAGACGGCTGCGGCGATTTGTACTCGGGGTCACGACAACCTAGGAGGTTCGCCAACCGGCGTAAGCGTCGGGCTGAGTTCTAAAGGACATTAGAGAAAATGTTAAATTTAGCATTTGTAAGATTGTCGGTCATCTAGTAATTTGCAATATGTTGGTTTGTACCTTCAAAAATCCTCGAAGTGCACTCTCGCTTTGTTCTCCTTCCGGGTTTTCTTCCAACACCGTCTCGCTTTCGTCGGCGTGCTTGCTTATCTCCGTGCGCTGCGTGTGAAATAAAATCAACCAGTTATGCAAGAAATATGAGAGGAAGAACCGCTAAAAGAAATTATGCAAGATGACCGTACCACAAAGTTGTACACGCTAGAAAAAGGGATTTGCTTCCCCCTCCTAACCATCCTGTTGTACTGGCTCTCAGCAACTTCGTCAAAGACGGGGGGCTCTTCTAATATCTCCTCCTCATAAGCCGGCTTCAATATGTTCACACGAGTATTCCGAAGAAACCACCGCAAGTAGTTGTTGAAGGCAATGGGACAATGGGCACTCTGCCGGCCCCATCCTCCCTCCCTAGTTTTCTCCAGACATTGCTCGAACTCGATGACGTACTTGTCATGGAACTTGTCCCAATCCTTCACCTTTTTCTGTCTTTTCCGGTCCAACCTGCATTAGAACAAACCAAGGCACTCTTAGTAAGAGCCAATAAGATTTTGAGCAAAATCTACTAGAAGAAACCATTGTTACCTGTGAAGGGCCTTATCCGTGTTCCGATATTCAGGTGGATGGGCCTGGAACAACCCGAACTGCCTCATCACGCGTTGTGGCATGTGGAACTCAACCGCCCAATTGCATATCAACGGGCAATGCATGAGCCAGAAACGCTTGTCCTTCAAGCACTGCCGGTTCAACGTAAATTCATACAACAGAGGAAAATCGGACCCGCTGCCATAAGGCTCCCATTCCACCTGTAACATGGCACAACATAATCAATTAGGAGGAACATCAAAATCCTGAGGCTACGGTCATGTAAAGACAAGTGCTTACTTGCTCGGCGGTAAGCATATCGAACTCATTGGTGTATTGCTTGTACATGTATTTGATGTCGCTATAATTATCCGATACCACGTCCCACTTGAAAGCCCAAGTGGGGAGCCGAAGAGGGTTCGGGTCAGCTACGTTCCACTCATTGTGGGTCACCTCTTTCGGTCGTCCAACTGGAAAGTGCTCCCAGCTCCATACCGAAAGTAGAAGCATACAACCACCAATGCCAGCTTTCTCAAGTTTCCTACGACAAGCATTATCCAACTGCATCAAAAAAGAAAACACGGTCAAGTTATGACATTCTACAAAGGGAAATGCAAATACAAACCAAGAAAGACCAATTCATTACCTCCCGGTACAAGTAGGCAAGTGCAGCAGAACCCCAACTCCACTTCGAGTCCCAGACGGTAAGCGCCTTCAGCCACATCCACTGAGCCGTCACGCCACCACTGTCAGCAAACAAAGTCCGGGAGATAACGTACCACACGTACACGCGGGCATACGTCTGGATCACATCTTCATCTGCTTCGGCGGGGCACTGCGCGAAGTGCAGTACTATCCACACGTAAGAAGCGCCCGCCGGGGCTCTATCTTTGCTCTTGTCCTCGACCTCCTCTGGAGCCATACCAATAAGGGCCTCCATTTGCGCGCGCCACCCATCGGAGTCTGTGCTCATACAAAGAGGCCTCCCGTCGATAGGAAGTCCAAGAATCATGGATACATCTTGGAGAGTGGGGGTCATCTCGCCAGTCATGAGGTGAAATGTGTGTGTCTCCGGCCTCCACCGGTCCACAAGGGCGGTGATTGCGGGCGCGTTAAACCTTGGGGTCGAACGCCTCACAAGTTGGATGAAAGGGAGGAGGCCTAGCCTCTGATGTACGGAGTGTACCGCTCATCGTAACGCATCTCATTCGACGAAGCCCCATGAGACCGAATCTTCAAAGGTCCAAGCTCCTGCAAATAACACATTTGACATACAATATTACAACGTATCCAACGCATTTGCAACAAAATAAAATCAAACATATAAAGAAAACAAGCTTCAATTTATTACCTCCCCCAATACGGCCATCTTATAGGACCGGTGATCAACATCATACTCGTTATCGAGTAACCACACCATCCTACATATGTGAGCAACATTTCATATGTGAGCAACATATGTGAGCAATATTTCATACACAAACCGAAATCAATTTAAGCAAAAAACAATACATCGTACAAATCAATTTACACATAGTTCCATGGCATACTAATAGATCATACAACAAAATCCAAATCAATTTACTCGACTAAAACCGAAATCACCTAATAGAGGAAAAATCGGTTTCTAAGCAAAAATAGCATACTAAATTTTTACCAACTAATACTATACGTAACCTAATGCTAAAGATCATACAAGCATGTCATGGGTCAACAACAAAATCCAAATCAACTAGATACTAGGGTTGAACCGAAACGTGCAATGGAGGCCAAATGTGATGATTTTATTGGACAGAAATTGGGGGATCGGAGGAGAATACCTGCGGGAAGTAGTTGGGGACGGAATCCCCTCGCTTTTCTCTTCAAATCGGAGAGGAAACCGTGGAGGATTAGAAGGGGAGAGAGGGTAGCGCCTGAGCCGCCGCCGCCGCCGCCGTGTTCTGTCTCTGTGTGTCGATTTGCAAGTGAGTTAGGGTTGGGGACGGGCGCGTCGCGCCTTACAGGTAAACAGGAGGGTAGCGCCTTGTGATCAGGCGCTACCTTATCGCACCATAGCGCCTGATCACGAGGCGCTATCCACCCAGACTGGGCCCCCCCGTGGCCCCGGCTCGCCACGCTGGCAGCTAGGGTAGCGCCTGATCACGAGGCGCTATCCTGTGTAGGGTAGCGCCTGATCGTGAGGCGCTACTCAAAAGGGTCAATCGCGTGAAATAGTTTCGGCCGAGGTTCATTTCGTGCTAAAGTTTTGTCCAGAGGTCAACAGTGTCAAAATCGCCGCTGTGAGAGCGCAGTACGTCGTACGTCCCGACGTGACAGCTCTTTTTATCTTATTCGCAACAGAGGCGCAGATATTTCTCGATGACATCCAGCAGATAGCTTGTATCTCCGTAATCTAGCGGACTTTGACATATAATAATTTGGAATCAAGTACGGAGTATATTTGATCACTGTATGTGATATTGGCTCTGGAGTTTATTTTTGGTCACTGTATTTAGAGAGCTTCAAATACGATCATTAGGACGGTTATAATGGAAAGTAACTTAGACTACCGTTATTATGCATATGGCATTAGTTTAATTTATGTTACTATCTTGATGGTGCATGGTATCCAAAAGGTAGTATTATAGATGACTTCATTAGTTAGATTATAAACTCGTTTCTCTTGCAAAGCACTATATATATGATGGCAACATAATATGTTACTACAATCATCCTTTTCCTTATCTAATATTATGTCATCTCACCAATATGAATAGTTGACATTGCATGAATGCATATTACCTATGTCATTTTCACTATTTCTGCTCTTATGTCTGGCGGAATATTCTCACAATGAGAATGGTGCTGATTCAAATTTGCTCATGATGCACACGGAGGAGTAACATAAGTTCGTAACACTTGCATTACACGTAGCCAAATAAATCTGATGTGACAAATAGTTAATGAGGAGAGATGCCTACGGTAACATAATATGTTATTACCATAACATAACCCACCCAAGAAAAAATAAATATACAACCTTATGAATATCATTATATGATATCACACATATTTTACTATGCACTATGAAGTTGATAAAATATACTAGTATCACATGATAGTCCGAAAAAAAGGCGCACACTCGTAGAAGCAAAAGGCTTTATATGATAAAAGAAATTGCATGGACATGCATGCTTATATATTCCATTATCCACGATTCTTTTTTTGTAAGTTTTGGTTTTTTTTTTCAAAAGATTAATCGTGCTAAGCTTTTAAAAGAAGATTATATATGCGAGTATATGCCAAAATCAACAATTTTCTAAAGGGATAAGTATTACTTGAACTGTCAAAGTGTTTTATATTAAAGAACTGAGGCAGTATTTTCTTTTGCGGAAACAGAGGGAGCTCTGTTTTTGTACTAAGAAAAGAAGAGAGGCAAAGAGCTAATGTGGCTATGAAGTTCATTAGCCTTGGATCTAGGAGGAAGAAGGTACACCGTACTCCGTACACACCAAAGAATACATATGTACAAACATGCGTGCTTGCGTCTGATGGAACACCGTAGTTCTACAAGCTAGTTAGACGTAACGTGCGAGATCGATCTAGTGCGCACGCATATTACTTGAAGGAGGAGAAGAAAATTAAAGGAAGAGAAAAACCGTACACACGAGCTCTTGCTAAAGCTTAAGGTTAAGATCAAGCTGCTGCTGCATCTGCTTGTCGCCGCCGTCAAGCTTCGCCGTACGTGCGCGCCGCCAGCTGCCCGGCGCCAGCGTCGCCGGGTCGTGGGCCGCCGCCGGATAGGCGTCAGGGTGGTAGAGATGGGCGTTCCAGTCGACGACCCTCTCCTTCTTGTGCGCGTTCTGGTGGCCCCCGAGCGCCTGCGACTTGAGGAACGTCTTCTCGCAGAAGAGGCAGGAGAACAGCCTCGATCTCTCGCCACCACCATGGCCATCGCCGCCATGGCCGGCACGGCCACCCGTGGAAGAAGCAGGACAAGGAGAGGGGGCTGGTGGTTGTAGTGGTGGCATATGGGCCAGTGTCAGTGACAAGTCAAGGGAGTTAGCAGGGGGAGGCTCCATTGAAGAAGATGCTACAGCTTGTAGCTTCTTCTATATGGAGGAATTTCACTCTAGTGTTGCAAGCATGGGCAGCTGAGGCGTGGGTTCGCAATGGCCAAGTTTATAGTACTACGAGATGCCATTGTAGTAGAGGGGCATGAAAGGAAGCGTACCACTTCCTAAATCTGGGGACACTGCATTATTGCGAGTGGCATTAACGTCCAACCATGGTGGCCCCGCCGGCCGTGGCTCACCACGAAGCAACACGTACGACAGGCGATCGAGCCCAAAAGGACGTCGAGGTAGATCGTGGCTACAGAAGTAACATTTCGTTAGTGGATCCCCCATGTCATCACTCGCTAATTGACCTATGTTGCTTCAGGTTTTGATTGTGTCGACGACCCCGGCCGGCCTAGCCTGTTTCCGCAACAGAAATCGCATGTAAAATCATCGCTGATTCAATGAGTATGTACATACAAGATTCCTTTAACATTGCCGAAGTTTGATTAGAACTTTTGTCGCATATATAGTATGACTATCTCAGCAAAACGTCACTAGGAAGGAAGTTGAACCAAATGAAGTTTTTCACTTTCAAAGGAACTTTGATTTATCACAAAACCTCTAGGCACCTATCTCACCCGATCTAGTAAGCAACTAGTATCTCACAAAACCTGCAGGGAACTATCTCACCAAAATCCAAAACTTTAAACTAGGATCCTCAGTGCGAATAGCAGAATCTTCATGTGCTTTCAAATCCATGCATGCATGTTCGTAGGGATGCTTGTTGTGGGTTGTCAGGAGCAGACACCGAACACGTGAGACGTGCAGACATGCGGTCGGCACAAAACAAGAAAATCCTAAACATGACCAAAACAGGCGGCTCCGACATGCAGATCGATCAATCGTGTCGTCGTCAACTCCTTCTGGTCGATGCTTTAAGAGCCTGTCTGGGCAGGCCAGGACAGCCAAGCAGCTGCCTTGTTCAGGTCACCATCGCGTATTCAGTCAGTTCAATAGTGCATCGACGACCAGTGGCGGAGGACGGAAAAAAATGAGTCGGGCGAACTCTAAAGGGAAGAAAAAAATGATGCAAGAAAACTAAAATTGTCTACACTCATCAATACTTAATGTCTTCATACTATATTAACCATAATCATTTGGTACAATGGTATGTAACAACAACATATTTAAATCAAAATAGAACCAACAAACTTACCAATAATAAAACTTCAATGCCTTCTAGAAGTTCCAGGCAATGGTAAAGCTCTACCTGCCTTCTGAAAATCCTTCTTAATTTCAGCAAGATCAATACTTTTAAATATCTCTCGCTCAATGTAGATGACCATCAAATCATTAAGCCAACCATCGGACATCTTGTTGCGCAACTCGGTCTTGATGATCTTCATACTTTTAAATATCTCTCGCTCAATGTAGATGACCATCAACTCGGTCTTGATGATTTTTTGGACATAGCTCATCAAATGCAAGTTGCACTTCCTTACTCCTTGCTTTATACCAATCAAGCATCTCCAAGAAATTGCTTTTGTTTAAAGACAAAAGGGATTCATCGTGTCCACGGAATGGTTCACCTTGCAATGCTAGATGACTTACAATTCCCAAAGAAGTATCCACACGAGTTTCATACTTTACAAGTGAATCATTGGAATAAGTTGTAACTTTGCTTTTCACACTTCTGTTTTGATTCTTAAAATCATCACATGCTGCCCTTGAGATATTATGGATGCTACATGGCCCACCCACATGCTTACGGAATGCATCTACCGCATTCTTCCAATGGTCAAACCCAATTTTGTTGTAAACATCATGCCCAAATTTATCATCCATCCGGTCATGCTTGAAAAGATAGCAATAGAAGCAATAAGCCTTATCCATTTCCACACTATATTCCAGCCAATCAAATTTCTTTTACCAAGCTGGACGAAAGGATCTATTATCTCTATTTAGGGGAAAATTATGAAGAGTTGGTTGAGTTGGACCATTCTTTAGATAAGCAAATCTAACATCTTCTATAACATTGGGGGCAAACCGATCGATTTGAATGCGAAGTCCTGGATCAATCTTCATGTAATCTAGGAAATCAATTATACCTCCAGCTCCTAGACCCTCAGCATTCTTTTCCACTACAGCTTCAACAGAATGTTCCACTTGTTCCGTGTCGGTGGCCATAGAACCTCCAGCCCCTCCTTCCACTTCTTGCTCTCCCTGCTGCTCTTCATTTGCCACAATAGTTACACTTTCCCGAGTGCTTGGTTTAGAGCTACTGCCACTAGCAATTGGCACAAAAAATCTCTTCAAATCTGCAATAAAAAATAGTACAACGTGAGTAGTTTGCCAATTTCTAGCTCACAATTAGTCCCCTGCTCACAAATCAAAGAAATATACCTCCCCCCTTTGCAACAGCACTTCTTTTGCCCTTCCTGTCCATCTCCACTCCAAGAAATTGCCTCCAAATCGCCGGGGTAGCCGGCCAGCCGCCGATCGGGAAAGGGAAACCCTAGCTTGCCCTGCTTGGGGTTGGGCGGGCCGTTGGGGAAGCGACAAAGCGAGCTGGGGAGGGAGGAGTAGGGGAGCAGAGGAGGAAGCAGACGAGCAGCCGGAGCCGGAAAAGGTCAGAGGAGGCCGGCGGCGGCGGCTGGGTCGCTGCCTCGCTGGGGTCTGGCCGTCTGGGGATTGGCACGCACAGAACAGGAGCAGTTCGAGCTAGCACGCACGCACGGAGATGAAGCGATGCGCTCTCCTAGCGCGGCCCAGTGGCCAGTAAGGCCCAGCTAGTGCCTGAGGCAGTCGTGGCTGGCCCAAATGACGTTTTTTTCTTCATTATTTTTCCAAAACTTCAGAAAATACGGACAATGATATATATATATCAAGGAAATGCCTATATATATTCGATTTTTTGCCAAAAATCAAGGTAGGGCGGCCGCCCTACCTTGCCCTTAGGGGTCCTCCGCCAGTGTCGACGACCATGCTCCTGCAGATAAAATTGCACACAACACCAAGGTTTGGTGCCAAAGTTGCACAAAATACAGAAACAAAACTGCTTTTGCAGCCCACCCCAGTTTTTTGTCTAAATCATTGCAGCTAGCCCAAATAAAGGATTTAGAGCCTTAACAATGTATCTAACATGTGGATCCTTATTTTTATACCGTATGTATACCATATTTATATGATATATTAAAAAAAGTATAACCAGATTATTCACCGGCTTGTTGACGCCAGTATAAATTTCACATTTTCTCCCGTGGAGTTGGATCGTGGATAGCAAATCCACAAAGAACTCGACTAGGCCGTCTGAATCCGCTGTTTACTCCAAACGCAGCTTCTTCCGATGTCCAATTGAGCCAAAATTCACGAATTGCCGAGAAATTATCCATTGAACTGAGACGAGGCCGTCTGAATCCGTCGTCCTTGGCGCCCACCCCTACTGCCTGCTTCATCTCTGGTAGAACCAGCCGTGCTCCGCGCCTGGGTGGGAAAGAGAGCAAGGTCGGGTCCAAATCCGGCGACCTCAAGGCCGGCCCTCCACCGCTTCCGCCGGTGGCGCCGCTGCCTAGTCCATCTCACCCGTGCGCTGGACTTGGTCGATCCCGGCTTCCGCTCCCGTCCGCTCGGTGTTGGCTGCTAATTCTGTGTTTTCGTACGGGTTGTTTCTGGTGCGGGCCGAACGAAAGAATAGCTGGTGTCGTATCAAAAAAAAACTGGTGTACTCTACAGTCTAGTAGAGGGTTATACGGTACAGTACTATGGCCCCATATGTCAGATACGCTGTTAAGTCTCTAAATCCTTTATTTGGGCTAGATGCAACGTTTTAGACCAAAACCTGGGGTGGGCTGCAAAAACAGATTTGATTATGTGTTCTGTGCAACAATGGCACCAAACATTGGTGTTATGTGCAATTTTTTCTGCTCTTGCATAAGCTGCCGCACCGTACAAAACGGACCTAGGAAATCGAACAAATATATCGTCGATATTCATCTGTTGCATAAGAGCATCTCCACCCGGGGCCTCCAAATCGGTGTCGGCACCTCTCAATCAAACACCTTGTAATTTTTTCCTAAAACGCGACGACTTTTTTTAGATTCAAACATAAACGCGACGACTGTTTTAGATTCAAACTTAAACTAAGACGATACAAACTTAAACTAAAACGATAGAAATTTAAACTAAAACGATAACTAAATCCTAATCTAAACGCCGCCGCTCGGGCCAGCCTCGTCGTCGTGCGTGGCCTTCTGGCTCTGGGCTAAGCGCGAGTGCGCACGCCTCTCCTGCCGGAGCGCGCTCGCTGCCCGCGCATGGCATCCCTGTGTCCCGCCGCCGCCACCGCTGCCCTCGCCTGCGCCTGCCTCGCCAGCTGCAGCTGGTTCAGCTTCTCGTGGGCCTCCCGCTCGGCGCGTAGCTAGGATGCCGCATGCGCTAGCTTCTCCGCCTGGGCGATGAGCTGCTGCTGTCTGGACTACTCTGCCTGGGCGTTGAGCTGCTCGTAGGCCGCCCGCTCGGTGGCCATGATGGCGCGGAAACGCTCGTCGCGCTCCGTGCTCGCGATGGAGGCCTGGATGATGGCGGCCTCCACGGCGTCCCTAGCCGCCTCGTAGCCGAGCCTGGCCTGGCGGCTTGCCTGCTCGTTGCGCCAGCTCTCGAACGAGTTGGCGGCAACGACCTGGTCTGGCCAGAGCGGCTGCGACAGCACCTGCTCCGGCTCCGGCTCCGGCTCCGGCACCGGCACCGGCGGCGGCGGCACCTCGTGCAGCTCCGGCGGCGGCTCCTGGCCAGGTACAGCACCTGCACCGGCTCCTGCTCCTCCTGCTCATCCACGTCGACGTCGTCCACCTCCGCCCAGTTGAACGGCTGTTCGTCAGCGGCGTCCTCCTGCGCCGTGCCGTGAGCACGGCGTGCTGCCTGGGTGAGGGTGGCCCATGAGGTGGCGAGGCGGAGAGGCATGGTTATATGCTCTGGGCTACGGCTGGTGGTGTGGTCAAATGGCTACGGGTCGGTGGTGGTGTGGTGAAATGGCTGCACGGCGGGGGCCTCTTTATAGCCGTCCAAGGTAGAGGCGGGAAACCGAGGCGGGAAGCGGTGGCGCTGGGCGGGAAGCGCCGGGTGGGTGAGCACGCGTCGCGTCGGAGTTAATGGCGGCGACACGTCTCCACCACTACGTCGCTTGGGAAGCCGGGAAAGGCTAGGCGCTCAGCAGGCGCCGCCGTAAATGCGAGACGTGCGGGAGACGCATCGCCGTCCCGTCCCTTCGTCGCGTGCGGAAACGCGTCGCCATTAACACGGGTGGAACGACCTCCTGCACAGCGTCTCTATGACGGGTGGGCCGCACCTGTCGGAGGGCGTGTCCAGGCAGTGTTCGGCACCCCCGAGAGGGCCTCCAAACGTAGGGGCCCTTTTGGGGGTAACGGACACGATTTCGCTCGGCCCGAATCTTTGGGGGTGCCGCTGATAGTCGATTTTGGCGTCCGTACTCCCAATGGACCTTTGAGAGTAGTTTGGAGGATGCCGGTGGAGATGCTCTAAGGATTTTGTTTGTGTGCCCACCCTTGTGACAATTCCATAAATTCTGCTCCCGACGGGATTTGAACTCTGATTTCGCAGTGTGCCACTGCGACCCTAACCACTGGGCTACTGCCCCGTTCAACTCCTTCTGGTCGATGCTCAAGAGCCTGTCTGGGCATGCCAGGACAGCCAGGCAGCTGCCTTGCTCACGTCACCATCGCATCGCGTATTCAGTCAGTTCAATAGTGCATCGACGACCATGCCCCTGCATGCGCTGCCGCACCGTACAAAACGGACCCAGGAAATCAAACATACTCCCTCCGTATCAAAATATAAGACTCTCTAGCTAGCTTGTACACATATGTATGTAGACATGTTTTAGTGCAAGGTTCATGTACTAAAACATGTCTAGATACATGTGTGTACAAGCTACCTAGAGAGTGTTATATTTTGATACGGAGGGAATATATATCGTCAAAGTTTGTGTGTCCAAACAGCGGTCGTTTTCCTGCTTCTATCGAAATCTTCAAAGTTACATGCCATTATGTAAAACATTTAACCCAATAATTATGGGTTGTATTACCATGGCCGTCACAAGTATATATAGAGTACATAATGAGGAAGACTTAGAGTGCAAAATGTCATTATGTTTAAACTTCCATCTCTCTTGTCCTTAATGTACATGTATTTGAACACTGCCCCTCCGTCGGAGCGAGAGTTTCGTCACATCCTCCGCTTCTCCAACGTCAACTACGTCTCAGATGGGTAGGCACCTCTTGCGGTGACTCTGCCCCTTTGGAGCCTTCATTGTGTCTCCTCTTTTCCCCGTCACATTGGAAGTGTTGGCGACGCAAGTGGCGGCGCAGATGCTGTTGACTGAAGTTATTGTCGATGTGTAGTTGTATACGTTGCCCTTGATATCGTTGTCGAGTTAGCCGATTGTGATGTGAAATTGTCGAGATAATCATAGTCTATGTACTCGACACAGTCGATGTGTATGACAGAGCTGCAATTGAGGATGTTTCACACCTTGTGGAGGTCACAAGGTATAGTCGTGGGAGACATTTTGCACCTTTGGGTACAATCTCGGGCGACTTGTGGATGTTAGAGGACACGTTGGAGGTGAGAGCAACAGTTTTGTCAAGATTGGATGAAGCCCATCATACATATCGGTTTCGCCTGAACCGTGTGCCACTTATAAGTACAGGTCATCACAATAGTGATGCACATGTGGACAATGAAGTTGTCGGTGTCGTGCATGTTTTATAATAGTACTGCCAGAGAACGCTGATGATGTCTGTCCATCCACTGAACGATGTGGCGGTGGGGTGACATGCTATTTTTTTAAATAATACGCAAAATTTATTTAATTAGGAAAATAATACGCGTTTTTTTATTTTCAAAAATATTACCCGGTCGTCCTGGCCGAAGACGATTAGTACTAATCGTCCTGGCCGAAGACGATTGGCCCTTGCACATGCATGCACATGCATACTACATGCAGAAGAAGACAAAACTTCAAGGGGACATGTCGTCTTTGGCCAAGACGAGTAGTCCTAATCGTCTTCGGTCAGGACGATTAGTCCAGTCGGCTTAGGCCAAGACGACTGAGTAATATTTTTGAAAATAAATAAATATGCGTATTATTTTCCTAATTAAATAAATTTCGCGTATTATTTTAAAAAAAATAGTGTTGACAGTCACGTTAATCTAGACCTTTGGTGATGATGTGCGAGTTGTTAGATAGCAGCAGGCATGAAGGACGCAAGCTTGAAGGCATCCCTTTGCTAGTGACATGTGTTGATTGTCACGAAGTCCATGAATTCGTGTCCCACATATGCGTGTAGTTGATCTCGCTTCTCGTAGATGTGCTTGGTGATGAATTTGGTTTGTACCCTAATTCAGTCGTACATCTCGATATTTGTGTATGTTTTGGTGTTTGATCTTTCATTTATTACTGTTGGGTGGTTGTCTTCTAGATAGATTTATTCGTTAGCTGTTCCTTGACGTTTTCACTCGTTTTTATCTATTCGTAACTCATGTCGTTGGATCTGCGTTTAATGGTTGCCCGCCACCTGTCTCGCCCAAGGTAGGTGTTGTTTTGGTTTTTTTTAATGGTTTTTGTATTGCTTTTCTTTTCTGCTAAATCGGTTATACTCACAACCACGTGAATTGTCGAAACTCTTGCAATGCATATTGTCGGAACTCTCTCAATGCCCGCTCCTGCTTCCCTCGACCACTTGGCAGTAAAGATGCCAATGGCTTCGTCTAAACCTAGGGGAAAATTATTTTGTCTTGCAAAGATGTTTCGAAACATGTTTATGTGTATGAAAGGATTTCTCTAGTGCGACAAGATCATCCACTGTTATTTTAGTAGCAGTATGATATAGTAGGATATATTAGGTTGTCTCTGAATTGTTCGTCATGTTGTTAGCGTACTACATCAAAATTGAAATAAATTCGTCTTGTAGAGCTAATTCTATGTACCGACGGCTTTCTACTTTTCTAGTACAACACAATTGATTGGTGTTATTTTAGTAGCAGTATGATAGATTAGACTGTTTCTGAATTGATTAACCATGTTGTTAGGTTAAACCTAAACAAAATAAATAAATAAATAGTCTAATAAACCTGTTTCTGTGTACACAAGATTTTTTTAGTACAACAAAAACAATTAGTGTTATTTAGTAGTAGTATGATAGATTAGGGTGCTTCATAATGTTGTTAGGAGTATGATAAATTATAGTGGTTCATAATTGATTCATCATGTTGTTAAGGTAAAACTTAACAAATGGCATACTCTACTTTCTCTGAATGTGTCCATCACATTGATTTAAGTTGCTAGAACGGCCTCTCCTTTTTGAAGTTTTCTTCTCGTCCCGAAAATCGATGTATGTTCAGAGAAGTCCTTTGCAGCCATGGGGCACAAGGACTGTGAGGGACTCAATGAAGATGGGTAAAGTCCTAAATTCATGCTTTATTGGTTACTCTGTTCTGTCTGATTGCCCTCAAATAGTCCTCAATCCCTTATCAGAGACTTGGAACATTGTGTATGTTTCATATTATATTTATCTTGAATTGTTCACTTGTATAATCTATAGGTTGTGATGATTGTTCCTTTTACAATGTTAGAGTGACTTGTTTTCTTCTTAATTAAAGTACAACATAACTGAAAAAATAGGTTTCGAATTGGCACCTAATTTATGACCTATATTTGTTAAAGTGATGGAATTGATCTGATGCTTATTGGAATGCTTCTTCGTTTTATCCTTTTTTTTCTGTTGCATACCAATTATGTGTATTTTACCAATACATGATCTACCGGTTCGATTTATACCTTGTTGAAGTAACATTCTTTATACATTGTTCAATAAAAATGCTTTTTATAAACCATCCTATATAAAAAAATTGGTAGCAATTGTTTGTCTTGGACAAAAAAACCTAAATATAGTTTACCATCTTTATTCATGGAACATATAACACATTTATTGACTTCCACATGTATTTCTCTTATATATATATTTACACAATATTATGGGTGGTGGAATATACACATAAAGATAATTACATTTCCGTATGGCACACATGATTTTTCACTGGAGATGGAAGGTATTTTAGGATATATGTATTTGGTTGGGGGGAAAATTAGAAGCTACGTGAACATTGAGAGATACTTTCCATGGATACTGAAGTATATTTCACAGAGATATATTTTGTAAAATACGTACTTCTTAAATTTCAATTATAGGAAAAGATACTTCTTATTATATTCATTCACCCAAGAATGATTCAAATATTTTCCGAAATGTAAAATGCATAACAATAGTAGTTTTTTTACGGGAGAACAATACTGCAATAGTTGGGCCTCCTCTTTCAATCCGTGCCCTGTAACAGGCCAGAAAGAATCAGACGACATTTCAAAAAAAAAGAATCAGACGAAACCTACCGGCGCACTCCTCCACCCTCACTGACACACGGTCCCCATTGCCAGCGCACCACACCAGGCCCCACAAGTCACTCTCACGCAAACACTTTACTCACGTGGACGACGGGATCCCTCCCCTACCGCTTCGTCGTCGTCTCCCCAGCCTTTCCCCTCCTCCCGAATATTCCAAGCTTGCGACTTGCGGCGGCGGCGGCGAGGAGGCGGAGACAGTCCAGCTTGGCGGTGGAGTGGGCAGGAGGAGGACCTCGCCCCGCCCCGCCCCGCCCCGCCCCGAACCCTAATTCAGCCTCCATCGTCGATTGGGGAGAGGTGCGTGCGTGCCTTGCGTCCTCCCCCTTCCTGAATAGTAGCATTTCAGCTGTAGCGGTCGCGTTTAGCGTGGCCCGATTCATTCCGGAGGTGCTTTTCTCGCCTCTCTCCGCAGCGTATTCCGTGCCAGTTTCTTGTTCCGGGAAATGGATTCCGGGCTCGGGCTGAATGCGAGCCATCTGCATTTTGGGGCCTAGGCTGTAGCCGCCTGTAGTTTTATCTATGTTTGTTCTGTTGTGGAAACTGTGCATCGAATGTGATTTTGGGGTTAGCTGCAGGAACTGAAACTGGGCATTTCGTGCTTCAGTCTCTGTTCTCTTGTTCTTTCCAGATTCAGCACTGACTGCTTGATGCAATTCGTTTTCCTCCTTTTCCCCCAGCCTATGATACAAATTTAGTCCTCTTCTCTGATGAGTCTGTCGAGGTTCCTTCGTAATAAACCTGTAGCTTGCTGGACTTTCTTTGCTGCTAGTATAGTTTTCCCAGTCGATTAGTTCTTCCCAAATTGTGCATCGATGATGAATCGAAGCTAAAATGTTCAATTTTCCATCCAAGACAGAGAGTGCCCCTACGTCATTGTCTGCTGTTGGTGCTTATCTTTTCGAGTTTGGTGGTCGTCTCGGTTGGCTTGTACCCAAATCTTTCGGTTGGCATGTACTGAAATTCTACACCTGTCCAAGGTGTCAGGTGTCGGGTGTTTGCTATATTTATATAGCAGGGCGAAAGCCTGTTTCGAGAAATTCTACACCTGTCTGGTGGGTTTGGATAACCACGTAACGATGTTGGCTGTTGTCATAAATGGAGTTTCGTGGTGGTTGATGTTGTTTCGCCTTTTTCTATTGATTGCAGTTCAGGGCCTAGTTATACAGTAGCTGTTGGTTGTGGTTAGACTTCTTGTTGTCTAAAAATATATCTGTCATTCAACTTACTGCAATCATGGTGTAATTGGTTGTTGTCCTGCATCACAGGGGCAACAGAGTTACTATGTCTAGAGCAGATGAGGCGTTTAGGGCAGAGTCGAGGGTCACGGTGTTCTTTGGTGTTGTAACATCTAAGTCGGAGCCACTCACGTTTGATGATTCCCTCACATTTGTCAAGAAAGTGAAGGTAAGTTTGTAGTGTATGCTATTATACCGTGATTTTACTACATCCTTGTGATTATAACGTCTATCTTGCATAACTATTTCATCTGTTTACTACGCCATAGATTGGCTGGTGCTGTAACCTTAAATTTCTAACTGAGTACTATGTTTTTCTTGTTCCGTTGTTTGTGTATTCAATTATCCAAGTTTTTCTGCTTGCAAGAAATCCACCTTGTGAGATCTCGATTTCCTCACGGGTACCTCAGTTTGTATAATTTTAAAGTCACGAACACAACATAGTTGGAACCAGGGGTAACTCTCTATTTTTCACTCGATGGTTTTCAAGTGACTTGTATAGATCTAGAAAATGCAATAATGGTATGGGAGAGGGAGGGAGTTAAGAATGGCCCATGGGATACCCTAGATAAATACTTTTGGTACAGTCATTTGAAACAATATGACAAACCAGTGTGGTGGTTTTAGTATGCTTTGAAACAAAACTATATTATTATTAGTCAAATAACGGTCAGTATGTCTGGGTTTTGCTGAATCAAACCCTCGTGTCTGCATCAGAATCCCATACAATATAATCTGGCAACTGAAAGAATCTGAATACTGCATCCTTCTTCAACTAACACTTAAGAAATCAGCAGTTATTAGGAATGGCCCATGGGATAGGCTAGATAAATACATTTGGTACAGTTATTAGGAACAATATTACAAACCAATGTGGTGATTTTAGTATGCTTTGAAACAAAAAGTGCATTATTATTAGTCATTTGGTACTGTCATTATGTCTGGGTTTTGCTGAATCAGACCTTCGTGTCTGTATCAGAATCTTATACAACATAATCTGGCAACTGAAAGGATCTGAATACTGAATCCACCTTCAACTAACAGTCTAACACTGCTTAGAACTCAGCTATATCTTTTTTTGACAGGTTTTTTTTTTTGAATCCACCTTCAACTAACAGTCTAACACTGCTTAGAACTCAGCTATATCTTATTTCATCAGAATTCAGAAGTGTAGTTTCCTTACCACTTTGAACATGCCCGCTAAATTGCCAACTGAGCTATCTAGTGGGTTATGTTATAAACTCTGCTCAGTTAAGTCTCATTTACTTGTACTTCACTTCATGATCAAGCTGCTTGTTTCTCAGGCTCGTAACCCCATGTTATACCTGTCACTTTTCGACATTCTCGGCAGAATGGACTTGTCTCAGGTCGAAGCCTACCGAGCGGTACGAGTGTCATTCTACCCCTCTTCCAACAGATTCCTGAGATCAGCCAATGAACCCTCTAAGTAACATCTGTCTGCTCCCTCCAGTTGCAGCTGCTGTTCCGAGACCACCCTGACCTGCGCGAAGAGCTGGAGAAGTTCAGACCCCCCGTGGCCACGAAGCAGGCACCGAACAACATCTGGCCCTGGGTCTTGGTGTGCGCCGTCCCTCTGGTCGCGGTGAGCCTAATCCCGGCGCTGGGGAACCCGGTGCTGTGGTTCGTCCAGCAGACTCTCGGCGAGAAAATGAAGGTGGCTACATGATTCGAGCCGGCACTCGGTATATACAATGTAGTAGCTCCTCAGCTGGTCAGGTTTATCATCATCCAATAATGTAATTAAATTGACACATGGTCGTCTGCGTGTGGTGTATATATAGTTTTAGAGCAACATCCTGGAAGAAGGGAAACTGGTGGTATCGGGGACATCAGGTTTTTCAGGTAGGCATTGGAAAGAATTTTTTAGCGACAAACTTTGCGGAGCTGTGCGGCAAACAATTATGCACTGGAGTGTGCTCTCAATTGCTGTCTGAAACTTGCATCGCATTCGCATCTCATTTACGTGATGGAACTGTATCAGTGTTGAACTGTCCGTAACTGCAACTCTGTAAGATCAACTAGGTTGTAGCGTAAACTGTCTGAATTTCTGCGGAGATACATTCCCAAGGGAAACTCCGAAATGATGTTCGTATTGAGAGTTTGAGACCTAATGAAAGTGGTCAACGTCAAGTAGCGCACGCACATGCCGTGGCATGGGACGGGGGATTTTTTTGGTCCACGCTCTTGTTTGACCTAACCTCAGCTTGTAAACTGTACACAACATGCTTATGCTGCGGATCCAAGGGTAATCTCATACACACTTTTTTGAACGTTTTCTAAGCATTCAATTTTTATTTAGGAAATGCTGTTTTTGATTTTTTTTTTTAATCAGGAAGTTGCGCGGACATTGTTATGCTTGCTTGCGGTAAGTGGATTCTCTTGAGATAAAAAAAATGGTTACTGGAAGCGCAAGTAAACACAATGCAGTACGCAGTAATCATATGCATTGTTTTTAAGGCGTCCCTAAGGCGACCCTTAGGCGTCAAGGCGCCCCCCTCCGCTTTGCAAAAACGGCCGCTTTAGGCGCCTAGGCGTCCAAAGCGCCCGCCTAGGCGTCCAAAGCGCCCCCTCCTGTCAAGGCGCCAAAGTGTCGCCTTAAAAACCATGATCGTATGTTTATTTGTGATTTTGAATAATCTTATGATCGACGTGTATGGTTGCATGGATTTGAGGATTAATGAGAAAATGACTTTTGTGGCTATATAAGGCAACATTTAATTGATGTCGATGTACGAACGTGGATCAGGGCTCAAATTTGCACAATCCAATTAGAGATGCTTCAAATTTGAGCCCAACGCTTGCGTATGATCGACTCGACGATTTTTGATAGTCCAATTGCGTTTTCAGGTGGTCTAGGGCATCATCTTCCGCCCAATGTTTTTTGCAACTACTCTCTCCGTTCCAAATTATTTGACTTGTGATTGTATAAAAATATATGTATCTATACTTGTTTAGTGTCTAGATACATCCGTATTTAGACAAACCCAAGTCAAATAATTTGGAACGGAGGGAGTAGATTATAGGTGTGATCTAATAAAACGAAAAACATAGGATTCTCATTTTGACCGACCCCGATGAAAACAATGCAGCAGGGCGAACTCACGTTAAGCAAATGTTAGAGCTTATGAGCCAAAGCCGTTAACCTACAATCCTAGAAATTTCAAAAAGACCATTCGATTTTGATTTCTATGGCTTGCATGCACCTTTTTTTTTTAGAAAAAAAACGCACGGAAACAATTTGTCCTCCTTTCCGGCAGTAATTAAGTGTAGGCAGATTAATTACTCAACTGAACAACGTAGAAGCCCCCCAAAACATAGAGTAATCCAGGACGCATCAAGCCGGTACACGACGTCAGCATCCTGCGGTAGCCCGTCCGCCAAGCATTGGCAAGCTACGCCCTAGGCTAGGTGGAACGTGCTACGAGGTACCGTGAACCAAAAATGACCCGGCATACGCTGGGCGCTGTATGCTTCAGTATACCCCGCTGGGCGATGGGTGCCCCTCCCAACCCACACGACCCTTGATTTTTTTTTGTGCAGTATATATATTTCTTGTTAGCCAAAAATGTTAGCTAAATTGGTTTGTTGGAACATGTTTTTATTTTGTCATGAATAGGTAGCATTTTTTGTGTGTATTTCGGATATATTGTATATAATATTCAAATATTCAGTGGATCGAAATGGTCAAACATATTTGAATTTCGACGTTAATATTTAAGTGTAACCAGGAAAATCCATTTGAATTTGGTTCTACGTTTGCAGAAAGCTCGTTCGTACGGTGTCGAAGTATTGGCCAAAATGAAATGCTGTAATATTTTTGTAATTTGCTATGAGTATATGTTTTTTTTTCTTTTTCTTGAGCATTTGTGTTACATTTTGTGGACATTTGCGAAAAGTTCGTTCGTACGGTGTCGAAGTATTGGCCAAAATGAAATGTTGCAATATTTTTGTAATTTGGTATGAGTATATATTTTTATTTTTTTTCTTTCTCTTGAGCATTTGTGTTGTATTATGTGGAACATCGGAATATCAAGCATTTGGAAATGTCTGAAAATGTTGATATGTTGAGTTAAATAGTTTACATTTTTTGTTTTTTGTGATCATGCTGGTACATCTAAAATCGAAATGGATGGAAAATGTTTCTATTTTTTTTATCAGTAGTTAGTTGAAATCCATATGTGGGAAACACACATTTATTCAATTGAATTTCATATAATTAGAGGGAGTGCATATTACTTCCAAATATTTACCAAATTGAAATGTTTAATTTGAGATCACAGCATTATGTGAGCATTATGTGAGCATTTAATTAGAGGGAGTGCATTATGTGAGCATTTATTATATGTAACTCCACGTAATTAGAGGAAGGGGGTTTGTTGTGTTAGTGTTCATATATTTGCCATATTTGTGAATATTTGGGGAAGAAACTTTGTTTTTGGAAATGTACGTGTTCAAAAGTTGTTTATATTTAAACGTTTTGATTTTTGGAAGAAGAATTTTACCTCCACAATTTTTTGTTTCTAATCTGCTTAAATAAGGTAGGCCTACATGTCGGAAGTTTAACAGTTCTTTAAATTGTTTATGAAAAGAAAAAAAAATGATATATCTTAGAGTATGTTCAATCTTTAAGCACGCCCTTGGGTTTTTTTTTTGTGTGCAGTATATATATTTTTTTAACCAAAATGTTAGCTAAATTGGTATGTTGGAACATGTTTTTGTTTTGTCATGAATAGGTAGCATTTTTTTGTGAGCATTATTGTTATATTTTGTGAGTTTTTTCTGTGAATTTTTGTGTATGATGTCCGAAATGTTGGCGAAATTGAAATGTTGAAATATATTTGTAATCTGCTATAAGTATGTTGCGGTTCTTTTTAGGAGCATTCTTGTCATTTTTTGTGGAATATTAGGAAAATTCGCTCAAATGTTGGCGAAATTACAATTTGTAAACATGGTTTTAATTTTGCTATGAGTAGATAGTAATCCGTTAGAGCAAAAAAAAAATTTATATTTTGTAAAATATTCAATTATTTAGTAGCTTAAATGTTCGAACATGTTTGTATGTGGGTGTTAATATTTCATTGAAATTAGGAAAATAATGCATATGAATTACTTCCAAATGGTGACAAAATTTGAATGTTTTTTAAAAAAGATTTTAGCATAAGTAGTTTGCATGTATTATTGTGGGTTATTTTAATTTATTAGTGAGATCTTATATACTATTTGAAATTTGTAAGATTTATTTATCTTTTTTTTTTTTTTGCAGAAGTATTTGGAAACAGAAAAAGAAAAGGAGAGTGAGTGCTATATGCGAGATAATTTGAGAAGTATATGTGTCTTTAGAGATATTTGAATTTGGTGTTAGGTGTTTTCAGAAGTATATGTGTTTTTAGAGATCTTTGAATTTGGTGTTAGGTGTTTTGAATTTGTGTCTGGAAATTACAAAAGTATTTGGAAATAGAAATAGAAAAATGATGGAGAGTGCAATATGCGAGACAATTTGTGAAGTATATGTGTTTTTAGAGATCTATAAATTTGTTTTAGCAAGTTGAATTTTATCATGCGTTGCATGTATTTTTGTTGAGGTTTGTGATATATTTTGTCGTAATATTTAGGAATCTGTAACTGCGAGCATGTTCCTATATTTTAGAGCTTTCTGATTTTTTTTTTCTGAGCAATTTCAAATGTTTAAATGTTTTATTTTTTATTTGCTTTCCGTGAATTTTGATGTAGTTAAATTCGTTTGGAAGTAAGTAGTATTCCAATTTATCTGCAAATAAGCAGTACAAATAAGTAATACATTTAATCTCGTGGGCAATTTTAAATGTTCAAATGTATTTCATTTTTTTTCGCAAATTTGGATGTATTCCATTTTTTTTGGAAGTAAGTAGCATTCCATTTTTTTTCTTGGAATTAAGTACTACGAATAAGTAATATATTTTTTTTTGTTGGAATGAGTTTTAAGACGGAAATACAGTAAATATCTGCCATTTTTTTGTATTTGAACAGGTATAATAGTTTTTTTTTCTTGGTGGGAAAAGGAAATTAGGGGAAAAAAGGAGGAAAATAAAATAAAATAAAAGATATTCGAATGTTTTTTTTTAATCTGCTTTCCGTGAATCTTGATGTAGTTAAATTCGTTTGCAAATAAGAAGTATTCAATTTTTTTTTTTGCAAATAAGTAGTGCATTTTATCTCGTGGTCAATTTCAAATGTTCAAATGTTTTTTTTTCTTTTTTGCGAATTTTGATGTATTCCAAATTATTTGGAAGTAAGCAACATTTTTTTTTCTTGGAACTAAGTACTACAAATAAGCAGTAATTTTTTTTGTTTTTGAAATGAGTTTGAAGATGGAAATACGGGAAATATCTGTATTTTTTTTTGTATTTGAACAGGTGTAATCTTTTTTTTTCCTTTGTGGGAAAAGGAAAGTAGAAAAAAAGAAGGAGGGGAAAAAAAAATGGGCCGAGCGAGCCGCGCATCAGCCGGCCCGGCCCAGCAACGGCCCAGCTGGCCACCCCAGGCCCACGGGAACGTCAGCATGACGTCACCCGTGGCCGGGATGTGGCAGCACTGGCACGGCGGCGACGGCGTCGCCGGCGACGCGTCACTGCGCCCTGGGACGCGAGCGTGCGCGCATCGGCTGCGCGCCGTCGCGGGGAGTCTGTAGACGGCGGCGCCGCCCATTTTGGGTCGCCGGAGCGGCCGCGGCGGCGGGCGGAGGCGGCGGAGGACGGCGGGAGCGTCCGCGGCGATTACGGCGCCCAGGCGGCGTCCCAGGACGCGAGATGCGGCGAGGAGGTGCGGGAGCCGACGGCCGACCTCGCTGTGGTCGTCGATCTGGACGGCGAGCGGCGGAGCGGCGAGGACGTGCGGCGGCGGCGTCGGCCACCTCCGGCTCGCGCGTGAGAGAGGAGGAGGAGGAGGGGGTGTTTCGTGGCAATTTTACAGAAAAGATCCCGGGGTTTCACGTAATTACGAACAGGTCCCTGGCGGCGATTTTTCTGTGAAGGACATTGAATTTTCGGCCGCCCGTGTGCTTCTTTGCAAGAATCGCCGGCGGGATGTGAGGCTGACGTGTGGGCCCCACCGCGCACTGTAGAACACTGTTTTAATTCTACAGTTCCTACTGTAGCTGCTACAGTTACCTGGGCGCGGAGAGGCCGAGAATTTGCACGTCCATTATACAATCGATGATGTGTCTGCTCGTCTCAGCAAATATTCTGCAGCATGAAAACACAGGCTTTGCAGCCAAAAGTCATTGCAACAAGTTGCTTGCATGCAGAACATAGTACATACACAAGATTGCAACATGGCAAAACAAATACGCAACATAAAAAATCTTTAGGATATCTAACTTTTACAACCAGTGTTTGTGGGACCAACCTTGTCGCCTCGAGCTCAACCATGACAAATCTAACTCGTTGGAGACACATTGTTGCTAGATCACTAGGCACTAGCCCCAGATTTTTGTGACTAGGCCAATCCGAGCTGCAACGACGTCGGACATGAGTTTATTGTTTCCGTTGTCCGAACAAATTAGGTAAGAAATTATTATTTATCATCGAGCAACCTTTGCTATGCTCACATACATGGCGTGAAGGAGACAATCTGTTTACACTTGTGGTTTTGTTCATACAATATCTCATGATGCTCGGCGACATTGTTGTCATTAGCGTGATGCTCGGTGACATCGGATACACGACACACTCATAACATAACCGATAATGCTCAGTGAAATCGGTGGTAGATCTAGCAATCGCAACCCAAAGTCATCCACCACGCGTCGACATCACCCAATAGTGCCTAGCTTTTATTACCACACCAAATTATGCTCGGCGACGTCATGCAGTTTGTCATTCCTGGTTTGAATCAAATATTTATCATCGGCAAAATACGTTGGGTGTGTATGTTGCACATGGGGGACAAGTGGTTTAATGTCTATCTTTTTTTCCAGAATATGCGGTTAAATTGCTATTTTTTTTAAACTGCTCGGTTTAAAAATCATTAGAAAATTAGAACGGAACAGTAGAACGTTGTCATCCTTAATCACTTGCCGTAAGTGTATGTGTATTCCCCAGAAGATAAAAGTTACCACAAGTGCAAGTGAACACGACGAAATTTGTTTTGTTTTTTTCCTTCTTAATAATTTGGCGCACGCGCCCATAGGCAATGAAATTTTTGTATACCTTTAACCATGATAGATCTTTAATAGCTCCCAAATTTACTACACTAATTTCTTTGTTAATCAATCACACCCGGCTCGTGTGCCCTGAGGAGCATCCTGCGGTAGCCTGTGCTCCAAGCATTGCCCAGCTACGGGGTGTGCGTGCGTGAGTTTATAGGGGTGAGTGTATGCATATGTTTGTGAGCGTTTGTACTGTGTTTCGCAAAAAAAATTACCCGGCTACATACTCACTAAGTTACTAAATATAAGATATTTTAGCTCCCTCACATGTTGATTAGGTGCGAAACCAAATAAGTAAACATATACAATAAAAATATGTCTAAATAAGTTTAGATACATGTGAATGTGAAAAAAAGCTTAAAACATCTTATATTATATTTACGGACGGAGGGAGTATATGCGAGGAGACTCAACGTCAAATATCACAGCGTCGGGTTATACATGAGAGGAAATTTTTTCTTCCCATTTTCTAAAGACAGGATATATACAGTACATGTAATGTATAAATACGTTGGCGCATTCGTTTTATTTGGTCTTATACATCGTACACTGTTGAAAATCGATTGGCCGGTAGTTGTAGGAGTAGCAGAGGCAGTGCACACGCAGGCAGAGCATTGTCGTCTAGTACTCCATTAGACATTGGTTCCTCGGCTGGAGCCGGGCAAGGAGCCGCTCATGTACGCATGGACGTCTGTGATCTGTCCACGCACGTACCTGTGGCAACCCGACAGCCCTTTTAACACGAGCCACGTACATGGAAACCATTTGCTTCCAAACAAATCTGCTTTTGTTTTTTGTTTTTTCCTTCTTAATTTGGTGCACTGCCACACGCAAAGGCAGCACGCAGGTTAATGAGATCCTTAATTAGCCAGGAGCTTTCGAATTAACACGAGCCAGTAGCCACAGCCGCGCGTACATTTGCTTCCAAACAAATCTGTTTTGGATATTTGTTGTTTCCTTCTTAATTTGGCACACTCGCGCACACAAAGGCAGCACGCAGATTAATGAGATCCTTGATTAGCCAGGAGCTTCCAAATTATAACTGCGTACACGCCGTGGAGCATCGATCCTGCGAGCTCCAAGCCTTGGCCAGCTACGTATTTCTATACGTGCTACCAAAAAATCACACGACACACGCTCTATCTCTAATTATGTATACTCAGTTCTCTTTTTCGTTTTTTTAAAGCACGTGGTATACATGCCTACAAATGGGCTCGTTGGAGCACAGGAACGGAGAGCCGCTCATCTCTTACGTTGGACGCACGGGGTCTGTCCACGTATTTGGCTAGCTCTTCCAACCCGACGAAACGAACGGACCATGTGCACCGATGCGAAAAACAAATTTGCAACATGAGAACAACAAGCTTTGTAGCAGAAGCCCAAAATCAGCGCAACATGTTACCTGTGTCTGTATGCAGCAAAACATACATCCCTTGCAACATGACAAAACAAGTTATGCAACATAAATCTGAGAATATCTAATAACCAATATTTGTGGGACCGAACTTGTCATTTTTTCGTCTTGCTCATGATAACCTAGTTCGCCGGAGTCACACCAATGCCATATTAGGAGGCCTCGAAGTATATCCACCACGACCCACTATCATCAGACGACTAGCCCTCACTTTTATGACCACGCCAGGCAGAGTTGGGACATGTCGAGCATGAATTTGTTGCTTCCATTGTTTTAAACAAATTTGGTAAGTAAGTATTCTTTATCATCGAGCAATATGTAGTAATGAGTAATGACTTTGCTTGCGAACATGACACAAAAGAGATAATATGTTTACTCTTTCTCGGGTTTTGTTCGGACATCTAATGATGAACCTGATATTTTTGTGGACTTCTTCGAGTGACACAACCAAAGTCCATCCATCACGACCAACTATCACTAGACGACTAGGCCCAACTTTTATGACCACGCCAACCGTTTGTCGTTTCCCTTGTTTGGAAAAATGATAAGAATGTATTATCGATCATCGAGCATCCTGCAGTCTTGAGTAACGACTTAGCTCATGGACATGGCGCGGAGGAGACAATCTGTTTACTGTTTCCTTGGGTTTTGTTCGGACATCTCGTGATGAAATTGCTATTTTCTCAGACTTTTTTGAGTGACACAACCAATGTTGTCGTTACCATGATGCTCGGTGAGCTGAGATATACAATAAACTTATAACATAATAGAAAATGCTCGCTGAGAAGTCTGGGTTGCCAAAGTGTCAATGGTAGCAGAACTGCTAAGCTGGCACCAAAATTTACCCACCACAACGCGCTATCACTCAGTGACTTGTGGTTTCCCTTGTTTATTACCACACCTACTTGACCTCGCACGTGCACTTGTCGTTCCCATGTTTGAGACAAATATGGTAGCAACTATTATTTATCATCGAGCAAATATGTGGTAATGACTAACGACTTCACGTGTGGACGGAGCACGAGGGGATGGGGGGGGGGGGGGGGCAAGTGGTTTACGGTCTCTCGGGTTTTGTTCGGACATCCGGTGAGAACACTACTATTTTTTTGACCTATTATTTGACTGACACAAGCAATGTTATCATTGGCGTTATTCTCGGCGCACCAGAACATACGACACACAGAGAACATTAACAAGAAACATGAGACACATGTGGAGAACAAAATCAACGCAAACTAGAGTCCCAACCAGACCCTAACACAACCATCCTCATGTAGTTTTCTTTCATTTCTCTAGTGGTATAATCATATCAATAAAGCATAATATCCTACACATCCATATCACTAGGCGACTAGTCCCAACTTTTGTGACAACACCAACCCGAGCTAGAACGTCGAGCAACCTGCAATAACGACTAACGACTTAGCTCACGGACAGGGCGCAGAGGAGACAATTTGTTTACCGTATCCGAAGATTTTGTTATGATTTTTCAGACATCTCGTGATGAAACTGCTGTTGTTTTTGGAATTTTTCGAGTGGCATAAACAATGTTGTCGTTAGTGTGATGCTCGGTGAACTTGGATTAAAAAAATGTTCGGTGACAAATATGGCTCACCGAAAGCCTCGATATTGCCCTGAACTGGCGAGCCCTTCTCAAAGTCATCCACCACAACCCGACATCACCCCAACGACTAGCGCCTAGCTTTAATTACCACACCAACTTGAGCTCTGTGACGTCGGACGTGCGCTGGTCCCTTCCTACCTTTGGGACAAATATGGTAGTAACTGTTATTTATTATCGAGAAAATCCGTGGTAACGTTTAACGACTTTGCGCGCGTATGGTGCTCGAGGGGGGACAAGTCATTTTACTGTCTCCAGGGGTTTTGTTCGGACATCCGGTGAGGATACCGCTATTTTATTTAACCCTTTTCCGAGTGACACGTGCAATGTTGTCGCTGGTGTGATTCTCGGTGAGCTCGGATATACGATGCTCAAAGAATATAACGGAAAACACGAGACACGTGGAGGGACAAAATCAACGCAAATCCAAAGTCCAAACTATACCCTAATTTGACACAACCATCCACCCATATGTGATTTCCTTTCATTTCTCCTACTAGTATAATCATATATGAATAAATCATCCATATATATTTTGAAATTTGGTGACCCTAATTGGCTAATTCGAAATCCGAATCAAATGGTAGCTCGCTAGGCAGGGCGGTACGCGTACCCACCCCTCGTGCGCGTGTGCGTTTCGCGTTTTTACTTTACCCACAGCACAAGGCGCACACAGATACTCCCTCCGTTGGCGGTGAGATCACCGCCCCTCACCCATAGCCCGTCCGATCGTGGCCGTTCGCTTGGCCCTTATCCTCCGTCGGACGGCCCAGATAGGCCTAGGCCTCGACCCGGTAGGTTTACTCGGCCTCGACCCATATTCTTAAGCCGTTCCCTTGGCTTCGCTCTTCCTCAACATCGTCTCTCGCCCGCGCCTCGTCTCTCGTCTCCTTCCTCTCGAACTCGCGCTCGACCTCGCCGCCTCGCTCGCTCGCCGTCCCGTGCGGCGTCTCTGGGAGAGCTTCTCGGCGCGTGGAGGCCGCTGCGGGTGGGAACGGGCAGATCCGGCGTCGGCGGCGGCGGAGGAGGCCCGGAGGGGATCGGCAGTGTTCGGGAGGCTGTGAAGGAGGAATCGGTGACGGTTTCGCTCCAGTGAAGGTGAGGAGCGGAGGCCGGTGCATGGTGCGATGAAGCGTTCCAGGGAGGACGCGCTCGCGGCGGGGTCGCAGCTCAAGCGCCCCACCCTCGCCGCTCGATCCGATCCGTGAGTAGCCCGCCGTTCCCTCCTCCGTTCCCCGCTAGTCGTCGCCGTCGCGTTTCGTGCTCGAGTTTTAGGAAGTTCGTTTTCGTTTTTTTTTCTGTTCCTCTTTATTATCCGGTTCGGTGTTTCGCTTGGGGGAGGGGTTTCGTGGTTTGACGGAGTCGGCGAGGGAGCGGAGAATAATAACTCGTGTTCGTCCGCTGCTGGAGGAGGAATTCGGGGCTTGGGTTCGGATTCGCTTGGTTTTTTAGCGCCGAATTCGTGTTCCTCCCTTCCAATTCGAAGTCCGCGGTCGTCAAAAATGGTGTTTTGTTTTTGTTTTGGGGGGTACGGATTTTTTCCCTACGGTTTTATCCCGTGATCTAACGGTTTCGTCTCTATCCCTTCCCCTCGTGTGTGTAGGTCGGCGCCCATGCCTCCGGCGGAGCCGGCGCCGGCGCAGCTGTCCGGCGGTTCGGCGGCGGCGGCTGCCGCTGCAGGCCAGAAGCTGACGACCAACGACGCGCTGGTGTACCTCAAGGCGGTCAAGGATAAGTTCCAGGACAACCGCGCCAAGTACGAGGAGTTCCTCGAGGTCATGCGCGACTTCAAGAGCGAGAGGTACCCGGTCGGATCCATACAGTTTTCCATGAATTCCCCTGAAACGAGAGTCTCTGATTGTTGTGGTGTGGTGCAATTTTTTGGGTGCAGGATTGACACTAACGGAGTGATTATCCGCGTGAAGACCCTTTTCAACGGGTACCCTGAGCTCATCCTTGGATTCAACACCTTCCTGCCCAAGGGCTTTGCAATCAGGCTGCAGGACGACAAGGAGAAGAAGCCTGTTGATTTCGTGGAGGCCATCAATTTCGTCAACAAGATCAAGGTATAGTGGTATACACACATGTTATAGGCTGATCTACTCATGTAAAGCATGTATCGATCCGCGACATGATTGAATGTTTCCCCCCTTCTGCAGAGTCGGTTCCAGCGTGATGAGCATGTGTACAAGTCTTTCCTGGACATTCTCAACATGTACCGCAAGGATAATAAGTCCATCCAAGATGTGTACCATGAGGTGCCCATTTTCTGTCTTTTCCGGTTTATTTTGTCTATGTCTCTTCTTCCGTTACAGTCTTGAGTTTAGCGTGTCTTTTTGGGCAGGTTGCGGTGCTGTTCAGTGACCATAAAGATCTGCTTGAAGAGTTCCAGCACTTCTTGCCTGATACCTCAGTGTCTCCGCAAGCAGGAGCCGCTCCAAGAGCTGGTTTGGTTAAGCGGGAAGCCTCGCTAATGCCTCCTGTTGGTAGGAGTGAAAAGGTATAAATGAATGACCCGTCGTTGTTTCGTAAGCTTTATTAACGACTAGCTAGGTAGTTGGCAGAAAATGGTATCATATATAACGAGGGAAGAAAGCCTGGCTGTCTCTTAATTCTAACATTTTCTAAACTTTTGGGGATATGGTTGCCTGAAATTAAAAAGGTGTAAATGCACTAATTAATAAAGGAAGGGCACAATTATTTTGCTCCTGTACATGTCCGGGAACTCATGAAATACCAGGGTGACATTTTTATGAGTGGAATATGCCATTTATGAGGTTTATCCACTAGTGTATCCATGGCTTTCATGTGGGTAAAAATGCTAAGATATTTTACAATCGTGGTTTCTTAAATGTTGCATAATACTTGGTGGTCAATTCAGTTAGTTTTACGTCTAATAACTAAATATGGTAACCTGAGGTATTCTCATGTTTTCTGTCGATGGGTCTGGGCTGAGGTCAATATGAGATCAATCATGTTTTTATCTCTTTGACATCTTTTTGTGCATATTTATGGAAACCACATAGTTTATAAAGTTAACTGACTTTAATATTATCTATCTTTCCTCAGCCTAGGGCTTATCCATCACATCCTGACCGTGACATCAGTGTGGATCGTCCTGACGTGGAGCATGATCGCCAGAGAAGACGTCCGGACAAGGAACGGAAGACGGAAAAGAGAGATTATGAGCGAGATGAGAAGGATGCTGAACATGACAGCAGAGACCTGGATGGTGGACCGCGTAAGCGTAAACCTTTTCCAAGCGCAAACCCTACAGGTGCTGAGGCACACCAAGGAGGCCTCCCGGAGAATCATGGAATAAATAGTGCCTCCGCTTCATCGTATGATAATAAGGATGCACTGAAGAGTAAGTTTCTCCAAATATTGTTTATTACTTCTGCTCGGTGTGGTAGTTTTGCTCTCTTCATACCACCACTAAAATACAACTTGATGCTCCATGACCTTGCAATGCGTGCCCTTACAGACACGCCAACTGTTGAGTGCATCTCTTGCATAATTCTGTTTCGATGTAGTCTTCTAATGGCCGTTCTAGTCAATCAGAAACAATGCACAAATGTGTGCTTGTTAATTTTATATGGTTGGATTTTGGTGATCTTGTCTGGAGACATTTGTATGCTTTCCACTCGTCTACTACTTACATTTTTTCCTTGCGACATTAGGTGCATACGCACAGGAGTTCCATTTCTGCGAGAAAGTCAAGGAGAAGCTGGAATATGATGCTTACCAGGAGTTCTTGAAATGTCTTCACATATACAGCCAGGAAATTATTACAAGAAGTGAATTGAAGAACTTGGTGGGTTTCTGCTGGTGTTGTGCTAATTCAGTATTTAAACTTCAGTTGCTTCACTCTATCTGTTTGGTCTTAATTGTTAGACATGAATCATGCATATCCTCTCTGATTTACAGGTAAATGATATACTACAACACTACCCAGACCTTATGGATGGCTTTAACGAATTCTTGGAGCACTGTGAAAATATAGGTACGTTGCATACCCTGTATCGTATCTAATGTACGATAATCATGTAGGATCTATGCCACATTTAAATTTCATGTATTTCTATCTGAGTTTTTCTCCATGGCGCAGATGGATTTTTGGCTGGAGTCTTCAGTAAAAGTATGTGGTGATTTGCTTCAAACTTTGTTTCCCCTCTTTCTTAATCATTTTAAAATTCCTTGTTAACACTAATTATCTGGATTGAAGAGCACCCTGGACGGCTAGTTAAAACTGAGGATAAAGAAAGAGACAAGGAACATGAGAGGGAGGATAGGAACAGGGACCGGGACAGGGAAAGAGAAAAGGAACGGGAAAGACTTAAGGAAGGTGCTAGCCAGAAACCTTCTGTTACCAAAGACAAGTATCTATCCAAACCAATTTCAGAGCTCGATCTCTCAAATTGTCAGCGATGCACTCCAAGTTACCGGCTTCTACCTAAAAATGTAAGATAATATCTCCCGCGCTGTTGTTTTCATGTTGTGTTTCATATAACATTTGGTTCAATCCTGTTTTCAGTACCCAATGCCTCCGGCAGGCAACAAGACTGATCTTGGAGCCTCAGTTCTTAATGATCACTGGGTATCAGTGACATCAGGAAGTGAGGACTATTCCTTCAAGCACATGCGGAAGAATCAGTATGAAGAAAGTTTATTTAGATGCGAAGATGACAGGTGCCGATTTATCTTTGTTACTCAGAAGATGACATTAACATGCGATTTATGTTAGCTGGACCTATGATGTAGCTTTGCACTGTGATGAGAGTAAACTTAGACTATTTTTTATTTAATCAGGGTTTAGAGGCCTACCATTGATGCTGATGCTGTTTTGTGCGCTTCTTGTGTACTAGGGTTTAGAGAGAGGTTCCTGTGGATAATAGGGCTAGTATTGATATTATGTAACTGATCACTGCATAAGTAGTAACTAGTAACTCATATTTGATTGGTTTACATTTTGATCCGGGGGACTTGGTTTTTACATAGGGTGCAGACACACAGTAACAGAAAACCTGTGCACTCACATTAGATAATGATATTATGGTTAGCTTCTCAAGTCACGTACACAACCGTGACTAATTAATCAAAACATGTAGTAGTGTTGAATCCTTGGTTGCTTGATTCAGCTAGAATATTTTGGGTCCATCCTATCCTAAATGGACAATGGCAATTAGCCTCTAGATGATCTGAAAAGCAAAGAACTAAAGAAGATCACTAGCCTGTTCGATTGGTACCTTGATATGCCTGTAGGCTGGCGTGATTACGTTCTAGGGCTTGCATACAGTTAACCTTTGGGAGACCCATATTTGCAGTGTTATTTGTGCCGCTTGTATTTGTTTCTAATACCATAGATGTGTAATTGTTGCATATGGTGGAGCCATGGGTAAAATTCATCCAGGCACTTAAGCATAGTATAGAGCAATTGGGGCTATGACTAATGAATGTCACATGATTTGTATCATCCTATGTGAATTACTCTTTGTTGAATCGTCTATTCATGCTGGTTACATATTGGTCTGAACTTTTTCAGGTTTGAGCTGGATATGCTGTTGGAATCAGTTAATGCAGCAACTAAGCGTGTCGAGGAGTTGATAGAAAAAATGCAAGACAACTCAGTAAAGCCAGAAAGCCCGATACGCATCGACGAGCATTTAACTTGTACGTACTTTTGTGTTCAGCGTATGTTAATATTGTTTGGCAAAGCTTGAACTGAAGAGCTTAACTATCCTCTTGGCTTATTCACCACTGCTTTACAGCTTTGAACCTAAGGTGCATTGAACGGTTATATGGTGACCATGGTCTGGATGTGATGGACGTTCTTCGGAGAAATGCTAGTGTTGCACTGCCAGTTATCTTGACTAGGCTCAAACAAAAGCAGGAGGAATGGTCAAGGTGTCGATCAGATTTCAACAAGGTTTGGGCTGAAATTTATGCCAAAAATTATCACAAGTCACTTGATCATCGCAGTTTCTATTTCAAGCAGCAAGATTCGAAGAACCTGAGCGTAAAATGTATGTACACTTTTTATGCATGCAGTTTTTTTATGGTTCCAGCTGTACCTAGTTACCTAATTTTGCTTAATTATTTTGTTGTTGTTTGTGTAGCTCTATTGACTGAGATTAAAGAAATTAATGAGAAGAAAAGAAAGGAAGATGATGTACTCATAGCTATCGCTGCTGGAAATAGGAGGCCTATAGTTCCCAATATGTCATTTGAGTTTGTAGATTCAAAAATCCATGAAGATCTTTATAAGATCGTCAAGTACTCGTGTGGAGAAGTCTGCAGCTCCTCGGACCAACTAGACAAAGTGATGAAAATTTGGACAACTTTTCTGGAGCCAATTTTAGGTGTTCACCCTCGATCCCACGGTAACACGGATGCAGATCTAATGAAACCCAAGAGTGGAATTGCAAAATCTAGTATTGCAAATCTGGGGGAAAGCAATACTACTCCAGACGTTGTTGCTGCCCAGCAAGGCCATGGTGATGAAAGCACGCAACAGGATCAAGCACCATCAGCTGTGGTTAGATTGGCGATTGGGTAAAGGAGTTGCTGCAGACTCTCAAAATGGTTCCCGTGGTGCAGATCGAACTGCTCGTAGAGATGAGGGAGCATCAAATATTGCACCAAATGGAAGAGTGCAAGCTGCTGCCATCATCGCAGATGAAATTTCTGCAGTAAGTACCCAGAACATGCCTACTGAGAGATCAGCAGGACAACATAACAATATAAAGGGAATCTCCGAAACTACACCAGGTTTGCATTTCTGCTAATTCGATACTTTGTATCTATTATAATCTGTAACTTGATTAGGTCTCTTTTCGCCAATGCTTATGATTTGTCTCCTGGCTGCTAGGAGTGAATGCTTCTAGAAGTTCACATGCTGGACTTAGTGTGGCTGGCGGTGCCCGGGCTAGCAGTGAAGTATTACCATCTATTGAGGTATAAAATGTCATCTCCCATGTGTTTTTCCTTCTCTTTACTGTCACATGTTACCTGTCTGCTGCCCAATTGATGACAATGCTTGGAATGTTTGTGCTTTTTTGAATTGTACGCATTCATGCAAGGCAAAATGCACGTTAATCTTTTCCTCATAGATGGCATCCAACAGCATGCTCATATGTTTCTATTTACAATGACAGGGTGGAGAGACTGGCAGACCGGCATCATCTTTAAATGGTGGAGGCACTGGTGAGGGTAATAAAGGGCGCCTATTTAATGAACCTGCTGCATCACACAATATTTCGAAAGTTGAAAGAGAAGAGGGTGAATTATCTCCTAATGGAGATTTTGAGGAGGACAATTTTGTGCCCTTTGAAAATGGTGCTGTAGATGGAGCATCTAAAACCAAGGAAGGTTCTACAAGCAGAACATTTAAGGTTAGACCTGGTGAAGTAGAACCTGAGGCAGCCGGCGAGAATGATGCTGATGATGAGGGTGAGGAAAGCACTCAAAGGTCTACTGAGGATAGTGAAAATGCTTCTGAGGCTGGTGAAGATGCATCAGGAAGTGAATCTGGTGATGGTGAGCAGTGTTCTCGTGAAGATCATGATGAGGAAGAAGATATGGATCATGATGATCAGGATACAAAGGCAGAAAGTGAGGGTGAAGCAGAGGGGACAACTGAGACACACGATGTTGAAGGAGGCATATCATTACCTGTATCAGAACGCTTTCTGTACTCGGTTAAACCACTGGCCAAGCATGTACCTACATCCTTGCATGATCGAGAAGAGAAATCCTCACACATATTTTATGGGAATGATTCATTTTATGTATTGTTCAGGCTGCACCAGGTGAGCTTTACTGTAGTCTTGACCCTATCTATTTGCATGTGCCCTCCTTTGCTAAACTTATCAATTGCAGATGTTGTACGAGAGATTGCTTTCAGCAAAGACAAACTCTTCGAATGCTGAAAAGAAATGGAGAACCTCTAAGGATACAAATCCCCCTGACCTATATGCAAAGTAATCCTGCTTTTTCGCAATGTTTAGTTGCTTCTAATGCATCCTCCCATACACATGACCATAATGATCTGTCCTTTTGATGAAGGTTCGTGAATGCACTCTACAACTTACTCGATGGTTCTTCTGATAATACCAAGTTTGAGGATGACTGCCGTGCTATTATTGGTACTCAGTCGTATGTTCTTTTTACTTTGGATAAACTGATATACAAAGTTGTCAAGCAGGTAAGTTGACTCGTCCTATTATGTCACTCTGGGTTGGCTGGAACATTCATTCTTTTAACTTCCCTGCATCAGCTTCAAGCTATAGCAACAGATGAAATGGACAACAAGCTTCTCCAGCTTTATTTGTATGAAAAATCAAGATCTCCTGGGAGGTTCTTTGATCTCGTTTATCATGAAAATGCCCGCGTCCTACTCCATGATGAGAGCATGTATCGATTTGAATGCGTAAGCCTCATTCCGATTTGCATCCTACCGTGATTAATTAATTATAGATAATGCTGTTCCATTTGTCTTGCAAATGGTTCACTTGTATTGCAATTTTGCTCGTTGTCATAGAATGATAAATTTCAGTTTATCTTCCAAACTGCAGTGCTCAGATCCAACGAGGTTGTCTGTTCAGCTGATGGAATATGGTCATGAAAAGCCTGAAGTGACTGCAGTATCGATTGATCCAAATTTTTCCTCATATCTGTTTAGTGACTTTTTGTCAAGTTTGTCGGACACAATGTTGTCTGATGGTGTCTTCCTTGGAAGGTATCCCCAATTCCTACCCCCACAATCAAATTGAATCTCCTGATTCCATTTCTACTGTTTTAATCCATCATCTCATACTTTTCTTCCAGGAATAAGCGGAAAATTTCTAGTAATGATGAGGCATTGGATTCATTGAAGACCATGGATGGTGTCCAAGTTGCTAATGGTCTTGAATGCAAGATATCCTGCAAGACCTCTAAGGTTTGTATGTTTATATAATTCAGAATGCGACATGTTAAATTTTAATTGGGATATTAATATAGCTTATGATTTCGTATATGCAGGTCTCGTATGTCCTTGACACTGAAGATTTCTTGTTTCGGTTAAGAAAGCGGAGGAGACTTTCACCTGGTGGAATTGTGTCTGACAAGTTGCAGACTTCAAAAAAATATGCTGAGAAAGTGCAGCGCTTCCATTTATTTCTAGCCAAGCCTTAGGGTCATAGGCAAAATATTGGTAATTCCACTATATACTACTTACATGGCAATGCTAGTTTGTTTTCCAGACGAAATCAAATTTGTGCTGTATAATAACAAAGCAATGATTGCATTTTTGTGTTGTGTAGACATTGTATCCAGATCAGGAGATGCTGCTGGGGTTGTGACTACTGCCTTGCTCTTGCTTCAACAATGACAAGCCGCAGGAGGCCAAAGCTGTGTTTCCGCCCTAAGAATTGCACCCCCTGGAATAATCAGCTGGCCGTTTTGGAAAGATATACATGGTAAATAGAGCAAAAGCAAAGCATGTTATGGCCACCTCAGTCAGCATTAGGCCGCGCTGAAAAGATGTGCGTCTCTGTGTGTGTATATATGTACTGTCAGAATGTTGTTTGTTCTGTTAACCTGTTATCTTTAGTGTTTTGTTTTTTGGTCATAGAAGGGATCCATTAAACTGATCACCATTTGTTGATGCTGGTATATGTCTCTTTGTTATTTTGACCATTGTTTTCCCGATCAAGATATGTAGCCTTGATTAATCAAAAGCAGCAATTGCAACAATCATAGTTTGTCGATCTATCTTGTTGGTAAACCGTGTTGCATGATTGTGTCTGTGTGGTGTAATTCTGTTTGTGCTCCTGATGGTAAATCTGTCTCATTTAGTGCTATGAGATTGTTGGTGAATTGCAAAGGCTTGACATGATATGATAGCGCTACATTTGCCATTTGGATCTGTCTTGTCATCAAAGCTAAGATACGAAGGTGCACAAGGGTTAAATGCCACTGCAGTGCCAGAACAGATTGTGTAGCAAGGATATATATACAGCATACTAGAGCACTTATTCTTGTGCAGCTCACTTGCTCACAAAGGAGCTCAATGCATGAAAAAAGAGATCTTGCTCTTGTTCACAAAGGTAAATAACGATAGTCGCCATGAAACGAAGGAAATAACGATAGTCGCAATGACACTAACCACATCAAACATACATTTATACATGTCAAATGTAAATAAATCAATAAAAAGATGGTACCTCAATTTTCTCCTCATTTTACGAACATAAAAGAAGACGGCGTTATATACATTAATCCCATGAATGGCCAATTCACAATAAACACCAAAAGTCAAGTTCTTGGCAATTAACATGCTGTAAACAGAAAAGATGGGTGTGCATATGTGTATTGGCAGAATGTTGTTTGTTCTGTTAACCTATATAGTGTTTTTTGTTCGTAGAAGGATTCTATTAAACTGATCACCATTTGTCGATCCTGTTGCAGGTCTCTTATTATTTCGACAATTTCTTTCTGATCAAGATACATAGCATTGATTAATAAAATGCAGCAATATTAAGAATCATAGTTCGTCAATCTGTCTGTGGGTAGACCGTGTGACATGATTGTTTTAGTGCACCCCTAATGCAATTTGCTTTTGATGGCTCTGTCATGAAAGCAAAGATGCACAATAATAAGTATTAAAGGCCAAAGTGCAAGAACAGATAATAATATAGCAAGTGCATAAGTCATAGAGACCATTCAGGCTCACAACAGCATACTAGAGCGCCAGCCGCTCACTTGTTTACAAGGTACTCAACTGAATGACAATGGCAGATTTGAGCCTAAAAAAACACATGGGAATTTACATCAAAAGAACTCTTATTCTTGTGCTGACACCCGCAATAACATTAACATGAAAAATGACGATTAAAGGGCAGAGTGCAAGAACAGATAATATAGCAACTGCAGAATTCATAAAGACCAATAAGGCTCACACAATATACTAGAGCACCAGCTGCTCACTTATTCACAAAGGGACCATGGCAGGTTTGAGCCAAAGAAAACAAGTTGTAATTCGAATTAGATAGATTACAAACAAAGATTTTTGTTTTGCGAATCACAAACGAATATCATCTTATTCTTGTGTCAATTCACTGAGAAAAGATCTTATTGTTGGCTGACACTTGCACGGCCTCAATCCCCGAGGCTAGGTCGTCAACAACGGCCGACGACGTACTACATTGCTAGTACATCATGTCGGCACCGACGGTCGACACGGTGGCTACAGGCGGCGGCCGATTCGACATCACGGCGGGCGCCGACCCCGCGGCTGTGCTGGCCGCCGTTCGTTGCGGCATCTTCCAAGTCTGCAAGGAACACCTCTCCGCGGAGTTGAAGCGTCTCCATCCCGTGCTCGCCTCCGGCCTGGCCCCCGAGGCCGCCGAGGCGGTCCGCGCGGTCTCCCTCGCCGTGGCCGAGGCCGCCGAGGCCGAAGCTGTACTCCGCCTTCGGGGTCTCGCGGACGACGACGCCACGGGATGGTCGAACCGCCGCGGCATGCTGGAGCTCCACATCAAGCAGTCCTGGATGCTGATGGCCGCCATGGAGCGCTCCCCGCCGGAGAGCACGTGGATGATGATCCTCCGTGGGCTGGTGGGGGAGTTATCACTCATCAGCGGGTTCGCCTCCAACTGGTGCAGCTGGCCACCGCTGCCGGCCTCCTATCGCGCTCGCCCGGCCTTGAGTTCAATGTAGTATGAACGTAGTAGTAGAAGTGTCAAATTTCGTTTAAATTGGCATATTGTAGTTTAAATTTTGTAGTTTGTAACATATCAAATATGCTATCGTTTTAGTGTTTGGTGCCCAGTTTTACATTCACCGGGGCAAATCGCCGTGTTCGCCCGAGCAAATCGAGTTTTCATGCCCTTAAATACATAATCTACTAGAGCAATTCTGTTTTTCGTGCCCCGAACGTCAAAAGGTGGTGCCCTAAAACAAAAAAGAGGTGCCCTAAAATAGGTCATCTACTGGAGATGCTCTTACGCCTGATTCCCGTGCCAATGTTTAAAGTTCAAGATCAGCAAACAAATGCTTGCCAATTATAAACGCCAAACATTATCCATCGATGAATGAGTTGAGCAAGAAAAAAATAAGCATTGGATTTGATTATCGTATCACTAGACGCACAAATTCATGATAATATGCATTTAGGGAAAGATAGGTCAAAAGTTCAACCCAAGCTCTGCAATATACCCGTGTTAATATAGCATAGTAACTACTCACGTTAACATGCATTTAGGGAGTAAGATGTTAGGGGTGGTCACGACCCAGCACTACAGTGAGAGTTTACGAAAGATATGGTGCCTCAAATAACCGAACATGCATGAAGACTAAGACCAGTCTTGACTCTCCTCTCGTCATCCAGAGTTGACGAACCACAGGAAACTCAATCAAACTTCTACTACTTGATCAGGCCTCCTATCTGCATAAATAGCCATTGTGACAAAACAAAAGGTTCAGACCCATTCATATTATGGATCGGCAACATGGCACAAAATTAAGAGGTCAATATGCAAATCAATCAAATAACCTGTCGCTTGAAGTTACAAAAGCAACACCAGATTTCTCTTCTGATTTTACGAACATAAAAGAAGACTGATAAATAACTTATCGCTTGAAGTTACAATATGCAAATCAATCAAATAACCTGTCGCTTGAAGTTACAAAAGCAACACCAGATTTCTCTTCTGATTTTACGAACATAAAAGAAGACTGATAAATAACTTATCGCTTGAAGTTACAAAAGCAACAAGCAATGCTATAGGGCTCTCGTATGGATTTTTTCCTACAGAAGCTTTTGACTTGCAGGAAGTCTTGACCTGCAACCTGCTGTAGAATCTCTCGTGTTTTGAGATTGAGCTAACTGTTTGGGGACTAGAGATTTTTTCCATAGCTATTAGAAGTAGAACATCATATTTTCTCATTTCCAATGCAAATCTGCAGGAACGTGGTAACTTTCCGTGACCATTGAAGAGTTTTTCATTTGTGGGCAAGCCACTAAATTCCCCTTTTCAAGGATTATCCTATCCACGGATAGCATTGGTTGCCCTGATCATATCTGCTAACTAACCCTTAACTGTATATGGCTGAGCGGCACTCCTTTTCAGAGCTACTGGGTAATTATTTGCAATCAAAGGGGCAAACTGTCCATGAAATTCAAGATGGGGCATGCAGAAGTAGGTATGCTCTGAAGTTCTGGTTACATTAATAAACTAGAATATGCAAGTACGTATATTTGCGATGTGTTAATGATTTAGATATTAGGAGACCAACATATGAAACTAGTCTATTTATGGTTGAATAGTTAGGAATCCAAAAGGTATCATCGAGCCAAATGGAGCCACCGAATGTAAGTGTTCCTTAATAGTCAACTAAAAGGTCACGACGTGCCTTGTTTTGTTAACACATAATGCTTGGACCAAGGAGGCATGGACGAGTATTCTTTGTTTCGGTGGATCATTTACTGTTAACCGAGTCAAACCAAAGGAGTAAATTTTGAAGAAAGGCTACCGTAGTGTGAAAGTGGCTTCGGATGCGATAGCGAGAGAAATAGGGTGTATGCAACTAATAGTGTGGGCTAGTTTTCTGAAAATTATCCTGCAGGCATACCAATACTCCATTTTCCTTATCCTATGAATCAAAATATAACTGAGATTGTAGTGAAACAACTGCAAAGACTATTACATCGACTCCAGGAGTTCAAATACTCTAGCTTAACCATGTCTATCTTATATATAATTTGAGCTACCTGGGGAGCTACTGAAATACTACGTTGGTGTTGATATGCTAGATGCGAACCTAACGGCCAGCGACAGCGAAGGGAAACATTTACAAGGGAAGAAGCAGCACTAGTGAGGGCATGAAAGCTTCAATGGGCTGTATATATATCATGCTACAGCCCAACAGCTAGCTTAGTGAGTAGCGGCCAGTTGTTTGAAATTTCAAACTCCAAACAATAATATCAACTGTTCAAGAGTTCCTATGCTGCCATCAAACGCCCACTTGTGCCAATTCTGTGTTTTCCATTCCCACAAGATTAAAGTGGGCAGGCCATACCCACCCTCCAATTTTCTATCCTATGAATCAAAGGAGCCCTAAGTTATCAATCAAACTGAGTCACAATGCATATGTACGTAGACAAAAAGGAAAATTGCACTTAATACCATACAGCCATACCTATCAGCAGCTACTCCTCGTTCATCGGTGAGTTTAGATGGCGTCCATGGTGTGGGCGAAAGCTGCAACAACCAAGGTGTATGCCCGTTCCAGGCAGGCGCGTGGCTCAACCATGGCATGGTCGACGGGCTTTACCCACGGGTCGTGGCGGTTGGGTAGACCGATACGGCGGAGAAGGTAGATGCATCTGTCAAGGTAGTAGTCTATTGTGAGGCGCAGCAGGAAAAGTGAAATTTGGATGGAGACGTGGAAGCGGTGGGGGTCAAATTGAGGTTGAAGCGTGCGCGGGAGAGCGAGCAGGTGTACTGCAATCTGGTCATGGGACAGACCGTGGGCGAGGACGGGCAGCGCGTCCCGGCGGCACCGCTGTCGAGAGTGTGCTTCAGAGCCGAGCTGAGTAGGTCAGCGGCGACGTTAAGCTGCGGGATCGAGTCGGTAAGGAAGGCGATAATGCCCCTCAGGAGCCGTGCGTCGCCTTGGTCGTCGGCTCGGTGGCTGGCGAGCTGCACCGGCGAGGGCTGACCGCAGGCCTGGAGGCGGGGCGGAGCTCGTCCAGGATACCGAACTGCGACGATACGATGCGCACGGCGGCTTCTACCCGCGGTGTGATCTGCTGGCGCACACTGAGGGGATCCTGCATGACCATCTTGGGCTTGTCTTGCTTTCCTCCTCACTCGCTCGCTCGATTATCTGGTTTCCCCTCTCCTGAGCGAGGAACCGGGCTCGTGGTGTAGGATGGTGGCGGCGGCGTAGGTGAGGTGCTTGCGGTGGCGGGCCTAAACGGGAAGGGAAGGGAGCAAGGGGCAGGAGGAGGACGGCGGTCCGCGGGCGTAGCGAGGAGAGCGCCGGGATGGTCTAGAGGGGAGGAGGCCGGCCGGAGATGGCGGCGGCGACGAACCCTAGTCGTCACAGGTGGTGCGCTGCGCCATGGGGATGAAAGGAATCGGGTCAGTTGGGAGGAAACGGGCCAGAGGGCTGGGCTGATACTCGTGAGCTCTTTGCCGCCTTCAGCGACGGTCCATTTAGGCCCATCACCGCTGTGTCTTAGCATCTCCAAAAGGCGCGCTATAGTCCGGCGGGCTAAATTTTTTTGCAGCGCAAAAATAGTGTTTTAGCGTGTTGGGCGTCTGTTTTGCTTTCGCAGAAGCGCTATAATTTAGCGCGCCGCAAGCAGCGTTTCAGCAGTGGCCCTAAAGCTCCAGTGCGCGCGTCCAGCACAAACAACATTTGCACTCAAACATACAACCAACAAGATCAAACATACACAAAATAAATCAACAATAAATAGTTTAATTATTATTATAACACAAACAAATATTTTTCTTAAATAAAATAAATAGTTCATCAAACAATAAAATGAATAGTTCATCAACAATACAACAATCGTACAACAGTGTGATCTGCTGGCGCACACTGAGGGGATCCTGCATGACCATCTTGGGCTTGTCTTCCTTTCCTCCTCACTCGCTCGCTCGATTATCTGGTTTCCCCTCTCCTGAGTGAGGAACCGGGCTCGTGGTGTAGGATGGTGGCGGCGGCGTAGGTGAGGTGCTTGCGGTGGCGGGGCCTAAACGGGAGGGGAAGGGAGCAAGGGGCAGGAGGAAGACGGCGGTCCGGGGGCGTAGCGAGGAGGGCGACGGGATGATTTAGAGGGGAGGAGGCTGGTCGGAGATGGTGGCGGCGACGAACCCTAGTCGTCACAAATGGTGTGCTGCGCCATGGGGATGAAAGGAATCGGGTGAGTTGGATGAAATGGGCTAGAGGGCTGGGCTCATACTCGGGAGTGCCCATTGCCGCCTCAGCGACAGCCCACTAGGCCCATCACCGCTGTGTCTTAGTTTGCTTTTTTTCTTTTACAAGTTCCTATGTTTGCTCTCAATTTCTTCTTTTGCGGCGAAAAAACTACTGTATAACAAATGTTCGAATGTTTGTCAGAACTTTTCATAGAAGTGAAATCTTAGGAAAAAACCTGGAATATTTGTCAGGATTCATACTTAGAACGTACAGTAGCAACAAATAAAAAAATGGTGCCCCTTTGTGGTGGAAAATATGGTAGCAACAAATAAGATGGAAACTACGGTCAAAATTTAAAACATTTAAATCGAGAAAAAAGACATGGTGTAAAATATATACTTACAATAGGTTTTTCTTGATGAACACCAATATTTACACGTACGAAAAAGACACGGTGACCTTTGATATTGGGTCAAAAGCAAATGAACCGAGGTGACATATATTAATAATCATACAATCCATTAAGCATAAGATGATAAGAGACTAATATATGAAAATCCGTTGTGGCTCCCGAGTACCAGTGAGCCTGTTTTTTGAAAGTTTGAAAATCATACTTTTTTGCTTCAAAAAAATCTGAAATTATTTATGCACATACATATACACATTACTTACGTACCCTAGAAGTTTCGTAAAAACAATTCATTATATTTTGGGCTAGGCAAAAAGAGAAATTTCTGACAGATTCAACACACTATATTACCTTTTTATGCCCAGTTGTTTGTTATTTTTATACAACTCGGAATATGAATTGTTTTCACCGAAAATTGACACATATGTAGGAAACATGCATACATTTCAAACTCAAATTTCAAAAAACAAATCACCCTCGTTCTTCTTTCTTGTTTGCTCCAATTGTCAATGGGAGAAGATTTGTTCTGGTGGCCGATCTACACGTCAGCTTGTCCTTATGCATGCGTTATAAAGCCGGCAAAAAAGAAAGAAGAATCGCTCACACCCATATCATGAAATCCCACCAATGAGGGCGGGTCTAATGTTTTAATCTTGAATGCTAGGTCCAACAAATTAAGGTTGAACATCGGCATGAAGAAAAGGCCTTCAAGAAGTCAGCGACACAAGTGTGTCGCTAATGGGCCCTAGAAAATGTGAGATCACTGGTTTTCACCCCAGATATGAAGCGGTGTTCTAGTCTTAATTGTGGATCATTCAAGAGCACCAAGTAATTCGCACGAAAACAGTGTGATGTCCTCTTGAGATAGCCGTAAAGCAGACCACAATCAGGGATGAGTGGGCGACCCCCCCCCCCCCCCCCCCCCTCCCCAAAAAATAAACTTTTCGCTCGCCCCTTGTAAAAATTAGCGAATCGGTAGTTTTTTTTTTCCCGATCTAGGCTACAAGCAACCCAAGTAAGAACAATATCCACAAAGGGGTAGTGAGAGGATGAACGGGAAAATGAAATCCGACTCGGTAGAAAGGTAGGTCGGGGTCTCCTCCACCAAATCATTGAAGGGCTTTAAGTTTGGTTGGTGGGAGAGGTAGATCTTGGTGTTTGAAGCTTCCAATTAATGGAGCAGAGAGAGAATGCAGCTCGAGCAAAGCAGGGGCGGACGCCAAATGAATCAAAAGATTCATGTTTGGTTTGGGAAGAGATCATAAAAGTTGTATACTTAATAGGAAAATAATCTACAGCCCAATGGGCTGACCCTAATGCACAGGAATACGGTACAAAACTTTTTTTACTAGTGCTCATCATCGCAAACCCTATATATCGCCTTTAGCGAGTTGTAACTACAACTCTCCCGTTAGGTATCCCAGCTTGGGCCAGCCCATTAGTCTTTCTGAACAGAGAAAAGAGAAGAAAATAAGACGCGGCAGCGTGACTCGAACTAGGGACTTCAACCTACGAATACGGGGCGCATAGCCAGTGGGCTACGGTGATGTTTATGTTGATACAACATTATTCTTCATTCTATTGTTTCGTAGTTTGGGTTTTCGGTTTTCTTACTGTTTCTGTAACTTTTTTTGTTTTCCATTTTCTTCTTTCTTTCTTTCATTTATTTATTTTTTGTTTCTTTTTTATTATTTAGTTTAGTTTTCTTTTTGAAAAATTGGAACCATTAAAAAACCATTTTAAAATGGTCCGCTTTTATGCAAATGGTACTGATTTAAAAAATGGTTCCGACTTTTGAAATGGTTCCAATTTTTCAGAATGGTTCCGTTTAAAAAAAATTGTTCCGCTTTTTGAAAATGGTTTGATTTAAAAAAGGTTTCGATTTCTGAAAATGGTTCCGATTTAAAAAAAATGGTTCCGATTTTGAAAATGGTTCCTTTTTGAAAATGTTTCCGATTTTAAAAATTGTTTCGATTTCTGAAAAATGGTTCCGTTATATGAAAATGGTTCCGATTTAAAAAACGGTTCCTCTTTGAAAATGGTTCTGATTTTAAAAATGGTTCCGTTATTTGAAAATTGTTCCGATTTTTTGAAAATGGTTCCTTTTGAAAATGGTTGTGATTTAAAAAATGGTTCCATTTTTAAAAATGGTTCCTTTTTTTGAAAATGGTTACGAATTTTGAAAATGGTTCCGATTTAAGAAAATGGTTCTAATTTAAAAAATGGTTCCAATTTAAAAAATTGTTTCGCTTTTTTGTAAATGTTTCCATTTTTTGAAAAATTGTTCCACTTTTTTGAAAATGGTTCGATTTAAAAATGGTTCCTATTTATAAATGGTTCGGATTTAAAAATGGTTCCGATTTTTGAAAATGGTTCCGATTTAAAAAATGGTACCGATTTTTAAAAATGATTATGATTTTTGAAAATGATCCATTTTGTGTAAAATGGTTCTTTTTAAAAAATGTTTTGATTTTTTAAAGTGGTTCGAATTTAAAAATGCAGAGAACCATCAAACGTGCGAATAGATCGAGGTTCAGAAGAAAAAAGAAACGCGACCGACGCTAATGGGCCGTCGTGCGTAGTGGGCCTGCTGGGCGAGGCGTCGGTCGCGGGCGAGTCGTATGATACGACTCGCCAAAGGCGATGAATAGGGGATCCCCCTTGTACGTCGCATAAGGTGGCCTAGGGTCAGAGCTGGTCCTGTACCTACTGGTACTTCAATACTTATGTGCACGGAAATGCAGGAGAAAGGATGGCACACAAAGACGAGGAATATAGTGTAGCAAGCAACAAAATGCTTTGGGAGGTGCGAATAACTATGGATACCGAGATTTCCAAATAGGTAGTATGGGTCTTCTTATTATCATATTTATATCAGTATCTTTTCGTTGCTTCAGCTATGTGCAATTTATCTTCTGTTATGGACATTTTTAAACGGAAAAAGACTTGATTGGAGATTCTTTTGTTTTGCTGTATTGTTTCTCCATTCATGTTAGTGGGAACTAAAGTGAGGTGCCAAGTTATTGTTGTTATAAATTTGTTTATTGTTCTAATATAGATCTTCTTTCATTGTGTCTTCTAGAAGTGGAAAAGGGAGAATAAAAAGAAGTCTCTGCTTTAATGATATAATCGAAGGTATCTCGATGATATAAGCACTTGATTATTTGTTGAGGCTACATCAGAGAAGGATCAATGCTGAAAAAAGTACATTAATTTTTTTGCTTCTGTTTATCTATATCAGGTATTGAAATAGTTCAGTTTCCTCAGATTTTACCTAAGCTTATGTCATCACCGTCCCTTCCAATAAGTTGTAGTATCTTTTCTTGCTCATGCTTCTCTTGTGTATTACGCTCTGTCCAGCAAATGCAAAGTTACTCCATTGTTTCCGAGGACCTACTACTTTGACTTGCCATATATTAGCATTTTACGCGACTTTCACCCTAAAAAAACTGCTTTTCTTCCTATCTCAGAATCTATCCCAGATCCACCATAAATATCATCCCAGTCTGCAATCTATGTTTTTTTGTAAAGTCTCTTTTCCTATTTTCTCTGCAACGTCATGCATGCTGAGCCGTTAGAAAACTTGACGATAGATTGCCGATGGCCCTTTTTAGTTCAATTTACTAATAGCTGGACTACCTGCCTCTCTAGTGAATGTTGTTTAGACTTGCAGCTAATAACATCTATTTGAAGAAATAAGTTCGTTGCCATTTTTATTTGTAAAATTAAATTTGTAATGATGAATCGGTTTTGCTTGCTCATAGACTGCTTATTTACGGGTCCTTTTGAAGTTCTCTCCATCTTTTCGCTTCACACCTTGTCTGGTTGAAGTTGAATTGGGGCAATTCCAACGCGCCGACGCAAACGGACAGAAATGTCACATTTTTTGGGTCGTTTTCCGACGGACACCAAATGGTGGTCACTGTCCACTCACTGGTGAGACGACCCAACGCGCCTGACCCATTTGGGGTTTTCTAGCTTATTTATATTCATAGCATGCCTAAAGGCCGTTCTGGTTACATATTGGGGGGGGGGGAGAAACAGCCTTTAACACTTGCAGTTGGGGGCTCGCCGCTGCTGGCCTACTCGTCATCGTTGCTGTCGGGGATGATGACGTACGGCGGCGTGACCCAGAGATGGGCCGGCGGCACACACGCTGGCGGCATTGGAGGATGCTCCTGCGGCCGTGGCGGCGACGGTAACCAACTGCCACCAGTCTAGCACCAGGACTGGCCGAGGAGGTCGTCGGGGAGGGGAGGAGCAGGCTCCTGCTCCAGCTCCTCGTCCTCCTGCTCCTGCTGCATGTGCTGCCACCATGGCGTCGGTGGCTGGGCCTCCTGCAGCACGTGCTCCCAGCGCCTAATCTCGTCTTCGACGAGGGAGCGCCTGGAGGCCTCGTACGCCGCCTGCATCTCCGGGTCGTCGTCCTCGAGGACGTCCTCCTTGAACCACAGGCCCGCCTCCTGGCCGAGTGGCACGGAGGGGTACCTCTCGGCGATCGGCCACGGTGCGCGGGCCGGCGCGAAAAGAGCACGACGATGGTCGTCGTGCTCGTCGGCGAACCACCGGTCCCAGATCCTCGAATCCGGCGCGAAGGCCGGGTCATCGAGAAATTCCCGAGGGAGCGACTCCCGGCGGCGAGCAATCTCCAGCGCCCTGGCTTGGCCACTCTTCAAGATCGGTGGCACCGGAATCCGTTGTGGATTCAGGTGCCAATCGTCCGGCAGGTGGACGTTGGGCCAGTACACTGCGGTGGCATTGTTCCAATGCCACCAACACTCATTGACGAGCACGTAGCACTGTCGCCGCTTCGGGGGGTCCCCCAACCACCAACACGCCCGGCGGTGCGATGTAGGCGCCGGAGGTGGAGGTGGCGGAGGAAGGGAGCGACGCGCGGTGGAGGAGGGAGCTTGCAGCGAGGCGCAGATCTACGCTGGCCGGAGGAGCTGTCGGCCTCATGGTCGTGCTTCGTCTTCTTCCACCACCGCGGCATTGCTCCGGCCGGGCTAGGCTAGGGTTTCTGCAGCTCTGGCTAGGGTTTGGAGTAGATTTAGTGGGGAGGTTGTGTGGAGTGAGGTCGCTATCCACACGGCCGATTTATTAAAAAGAATCGTGTGGGGAAGACGACAGGGCGGTGGGTCGCTGGCAGGTAGGCCAGCTTTGACCACGCGTTGCCAGGGGCGGTCACACGCGAACGCGCGGCCGGTCCGTCTCCTGTCCGACTCGACCCAAACTGGCCAAAATTTGGGCTGGAATTGGGTTGGCGCGGACACGAAACGGTCACAAAAGGGGGCAAAGGCAGAAATGCATCCACTCGTTGGGCCTTCTTTTTTGTCCGCGCCAACCCATACGATAAAAAACAGACCAAATGCGTCGGCGCGTTGGAGTTGCCCTTATGTGCTAGCTGCAGATGAGGTGATCCGAACTACGAAGCTCAACCGAACCTTTTGACTTTTATCACTCCTTTCTATGTGTAACAAGACTGGGCGGACAAGTGCAGAAAGAACTTTCTTCATACTTCATGTGATGTATATATGGAATTGTTCACATTATTTAAGCATCACAGTTTAATTATATTTATAGTTGTCATGGCAGTGAGATGTCCAGAGTTAGAAACACTGAGCGATAGTTTTTTCCCTGATACACACTGTTTGATTTGCAACGATCTCACAGTGCTGTAATGGAACACATGTGTCTCATCTAACTTATGTCTTAATTCTGACTCGATTATGTCATTTGTGCTAGTGGCGCAACGAGAGCAAGGATGAGGCCATTTCCGTTCAAATCACTGCCAACAACCATCGAGCCAGCTGCTCCGGTGATAAGATTATCGTCATCTCCGATGATGCAAAATAGGGAATGGTTAGTACTTAGTAGTATCTGGTTGTTTAATTTCGGGCCGTCACAAGCCGTGCTGTTAGGGTGTGTTCGGTTCAAGAACCAAATAGAATGGAACATCATGGTTACATTCTCAGAGAACAGGTTGGTTCCATTCCCGTGTTCGATTGAGGAATTAGGTAGAATGGAATCGTAGAGAACTAGTGTTCGGTTAGAGAGATGAAATGGAATCGGTTTGGCTCAGCTCACCTTTGGTGAGATTACCCGGTCGGATTCAGCAGCAGCAACTCGGCCGTCGGCGCTGGGTGAGTGGCGGCGGCGATGGATTGAGCAGCAACTCGGCCGTCGGCGCTGGATTGAGCGGAGAGCTTCTGGGCACTGTCGTCAGGCCCTCCCGCGACAAGGTGAGCTGCGCCGGTGGCGGCTCCAAGTGAGATGGGCAGCGATGCATCTCGGACGATCTGCAGCGACCGGCAGCGGAGAGGGCAGCGGCGACGGCTCTCGGATTAGGTGATGCGGCCGGCAACGGAGAGGTCAGCCAAGGGAGGGCGGGCGGCGGGGGGGCCATCCAAGGTGGCGTGAGTGGCGGTGGCTCCCGGGTGAGCGGCGGCCGACGGCGGCGGGGCCATCCAAGGTGGCGTGAGTGGCGGTGGTGCTGTGCAGAGGCCCGCCTCCCCGCCGCTCCATCAGCTTTTGCCCCGCCCCCCGCCGCCTGCTCCTGCCTATCGCCGCGCCGCTCCTATCGCCGGGAGAGAGGCGCCGCTCCAATCGCCGGGGATCGAGCGCCGCCAGAGAGAAGGAAAGCGAGGGAGAGGGTCGAAACCGTGTGATTCCACCGATTTGGAGGTACCATCCAATTCCGCATCTTGGTGGCATATTCGTTTTCTGGGAATCGCTGGGTTCTGGTTCTAGTACCAACCGAACACAGGAATCTGGGCTGGGTGCAGGTCCAACCCGTTACGTTCCACGCGGTGACGCGAACCAAACACACCCTTAGTGCAACAACGGTGGTGCACTATGTCGATCTATGTTTTGTTCTGAACTTTAAGCGTCAAATCGGTGTATTGTTAGCGCTGCAACAATGGTGCACTACTCAGTGTACTTGCTCCTTTATTATTATAAAATGTCTTTTATTAATAAGTTATATGTTCCCCTTAGTTCTTTGCCCAGTTTAAACTTTATTTTATTTATAGAAATCTTAATTAGGAGCACTTGTGGTATACATATTAGGAACACTTGTGTTAATCTAAATCACGCCATGGGTAACAAAAAAAACCTACGACTACAATACAATCTTGCTTTCGACATTTTCGCTTGGGGGCCACGGATCATCTAGTGGAGAAAGTACTAGTGATAATAGGTGGCGTCACCACGTACGGTGATTTCGCTAACTTAATTATGGAAAGCAGTATACATACATACATACATACATACATACATACATACATACATACATATGGTTTGATGGTTATTGCTTGATCAAACGCAACACTTGCACCTAGTACATTTAATTACCAGATGTGATACAATTCGTCGATCGAGGACGATAAGAGATCCATCATCGATGATCATTCGAGGAATGGGTAGTCGGTGTAGCCGACGACGGGGTCAGAGGTGTAGAAGGTCATCCTATCGTACTTGTTCAGCTCTGCACCAACCTCGAACCTCTTGGGCAGGTCTGGGTTTGCCAGGAATACCCGCCCAAAAGCCACCAGGTCAGCGTACCCCTCGCTGACCACTTTGTCCCCTTCCTCACTGTCGTATCCACCGTTGACGATGAAGGTCCCCTTGAATGCCTCCCGGTATGGAAGCAACCGCTTCGGCACCACGTATCGGCCCTCCATTATGGCCATCCTCGGCTCGATCATGTGGACATAGAGGATGTTGTGGTCGTTGAGCTTGGTGGACATATGGAGTGCGAGAGCGTGCGGGTCGGAGTCGTGGCAGTTCATGAAGTCGGTGAAGGGGGATAAGCGGATGCCAACACGGTGACTGCCGACCTCCTTCACTACGGCGTGGACGACCTCGAGCGCAAAGCGGCTCCGATTCTCGATGATGCCGCCGTACTCATCGGTGCGATCGTTGCAGCTGTCCTTAAGGAATTGGTCGATGAGGTACCCATATGCACCATGGATCTCCACGCCGTCAAAACCTTTCTCGACAATGAGATTGTAGTAAGTATAATTAATCCACGCATGTACGGGCAGCAAGTGAATACCGCATGTAAGTCCGTAATAGAAGACTTAATACAGTAACGACCTAGAAACTTCTAGAAGATTGGGCAAACACCATTTTTTGGGACAAACTGTTATAAACAGTCGTGTGATACAAGACGATATGGTTCTTGGCAAGCCTCCAAGCTGGGGATCCGTCCACGACTTTAACACGGTCTTGAAGATGGCACACTTGATTGTTGTATTTTATATGTACATATTGGTAAATGATTCCATATAATATGAGTTTTGAAGTTAGAAAAAACAAAATATTAACTTTGCAAATATTTTCAGTGAAAAACATATATAGTTATAGTTTTTTCTTTAAATAATAAAAACATATCAATAGATGTTCAAGAGAGAAAAGTGTGACTGCACAGAAAACTGTGCCCCCTACCAGCGTCGATAGCGTTCCTTGCTGCCTTCCTGAAGTCATCAACTAATCCAGGAATCTCCTCCGCCATGAGCCTCCTCGGTGGCGAGAACTCCTCGAGGTGACCATCCGAGCTCATCTGTGGCTCCACGCCCTTCTCCGTGCTCGACACCGGCGCGACGCCGCCAGGCTGGAACTCGAGCCTTGACACTCTCCCACTGTGCCAGATCTGGCAGAAGATCACGGCTCCTTTCTCATGCACGGCGTCAACGATGGGCTTCCACGCCTCGACGTGCTCCACCGTCCAGATTCCCGGCGTGTCGCGGGACCCCTGCGCCGTGTCGGACACCCCCGTGGCCTCTGTGATGAGCAGCCCGCCGGGGGTGGCCCGCTGGCTGTAGTAGAGGGCGGCGTGCGGCTGCGGCATGTTACCGTAGGAGCGTTGTCGGGTGAGGGGAGACAAGACTATCCGGTGGGTGAGGTCGAGCTGGCCCATCTTGTACGGCGTCAGCAGAGGGATGGGCTCCATTGCTTCACGTCCGTGCTTTTGAGCTTGAGCTCGGATATCAATGACTGCTAGCTAGCTTAGATGAGTGGCAGGAGGAAGAAGAAGGAGATGAGTGGGTATAGTGGAGTGAAGGTGATCACGAGGCAGCGTATCCATTTATATAGGTGGATATGGTGGAGTGGAGGTGATCATCCGGCAGCGCAAATGATGTGAGATCATCAACGATATACTATTGTAATGTGAAAAGGTGATGTAGTGAGAGTGGGATAATATTAGTGGTGATGAGTGGGACGGTCTAGAACGATGAGAGGAGGATTAAATAAGTGGTGAGTGGTGGCTGGCTGCTAAGCCGCCATTTCATATTGTTAAGGGTGAGCTAATTAACCATGAAAGGAGATTGCATTTCATATTGTTACTAGGACGCAGCAACAATTAGTAGTCCTAGACTCCTAGTACTTCAACAATTAGTATCATAGTTGGCAACGAGGCATAAAGTCAGTGTCATCTCATAACCTTATATATAAAGGGCGGAAACGACCACCCCCTCTCCCTCGCGCCACGTCACCCTTTTTATTCTGACCGTCCGTTTGGGATAATATTAGTGGTGATGAGTGGGACGGTCTAGTACGATGAGAGGAGGATTAAATAAGTGGTGAGTGGTGGCTGGCTGCTAAGCCGCCATTTCATATTGTTAAGGGTGAGCTAATTAACCATGAAAGAAGATTGCATTTCATATTGTTACTAGGACGCAGCAACAATTAGTAGTCCTAGACTCCTAGTACTTCAACAATTAGTATCATAGTTGGCAACGAGGCATAAAGTCAGTGTCATCTCATAACCTTATATATAAAGGGCGGACACGACCACCCCCTCTCCCTCGCGCCACGTCACCCCTTTTATTCTGACCGTCCGATCTACGAAACGGACGACCAGGATCGAGCCCCGACTTCCGCATCGCGCGGTACTGTTCCTGGCAACAATCACTATTGGAGACAGGCCTATTGTCCCGACCCGTGAGGGGCTTTAGTCCCGGTTGGCCAACCGGGACAGGCCAAGCGGGACTAAAGGCCCAACTTTTAGTCCCGGCCCGGTTACCAACCGAGACTAAAGGCCTTCCACGTGGCCGCGATACAGTGATTGGGCTGGAGGACCTTTAGTCCCGGCTGGTAAGCCCATCCGGAACTAAAGATTATTTTCCGAAAAAAAATTCAATTTTTTTTCCAACATCTTTCAATTTCTTAGTTAGAGGCTCTAATTAGAGGCGCCTCTAACTAAGCATCGTGTTGTCGTAATCCTAGCGCCTCTAATTTATTTTTTCGAATTGTTTGACTCGTTACTCTCTCACCTGGACCATTTTTAACACTAATTACACTTAAACTTTAGTCAAATTCTAGTCTTGGTCAAACTTCCTGATCGGTCACCCATCCTTACACAACTCCACCCTCAGCACGCTTAACTTCTCTGTTCCTTCTTGCTGTGGTCCTGCGAATCTGATTGTACCTTGTTGTCAATACTACCATATCAATCCTATTAACTCTTATACCATTGTGTCATATGTCTGTATTTTTTGAAACAAAAAATAATTATTTAAGTAAACAATAATGAATAAGTAATAATAATATTGAATTCCAATGAAAATAAAATAATTAATAAAACTATTTTATTCATTTATTGCCATTTATTCATATAATATGGCATAATTAATATCTTTAAATCTGTAAATCGCAATTGGACAAATAATATATCCATTATTATCAGAAAAATGTGAGGAATCTAAATATGAAATAATTTACTTTTTAAATATTTTATTCATTTTTTGTTATTATTATCATATAATATGGTATATAATATAACTTTAAATCTGTAAATCGAAAATCGACAAATAATATATCCATTATTATCAGAAAAATGTGAGGAATCCAAATATGACATCCTTTTTATTTTTCAAAAAATGTATTTCTCAAGTTTTGCAACATATTTGTGGTTGGTGCTTTGCAAAAAAACACATTTTTCACACTCGGAAAATGGAAAATGGTTTTTTTTGTGCAATGAAAAGGAAAACTTTCTTCGTCAACATTGTCCGTGCTTCCAAGATGCATGTTTGTGTAGAATATGGGCACATTTGAACAAACTATGCCATGGATGTGACCATAACACCCGTCGTTTGGACCGAAAGCCAAGAATCTTCGTAGAAGATAGCTCATTTCTGTGAACACCTTTTAAATATAACTGTCGTATTACACGTTTATTATTTTTTGTGGATACTAGGACATATATAATGACACCACGCGAAGGTCTTACATCATTTTGATTTTTTTGATTATTTTGGAATTTCTATGCCGATTTCAAAAAAAAAGTCAAGACGGCGGGCATGACCGTTCGTAGCTAGGGGTTGAATATTGAGAAACTCTTGGTGTATCTCTGATGAAATAGGTAGTTGTGTAACTAAAAATGATTTTTGCCAAAAAATCATGAGCAAACTACGAGGCACATGTAGTTCAAATTTGACCCGTTTCAGCTGAATCGGCAGAAACTTGTGTTTTTCAAAAGAGGTGGATGGAAACCTTTTCAGAGGAAACAATTTGGTTATTTGTGCATATAACATGGTATAGTATTTTCAATTTTTTTATTTCTCAAGTTTTGCAACATATTTGTGGTTGGTGCTTTGCAAAAAAAACACATTTTTCACACTCGGAAACAATATAGCACATTAAAAAAATGTATTTCTCAAGTCTTGCCCAATTGATTTAAATATAGGAAACAATACGAGGCACCCGGATTGCCCAATTGATTTAAATATAGCACATTTAGATCGACACATTGAGACATACGATCACATAGCACCGAGACTCCTCCTAGCAATCTCGTAGCCTAGGCGAGCGTCCCGAGCGGCATACTTGATGCGATAAAAGCTCAATGGAAACTTGCCCCAACCTAATGTGAGGTTCTCTTCTTCCTCCTTCTTCTTCTCATCCTCCTTCCTCCTCCTTCTTCTTCTCGCCCTCCTTCTTCTTCTTCTTCTTGTTGATCTTCTTCTTCTCAAGCGTTGTGCCAATAGTAAAATTGGCTAGAGTATAGAGACTCGGAAGATTAGGGTACGTTGGGTTAGGGTGAACGGCCCGCTGGAGGTCGACGATGGACGAAATATGAATTCCGTAAGGCCCCAGCATACGCTGATCGTTGTTGATAGCCGCGCCGCAGAATTTGATGGATTTGTCCATCAAGAAGTCCTCGAGGGCCTGCGGCACCCGATCAGCGTGGCAAATATGGAACACCAACGTGTCGGTCGCCACGGAGAGTTGCAGGACGGCGGCATGCTGCCTCTCCTCGGGTGCGGCGTCGGTGAACTCGCAGTTGAGGCCCACGATCTTCATCGGTGCGGCGTCGAGGTAGCGCCTCTTGACGTCGCGGATCCATCTCTCCACGGTTGATGCGCGGAGAGTGACCACGACCTTGAAGTGCATGTCGACGGCGTCGTCCTTGTAGTGGTACTCCTGGGATCGAGGTGGGCGCGCGAGTGGCTCCATGGCGCGCGCGCGACAGCGATTCGAGAGAGGATTTTAGAGAAGATTAGAGAGAGGAGATGGTGCATTTGGCAAATGGCACTGTAGCTCTCTTATATAGAGCTAGCAGGGGAGATGAAAAGGCTGGCCGTGGTAATTAATCCGGCCGCGTTTCACCTTCCCAAAATCCATGAAGATTTGATCAACTTCCAAAGAAATTAATCGTTTCTTCATTCCCCGTGTGATCAACGACACCAGCGCGGGAACTCAAGGGTCCTCGTTTGAACATAATTAGTCGCGGGTTGTATGTAGGACCGGGACTAAAGGGGGGCAGCGGGCCACGGACCCCTTTAGTCTTGGTTTGTATCTCAAACCGGGACCACTAGTCCCTAACGAGCCGCGACTAATGGGTGCCGTACGCTTCGGCGTTTTTGGGGCGACGTGTCCGGACCATTAGTCGCGGCCCAGGCCGCGGCCGGGACTAATGGCCCGGAGGAAAGGCCTCTTTTCTACTAGTGAGTACACGTGGCTCCCAACCAATCAGCGTGCGCCACGTCGACGGTTACCGGCCGGTGGAACTGGTGGCCAGCCGGTCACCCCTCCCGCACGAACTTTGGCGCAGAAAAATTTACAAACACAACCCCGCAAAGGACTGGTTTGTAATTTTGCGAAAGATGAAGGAACTCCATGTAAAAAAGCGTCACAATCCACCCTCCCTCCTTCTTCTCCGCGACGATGAAGATCGTCGCCGCCGCGAACGCCTGCCCCCGCCGCTCCGCCGCTCCCCGTTCAGATCGAAGCACGCAGCGACCTCCGCCGTCGCCGCCTCTCCCTCCTCATCGACAGCCGCGTGCCGGAACGCCGCGACGTCGGCGGAATCGACGCCGCCGTGCTCGCAGGCCGCCGCCAAGTTCGCAGGCTGCCGGCGACGCTCCGGCGACCCAGGAGCGGCGTGGGCACCCCGCGTCGAACCGCATCCAGCGCGCCCAACCGCACGTCCTGGCTCGTCGTGGCGCGACGCCGCCGTGCTCCACGCCGCCGCGGCAATACCAGCTCAGCGTGGGTCTAGCCTGTCAGCGTTTTTTCCTTTCCGCAAAAAAAAAAACAAAAATTGCAAAAATCCTTACATGTGGGCCCCTACTACTTCACACAAATTCCAGAAAATAAAAAATATTACAATTTCAATAACTTTAAATTTACACACCGGCAAAAAAATTGCAAAATGGTCACAAAAAAATGCCGATTATTTATGCCATACGATGAGATTTTTAAATTTGAATATTTTTAAATTTCAAATATCCTTCAAATCTAAACATTTTCGTAAACGTAAAAAGAATGTGAACGTTTCCAAATTTGAATTTTACCACACGAGCAGTAAAAATACGACAAATATATCAACATGAACACAAAAAAAATGTTGACTATTTATATCATATGATCAAATTCCAAATTGCAATACTTCAGAATTTTGGAAGCATTTCAAATATGAGCGTTTAATAAACGCAAAGATAATTCAAATACAACAAACATGAACACAAATAGTTCTTCCTCACCAAAAAAAACATAACTACAAAAGATCCTAAAATTTGTTAAATTCATATCTTCTGAACTGCAATTCAAAATATTGCAAACAAAATATCAAAAATTACACGTAAATGCAATTTCCCAAATAATCCTTTCTCGCCAAAAAAAAAACATAAATATTTTCAATAAGTTTCAAAATTTCATAATTACAGAAGATACTAAAATTTGTGACATCAAAATCTTCTAATCGATAATACAAATAATATATCATAATTTGCAGAAAAATGTATTTTATCGAATAATTCTTGCTTGCTCACCAACAAATATTCAACATTTCTAACATGTTTCAAAACAAATTCCAAACAATTTCTCCTTGGATTTTTCCCCAACAAATATTTCTCCCCCTCCCCCCCCATAAAACATTCAACAATTTTTAAAATTTTAAGATAGCTTTCACACGTTATTTGTTGAAGATCTTTCCAACAAGTATTTTTCCCCAGAGAATATTCAATAGCACGAAAATATCATTTCCCCAGAAATATTCACAGAAGTTTAACAAAAGTTTAGATTATATTTCATACATGTCTATCTGATTTTCTTTTCCGAAGAGGTTTTCCTACGTTGAGTCGGTACAAATTGTATAGACAGAATCATAGTTCAACTTTTCAGATTACTACAAAATTGGAGACACTCCAACATATATAGACATGCTCAGGGAAAAAGAAATGTCCACTTAGATCTATATATCTCTTTTGTGGAATTTAAATTAATTCTCAAATTGGTTAATATTTGTAGATAACCATAATATAATTCCTATGATTATGGTGCTAAATATAAAAATTATGTCAAAATAAAACAATACTATATCATTCCAATTAGGCTAACATATTTAGAGGTAATATAACTTAAAACTCTCTAATTATGTACTTAAATTTAAAAAGTACCTTATTCAATAAATATTTGGAGAAAATGCAAATTAATTTCCTCTAAATATGGATTGAATTTTAATTGAACTTAATAAATGCTCATATAATGTATTACCCCCGATACCGACAGTTTAATCATTACATTTTCGCGCTGACGAATAGAGCTAACAACCACACAGGCGCGGCGTCAAGCTACAAACATATTTGAACATTTAAAGTTGCTAAAAAAATTTGCAGATACTACAAACGACAAAATACGACGAATTTTAACAATTTAAATCACAACATCCACGGTGGGCTTTACTAGGTAATGGAATATAAGAGAAATGTGAAATAATCCGAGTATTGTTCAAGCAAAAGAAAAAGATTAAAAAAAGTACTGTGTAAGCAATGTTCCAATTCCTTAAACAAATGATAATGGAGTCAAAAACAATTTTACAATACTCCAAGCATTTCACATCTCTCTTAATAATGGAGTCATTTGTCTAAAAACCAAAAGCAATTTTCCAATTTATAATAACAAAGTCATTTGTGAAAAAAATAATCACAAATATTTGGAGTATTATTTGAGCAAAAGAAAAAGATAAGAGAAATGTGAAGTGTGAATTATAACAATAACTTCAGATCTATCCGTCGGAAAAATATGACAAATATTTCAACAAAAACACAAAAAAACATTGAATATTTATAGCATATGATAAAATTTCAAGTTTGAATATTTCAAAATTTTAGATGCATTTCAAATCTTTGCATTTAATAAACAAAAAAAATTCAAATATGATAAATATATCAACATGAACACAATAATATATCAACACGAACTCCCATTTAATATCAACATGAACACAAGAATATAGGATTTGAACATTTTGAATCACAACGGCCGCGGCGGGCTTTATTAGGTGTTGGGATAGAAGAGCTGCTTTTACTTAATTTCCATGATTATTTTTTTGTTAACTACAAAATTGATGTTGTTTATACGGGCTACATTATTCCACCTGTTCGTTTTTATCAGGTGACAAAAAAAAACCATGGTCAGCCACCTAATATTTCCTCTCCTAATAACAGTTTGTTTCATTATAAATAATCACACGGGTACGGCGTTTCCCGCACCATGATGACTAGTATTAGTTTATGAGACGACCACTACAGGAAAAATGCTAGCTGCCGACGGCAAATTGTATGCCGACGGCCTTTTATCGAGGCCGTCAGCATACATTACCCATTGCCGACGGCCAAACGAAAGCCGTCGGCACACGAATCACCGTCGGCATAAAAAACTTCTGCCTATGGCCTGGTCAGTGTCATCGTCGGTATACAAATAACCGTCGGCATACGCAGTAAATGCCGACGGCCAAAATCGAGCACCGTCGGCATAGATACTACCCTCGGCATACACTACAGACACATGGCCCCGTCGTCAGATCTGGACGGAGGCTAACGCCGCAAATTGTATGCCGACGGCTGCAGATAAAAACCGTCGGCATATAGACCTGCTTTATTATGATTTTTTTGCCATGCTAGTTTTATTTTCCTGGGAATATTTGTACCATGTCCGGCCGGAAAATTTAGTGAGAAACTTTTGGTGGCTAGACGACACAGTTGACTTTCGGTCGGGTTTGACTTTTTTCCAGTGGGGTCAGGGTTTCGCCGGAGAGGGGCCTTAGGAAGGACTTGATAGCCTGTTGGCTTGTTTATCTTGTTTTTAGGAGTCGATAGGGGCTAGACTCGAATATGCAGTTTAGCCTGGAGAGTGACGTCATGCATGACACCACTTGCGTGTTCGCCGCAGTCAATGGGAGGGGACCTGTGGTCACGGTGTCAGTGTTGACCAGGCGGTGCGTCGTTTCAACTTGGCTTGACCGCACGGCGTGAAATTTTTGGGGCTGATGATGATCTCCTTGTTTCCCGCGCGAAGTGGGCGGCGTGGCCTGCGACAGTTACGCACCAGGCGCACCACGTGTAGGGCTGGATGCGCGCCGTGGCGCACGATACGGGAATGATGGTTGCGATGAGCCACGGCCGCCAGATAAATATGGGAGACACAACGATGATGGGGGTAATTCCCCATTCTCACCGCCTGCCTTGTCTCTTCTTCCTCGTGCTCTCGCCATTGCCATTGCCCCAAGCTTCAATCTTGCGCATTTTGCACCCTCGCCGCCATGAAGAAAGCAGCCGGAAGGAAGGGGAAGACCGTGGCGGGCTCTGCCGCCGCTGACACCGCGACCTCGGATGCCCTGAAAAGGTCCCCGGCGACTGGGTTAGGTCGTCGGTGCAGGAGCGCCATCTGGATGCGCTTAGGCACTGATAACCCACAGTATAGGGGATCGCAACAGTCTTCGAGGGAAGTAAAACCCAAATTAATTAATTCGACACAAGGGGACAAAGAATACTTATAAATCTTAGTAGCGGACTTGTCAATTCCACCACATCTGGGAAAGCACTGTAACAAACGTGATGTGAAAGCAGCAGTAACTTGAGAGCAACAGTAGCAGTAACAGCGGAGGCAATGGCGTGGAAATAGTTGATGGCGTGTATGGACCGGGGTTCCTAGCTTTGCTAGTGGTAACTCTCCAAACAAAGAACATGTGTTGGGTGAACAAATTACAGTTGGAAAATTGATAAAATTGTGAGGGCATGACATATTATGACAAGATAAAGTCCACTATAGTATTTAATTGGGCATTACAACAAAATACATAGACCGCTTGCTAGCTGCATCTATGACTAATAATCCACCCCGAGATAGCTTCCGTGTCTCCCGTGAGTATTAAGTTGCAAGCAACAAATAAAAGCATTAAGCAAATTGTGTAATGTAAACAATGCATATGACAAACAAGCGAACCCATAAGCATAGCAAAATTGTTTTCTCCCTAATAGCAACAGCACATCCCCGTTCTTAGACGTTTCTGTCAATCGTGCGCAGACTCACGGGAGGCATGGACCCACTATCTAGCATAAATACCTTCTCTTGGAGACATAAGCAACTACTTGATCAGGGTAACCACATATATCGGAGAGCATGTGATACGTCTCAAACGTATCTATAATTTTTGATGTTTCATGCTTGTTTTATAACAATACCACATATGTTTATTATAGTTCTATATCATTTTAGACATTTATTGGACTAACCTGTTAATTGAAAGGGCATGTGTTGCCCCATGCGTGGTTTTGGTAATTAATGACAATCCTTATGGACTAATGTTTGCATTGAGATATCTTATAGATCTCGACCATAAAGAAGATTGGAGTTCATGTGTTGGACTCTAGAAGATTACATGGTGACCAAGGTTCTATCCAAGGGTTTGTATGAAGAATGGTCATGTGAAGAGTTGAGCTTATTGCAAGCATGGCTTGAAAAGAAGATTGAGTGAACTTCATGTTTATCTCCAAGCCATCATCTATATCAAGAGAAGAATATGAAGCGCAAGTGGATACATGAAGACGGAGCTTAGCGAGGCTCTTCCATAATGGAGTATGGGGGAGCATTTGGAGAAGTCTTCATCAAGCATGTGCTAGCAAGAACAATCAAGAAAGGTGTTCCAACTTGAGAGAGTCAAGATCGTCATCATCAAGCTCAAGTGGAATGCGCAAGGCAAAGGTATGATCTTGATAGGTTTTCTATTTTACCGGTCTCATGGTGTTAGTGAGAGACCGGGTTATAGGATAGACGGCGTTCTATCAAGAGGGGCTCTCAAGTGAGTAACTTGATCGCATATTTGTGGAGAGCTCAAACCTTTGCATACTCGGCATTTCATCTTTCTTGGTTCTTATTTGGCTTTTATCCATGTGAGGATTTATAGCTTGTGTTCATCTCCATACCAAGCTCTAATTCATCAAAAACGGATTTCATTTGAATATCTTGTGGTGTTTTTGATGTTGGAGGTTTTATCGGTTTGTCTTTTCTAAGAGAGGTCAAACTCTCCACTTGTGGTTTCCTCCTCACATGATGGACTATGATGTGTATATTCATAATCTTGTTGTTCTTGTGAGTATCTTTCAAACAAGCCCAAGATCATACAAAACGGAGTCCGGATGAGAAACATATTACGGTTTTGGTTTGAAGGTTTTATCGGTTGTTCTTTTATCGAGAGGTATAACCTTTCCCCATTTGGTTTTATCCTCCATTGTTGGACTATGATGTTTCTCTGCATGATCTTGTAAAGCTCTTCGTTACGATTCCAACGAGCCAAAGATCATCGAAAACGGAGTTCGGATGCTCAAGATATCTTAGTTTTCGTGTTCGGTGTTGCTGCAGTTTTTCCTGGCCGGAGTCTCGGTCTGCGCGTTTCGTTTTTCGCTCCTCAGGACGGCAGCTTCGGATGGGGGGTCCGGAGTGACCCCGGAGTCTCCGGGTCCGGAGTCTCCCTAAGAGACCGGAGTCTCCGGTCTAAGCAGTTTTCCTGCAACGGCTCTTTTTTTGGGAGACCTATAAAAGGCCCCTTCTTCCCCAAAGAGCCCAAGTTTTCCACAGCTCGTTATTCTCTCTCTCTCTCCCACCATTGTTGACCTTGGAAAGCTTGCCCCTCTCCCAATTCCTCCCATGATTCTTGCATATCTTTGAGGGATTTGAGAGGAGATCTAGATCTACATTTCCACCAATCATCTCTCCTCTAAGTGAGGGGAACCTAGTAGATCTTGATCTTGGAGTTCTTGGTGTTCTCCTACCTTGTTCTTCCTCTCTTCTTCCCCATAAGCATTAGTTGCTCGTGGTGGGATTTGAGAGTGAAGGATTTGAGCACTTGTGCTCTTGCCTTTTGCATTTGGTGCATCGGTGTGCTCTCCACGAGATTCGTGGAAGTTGAAAGCTTGTGAACTTGTTACTCTTGGGTCTTTGGACCCTAGACGCCCGTGTGGTGGTTGAGACCCTTGTGTGGTCACTTGTAGCTGTTCGGGAGCCCCCAATCCCGTTGTGGGTTGTGCCCCGGATCGTTGTTGAAAGGCTCCGGATTTCCGCCTCGAAGGATTCCGATAGTGGAAGGTGAACCAAACCTTTGTGGTGCGGTTCATCGGAGAAGAAGGTGAAACCTTTGTGGTTGTTGAACCATTGTGTTGGTTCACACCTCTCCAACGAGACGTACTCCCTTAACAAGGAGGAACTCGGGAATACATCCTCGTCTCCGCGTGCCTCGGTTATTTCTATACCCGAGCTTTTTACTTATGCACTTTACATTGTGATAGCCTTCGTGCTTGAAGTATTCTATTGCTATCACCTTGTTGCTTGTCTTGCTTAGCATAAGTTGTTGGTGCACATAGGTGAGCCTAGTTTATTTAGGTTGTTGGCTTGTTAATTTAAACACCTAGTTTTATTCCGCAATTATCAAGCCTAAACCGGAAAAGTTTTAATCGCCTATTCACCCCCCCCTCTAGGCGACATCCTTGTCCTTTCAATTGGTATCAGAGCCTGGGCTCTCTTTTGGGCTTTACCGCCTAGAGAGTAAAGATGTCGTTTAGAGAATTAGTGCACAATCCCATTTTAAATTCGATGGCACAAATTATGATGTTTGGAAAATTCGCGTGCTTAACCTTCTTAGGGACATAACCCATTTAAGAGAATTGTAGATATGGGTTTTTCTTCTCCAAAGGAGGATGAGGAAAACTCTTATCTCGATACTCTTGTATCTAATGTCTTATATGTGTTTTGAGCGATGTAGTTCTTGCTCAATCATGCCTTTTCGGAACGCTCATGAGCTTTGGACCAAGCTTCAAGATAATATGAAGTGTCCAATATTATTGAGGATGATTGTTCTCCTCCACCTCCGGCCGTGACGATTCACAACTTCTTCCACTTCACCAACATGTGATTTGTCACAAGGTAATGATATGGTGAGTGGTGATAGAAATTGCTTTGTTGATGGTGAATATTCTATTGACTATACTTCATCTCTATCTCATTGCAATGATCTATCTTTGGACTTAAACACTTCTAGCACTCAAATGTTTTACATGCTAGTGTTGCTAGTCCTTGCATATCATGTAATAGTTGTTTAACTAAATCTCATGATGATATGCTTCATTCGTCTTGTTGCCATGAAAACAATACTTCCATATCCTCTATTTCTTGTGTGGCTAACAATGTAGAGGAATCACAACATTTGTTGGAACAAGACGTGGATCTCAATGGTGCTTCAAGTATCTCTTCACCATCTTTGCCCACTACTCATTTTTGCCTTATGGCTAAGGATTCAAAGGTTTCTCCACCTTTGGAACCCTCTACATCTTGTGATGATGTGGATGGGATTCTCATGGAGCGCTTATGGATGTTGAATCCATAACAAAGAAGGGTGAGATGGTATTTGGTGCTCTCCCCAAAGGTAGCAAAGCTATCCCTCCTCTAAGTGAAATCATTGTTTATGCTATTAAGAGTAGGGAAATCATTGAGGACTTGGAAACTCAATTTCTCGAGAAATGTCAAATTGAGAGAGAGGATGCCGATGAAAAGGCATCCTTAATGAATGCCCTTGAGGAAGAGCAAGAGCTTCGAGTGTCTCTTGAAGAGAAACTTGAATCTCTTGATGAATCAAATGATCTTATTATTGCTAAAATCATTAAGGAAAGAGATCATGCTATTGCTAAATATAAAGTGCTTAAAAAGGAAAAAGTTGAATTTGGTGTTGGCAATGCTAGACTAATTGAGGATATAGAGAGACTTGACAAAGCCCACAAGGCTTTAGAAAGTGAACACTCTCTCCTTATCAAGTCTCATGATCAACTCCAAACTCAACTATCTAAAAATGATGAGCTTGCCAAGTTGTCTTCTTCCATTTCTAATATTGATGATGCTTGTGCTACTAACTCCACTTCTTGTGAAGCATCTATTTTGAAGGAGAATGTTGAGCTAAGGGCTCAACTTGAGTTGCTAACTAGCAAGTATGGAAATTGGAAGAAAGTCATGAAAAGCTTCTAGCTCTAATGAGATCTTCTAGCATCCCATGCTAGGCTAAAGTTAGCTCATGAGGCTATTACAAAGGTAACATCTTGTGAGCCTCATGTGGACAATGGCACAACTTCTACTAAAATGCTATATTGCCATGTGCTAGTCCTAGTAATTCTACTCACATGTTGCTACATCTTGTGATGAATTACTTTCTATGCCTTGTTGCTCTAACAATGAAGCTTCTACTTCCTCTAGTGTTTTTGTTGATACTAACCATGTAGAGGAATTAAATGAGCTCAAGGCCCAAGTCACTTCTTTGAAGAAAGACTTGGAAAAGCGTCATGTTGGGGATTCTACACTTGACAATATGTTGAGTGTTCAAAGACGCCCCAATGACAAGAGTGGACTTGGATTCAACTCCAATATCAAGAACAAGTCCAAGTATAACAAGAAGAACAAGGGCCAAGAACAAGTCAAGATTCGGCCAAGATTGTTTGCTTCAAGTGCAAAGTTGAAGGGCACCATGTTAGATCTTGCCCTTTGAAGAAGAAGGCTCTTAGTGAGAAGCAACAAGGGAAGAAGCCTCAAGTTCCTCAAGTTGAAGAACGGCCTCTTCCCAAGAAGAATCAAGCTACCCCTCCTCAAGTCAAGACTCCAACTAAGAAGAGAGGAGGAAGTAGATGTTGCTACCTATGCCGTGAGAAGGGTCACGTTGCTTCTTCATGCACAAATGGTACCTTATCCAACCCCATTATTATTAATGATGATTATTCTCTTCGGAAGGATAAGGTTGGCAATGTGTTTGCCAAATATGTTGGTACTCAAAGTGGTGTCAAGAAAAGAACCATTTGGGTTGCCAAACCTATTGTGACTAACCTCTTAGGACCCAACTTGGTTGGGGACCAACAAGCTAAAACTTGATCAATAGGTGTTGTTGGAGGGCATTGGAGACTTGGCTACCTTATGAAGAATTAAGGGATCTTCATCAATTATATTCTCTCAAGTCAAGTCATTTGGATTATATTGTTCTATCTCATATCCAATGTTCCTCCTTGCGGTAACTTTTATTTAAATCATATATATATATTGAAAGTTGCTTGCACCCTTGCATGTGTTAGGTTTTGTACCTTGCTAGTGTTTGTATGTGTTGTGCTCTCTACTTACTTATCTTGAGTAATCAAGTATGTGTATGTTGGTTTGCACACCATTTACTTGTGTTGAGCCTTATTGCTTTTATTTGATATCTTATCTTGTTGGCTCTCTTTTTGAGAGATTAATGGACTATCCTATTTTGGGAGTGATATGCTTCGTGCACTTCACAATCCTAAAATTGTGTATACATGAGGAATACCACTTAGTGTTGATATTAATATTATCTATCTCTATGTGGTATATTCTCATGAGAAATTCAAATTCTATAATGTCCATTAATTTCTCTTGGTTTTTTTGCCTCTTGTTTTAAAATAAATGGATTATCACATTATGGGGGAGTAATAAGCTTTGCATATTACAAACCTAGAAAATGTGAACATGTGAGGTATTGCCACCTAGAATTGATCTTCATTATCTTATTCCTATGTGGCATGTTGCTCAAACAAGTTCCATTTTTGGTAAAATGATTTTGTTTAATCATCTTTTGGATCTTGTTTGTGATGGACATTCTTGGTACGGTTTTCCCCAAATATGTTCGCATATCCTTTTGGGAAATCGATTGCTTCAAGCTACTCTTTGTAGTGGCTTTGCATGATCGCGTGAATACTTGAAGCTATCAAGAATATCTATCTTTTAAGCTTTGGCCTTTAAATCTTATCTTTTGCCATATGCTTATTTGTTGTGAAATTGGTCTTCAATATCATTCTATATACCACCGAGAAATATCTCTATATACTCCTTGTCCTTGACAAGTGATACTCATATGTGTGAAATTTGTGACCATCTTCACTTTGTCTCTTGCTTTGAATTGCCTTATTTTTGCCAAGGATTTTTTGATCTAACTCTCTTTGTCTTCCTTGTATCTTTTGGATCCTTGTTGCTCTACTCAAAATTTGTTTTATGCTTCTTGTGTTAGGAAAAGCAATGATCCAATCTTGTGCATTGACATTCAAAAGTCATACTTCTTGATAATGCACTATTCTTGGGAAGCTATCCTACTTGAGTAGAACACCGTTCTTTAAATTGGTATTGCATCTTTGCTTTCCTTGAACATGACTAGTGTTTGAATAATATGTATGGAGAGTGATGATCCCATTTGTGTGCATTTTGTATTCAAATGCAAGATCATAAATAATGCACAAATCTTGGGGGAGCAATCCTATATGCTTTTGAACATTAGTTGTCTTCAATTGGTATTTGATCCCGATGACGTGTCTCTTTGGAAGACAAACATTCGTCTTGGTACTTTGTGCCATCATGAGAAGTGTAGAGGGTTTGGTTTATTCCTTGATGATATTTTCATCAATTGGTATCTTACTTTCTTTGGCATCTTTTCAAAGTGGTATCTTCAATCATGTGTTGATTTGGGTCTTTGATATAATTTGGACAATTCTTTTCTTGTCACACTTGTGTGCTTTCTTGGTTTAATTGGTGTTTTGTCCAAATTGTATCTCTTTGGTTCTTGAAAGTCTTGTGCATGCATATTTACTTATGTATATCTTATGGCATGCTTACTTTCGTTGATCCAATATATAGGATAAACTCCATCAAATCCTAAATGGCTAAGATGTGCATGAAATTCAATTTCATATCAATATGCACATATTTATGTGGAGTTTGTCCTATGTATTGTAGTTGCTCTAACTACTTTGGACCCAATGAGTTTGGGTACCATGTTGTACTTGAATTTGTTTTAGGTACATCGGAGATGCATTGGAAGCTTGTCTCATTTACAAGGAAGGTGTTATCACCATGTGCTTATTGGAGCCAAGCTCGGATGATGAACTCTTATCTTCTACATCACCAATGCTATCTCGGTAACAAGTATCTACCTCATGCATACTTTCTAGCTTTCAACCTTGTGTAGGTTGTTTCATGGCATGAATCTCTTTTGTTGCAATTCATTTGGTTCTTGCAAAACAACTTTTGCAAATGTGGGCAAGCCGGGATGATTACATATCAAGGGGAATATATATAATCATTTTCATGATTCATCAATCCCAATATGTTAATCTAGCACTTTCTACTCTATGTCTCACATATGCAATATTGATGCTTTTCAAAATCATTTGCCTCTTGCGATACTTGTTATCTTTCTCGGAGCATCCCATCTTTCATTTCCCTTGGGATATTTTTGATGCTATGATGAGATTGTGTTGGAAGTTCATCTATATCCTTTAAGATAAAATTGAGCTTTGTGCTATGCTTTTAAGCAATGATCTTATTGGTATATATATGACTTCCGCTTGGATATCATGTTCTTCACCGTTGTATCTATTTTGTGTGTGCATGTTTATTTGTGGACTTATATCTTCGATTGGTGTCTACTTAGAAACTTATACACATGACAATAGTTACATCTTTAATTGGTATTCCAATTCTTTAGTAACCACTTTTATTGCCTTTGATTTTTGGTGGTTTCTAAAAGGCACAAGCTTTGTTTTTCATTTGGTATGTTTGCATCTTAATAAGCTTGTGGACCTATTTGCAACTCTTGTGTTTGTGTTCAAAATTAATCTAGGAGGGAGTGAGGATTCCATGTTGTGCACAACTATTAAATGAAAATCCTACTTTGTGCACGTACCTTGGGGAGTTCCCTCTTGTTTTTTGAACACTTGGTTGGTCTTATCATAATATCTTCTTATGTTCATTGGTTTTTCGGATCCTTTGATTGTTACTTCTTTTGTCGAAGTATCTTTCAATTTGATTTTCTTTTGCAATCTTTGGATCCTCAATATAGTTTGATCTCCTTCCAACTATTCGTCATTGGATATGTGCATTTGATTTCACTCATATTATGAGAAATGCACACATTATGGGGGAGCTCTTACTATATTGGCCTTCTAAATTTTTCCTCCCATTTCGGCAATCGATGCCAATGGGGGAGAAGTTTAGAGGGTTTAAGGGAATTTGGTTTTATGCTTTAGTTTGTTCTTAAGCATTTGCCTTTCATGCTCTTGCATCCTTGCTCTTTGTGTTGCATGGTTGCTTAATTCATTATATAAACCCTCGTAAAAGGGATTGTCATCAATTACCAAAATGGGGGAGATTGAAAGGCATGTGTTGCCCCATGCGTGGTTTTGGTAATTAATGACAATCCTTATGGACTAATGTTTGCATTGAGATATCTATATCTTGTCCATAAAAAGATTGGAGTTCATGTGTTGGACTCTAGAAGATTACATGATGACCAAGGTTCTATCCAAGGGTTTATATGAAGAATGGTCATGTGAAGAGTTGAGCTTATTGCAAGCATGGCTTGGAAAAGAAGATTGAGTGAACTTCATGTTTATCTCCAAGCCATCATCTATATCAAGAGAAGAATATGAAGCGCAAGTGGATACATGAAGACGGAGCTTAGCGAGGCTCTCCCATAATGGAGTATGGGGAGCATTTGGAGAAGTCTTCATCAAGCATGTGCTAGCAAGAACAATCAAGAAAGGTGTTCCAACTTGAGAGAGTCAAGATCGTCATCATCAAGCTCAAGTGGAATGCGCAAGGCAAAGGTATGATCTTGATAGGTTTTCTATTTTACCGGTCTCATGGTGTTAGTGAGACCGGGTTATAGGATAGACGGCGTACTATCAAGAGGGGCTCTCAAGTGAGTAACTTGATCGCATCTTTGTGGAGAGCTCAAACCTTTGCATACTCGGCATTTCATCTTTCTTGGTTCTTATTTGGCTTTTATCCATGTGAGGATTTAGAGCTTGTGTTCATCTCCATACCAAGCTCTAATTCATCAAAAACGGATTTCATTTGAATATCTTGTGGTGTTTTTGATGTTGGAGGTTTTATCGGTTTGTCTTTTCTAAGAGAGGTCAAACTCTCCACTTGTGGTTTCCTCCTCACATGATGGACTATGATGTGTATATTATAATCTTGTTGTGCTTGTGAGTATCTTTCAAACAAGCCCAAGATCATACAAAACGGAGTCCGGATGAGAAACATATTACGGTTTTGGTTTGAGGTTTTATCGGTTGTTCTTTTATCGAGAGGTCTAACCTTTCCCCATTTGGTTTTATCCTCCATTGTTGGACTATGATGTTTCTCTGCATGATCTTGTAAAGCTCTTCGTTACGATTCCAACGAGCCAAAGATCATCTAAAACGGAGTTCGGATGCTCAAGATATCTTAGTTTTCGTGTTCGGTGTTGCTGCAGTTTTTTCCTGGCCGAGTCTCCGGTCCCAGGCCGGAGTCTCCGGTCTGCGCATTTCGTTTTTCGCTCCTCAGGACGGCAGCCTCGGATGGGGGGTCCGGAGTGACCCCGGAGTCTCCGGGGTCCGGAGTCTCCGGTCTAAGAGACCGGAGTCTCCGGTCTAAGCAGTTTTCCTGCAACGGCTCTTTTTTGGGAGACCTATAAAAGGCCCCTTCTTCCCCAAAGAGACCAAGTTTTCCACAGCTCGTTTTTCTCTCTCTCTCCCACCATTGTTCACCTTGGAAAGATTGCCCCTCTCCCAATTCCTCCCACGATTCTTGCATATCTTTGAGGGATTTGAGAGAGGAGATCTAGATCTACATTTCCACCAATTCATCTCTCCTCTAAGTGAGGAAACCTAGTAGATCTTGATCTTGGAGTTCTTGGTGTTTCTCCTACCTTGTTCTTCCTCTCTTCTCCCCCCATAAGCATTAGTTGCTCGTGGTGGGATTTGAGAGTGAAGGATTTGAGCACTTGTGCTCTTGCCTTTTGCATTTGGTGCATCGGTGCTCTCCACGAAGATTCGTGGAAGTTGAAAGCTTGTGAACTTGTTACTCTTGGGTCTTTGGACCCTAGACAGACGCCCGTGTGGTGGTTGAGACCCTTGTGTGGTCACTTGTAGCTGTTCGGGAGCCCCCAATCCCGTTGTGGGTTGTGCCCCGGATCGTTGTTGAAAGGCTCCGGATTTCCGCCTCGAAGGATTCCGATAGTGGAAGGTGAACCAAACCTTTGTGGTGCGGTTATCGGAGAAGAAGGTGAAACCTTTGTGGTTGTTGAACCATTGTGTTGGTTCACACCTCTCCAACGAGACGTACTCCCTTAACAAGGAGGAACTCGGGAATACATCCTCGTCTCCGCGTGCCTCGGTTATTTCTATACCCGAGCTTTTTACTTATGCACTTTACATTGTGATAGCCTTCGTGCTTGAAGTATTCTATTGCTATCACCTTGTTGCTTGTCTTGCTTAGCATAAGTTGTTGGTGCACATAGGTGAGCCTTTATATAGGTTGTTGGCTTGTTAATTTAAACACCTAGTTTTATTCCGCAATTATCAAGCCTAAACCGGAAAAGTTTTAATCGCCTATTCACCCCCCCCCCCCCCCTATGCGACATCCTTGTCCTTTCATTAATAGTTGCAAAAGTGTACAATGTTCTTGTTTTACACTTTGATGTGTAGGAATTACTTGGAAATTGACAAGAACATAAAAGAAGCCTTGTTGGAGGAGGACTTGGACTTCCTAAAATCTGTCTCCACCAGATACTTTTTAAAGATGTCCCCGAACCAACTTGATGACGACGTCAAACGGAAAAAATCTAGTCACAAAAGTTTTCACAAATTTTCCGCTGATCGTCGTGGACTAGGAGATCGTCCAAAACCGAACCCGAGGTAGCCAGATTACACCTGGCGCGGCCCAGGGCAGATCAGGCCTGGGCGCCCAGGTATGGTTTTGCCGCCTCGTGCGTCGTCTCGTGCCGCCCTTCGGACTATATATTGCCCCGTGAAGAAAACCCTAAACCCCGAAGGATTTTACGAGAAACAGACCAGAGCTCCGCCGCCATCCAGACCTAGTTCGGGGTCAGAAGGTCCTGTTCCGGCACCCTGCCGGACGGGGATTGACCCCCGGCCATCTCCATCGACTACGCCGCCTCCATGATGGTTTGTGAGTAGTTTTCCCATGGACTACGGGTTCTTAGCTATATCTAGTTGGTACTCTCTCCCACATGTTGTTCAATACAATAGTCTCATGAGCTGCCGTACATGATTGAGATTCATTTGATGTAATTGGTGTTGTGTTTGTTGGGATCCGATGAATCTGGAATTATGATCAGTTTGTTCATCATGTTATTATACTTATGTTTTGTTTAAGATCTTGCATGCTCTCCGGTACTTGTGGTTACCCTGATCAAGTAGTTGCTTGTATCTCCAAGAGGGAGTATTTATGCTCGATATTGGGTTCGTGCTTCCAGTAATCTGGGTGAGTGACAACAACATCTAAGGTTGTGGATGTGCCGTTGCCACTAGGGATAAAATAACTAATGCTTAGCTTAAGGTACGTCTGTTAAGTCTAATGTGTTTGTTTACATTACATACTTTGCTTAATGCAATAATCTGTTGTTTGCAACTTAATACTAACGGAAGACACAGATGCTATCCCGGTAGTGGATTATTTAGGCATGGATGCGGCTGGTAAGCGGTCCATGTATTATGTTGTAATGCCCAATTAAATACTACAGTGAACTTTATCTTATCATAATATGCATTTTCATGCCCTCACAATTTTATCAATTGCTCAACTGTAATTTGTTCACCCAACACATGTTCTTTGTTTGGAGAGTTACCTCTAGTGTAGATAGCTGAGAACCCCGGTCCATCTGTAATCATTATTGCTTTCCCGTCAACTCCACGCCAGCAACTATTTTCTGGTGCCATCGCTTCTGTGTTACTGCTACTATTGCTCTCATATTACTGCTGCTTTCACATCACCACTGTTACTAGTGCTTTTCCAGGTGTGGCTGAACTGACAACTCAGCTGCTAAGGCTTATAAGTATTCTTTGACTCCCCTTGTGTCGAATCAACAAATTTGGGTTTTACTTCCCTCGAAGACTGTTACGATCCCCTATACTTGTGGGTCATCAAGACAAAAGTTCACTTGGGAAGTACACTCCACCTCTCTCTCTGTTTTGTTTTTATTTTGTTTTGCTTAGTTTAATTTTGTCTAGTTTATTTTGCTGTTTTGTTTTTATTTTGTTTTGCTTAGTTTAATTTTGTCTAGTTTATTTTGCTTAGTTTACTTCGTTTAGTTGTGTTTTGTTTAGTTTATTTTTGTTAGTTTATTTTTGTTAGTTTATTTTTTCTTATATACCCGAAAATCCATAAAAATTTAATAAACCGAAAATCTCAAAAAACTATTAGCATGTATTACTTATGTGAAACTAGATCTTGTTGGCAAGGTGGATCCACGGAGGATGAACGGAAATATTATATGAATTACCCCGCTTGTCACAAAAAGGGATGTACTTATGGAAATTGTTAAATCAACTGGAGATGTATGCTAGAAATGTATGTTATATATTTGGCAAATCTTTTTGCTTTAATGAATCTGATTGTCATAGGAAGTCTAAACACTTTCCTTTCCAATGTGCTTGTAATGATAATGAAACCTTAGCTTCTTATGTTAAAGGTTACTATAATGCGTATGAGGTAAAAAGGATTGAATAATTTATTGTTTTTAAGGGTGCTCTTGAAATTAATTCTTATCTTGAGCATAAATTTGATGCCCCTTATAAATCTGAAAGTCTGCTATACTTAAATATTGTTATGATACCTACAAGGATAAGAATTCTTATATTACTGAACATCTTGAGAGGATGTTTCCTCCAAAGAAGAAATTGCTGAAGCTGAAAACTCATTGGATTAAAAAGAGGAAGAGAGTGATGCAGAAAAGGAGGAATAATGGATTAACCCATGCCTACCTTCTAATGAGAGTAACTCTTTAAATCTTACATTATTTGATCATCCTCCATGCTTACAAAAGGAGGATGAATGTTATGTTCCTATGGACTCTCTTGAAATATGCCCTATAAATGAAACTTGTGGAAATGATTATGCTACTGTTATTTATGACAATCCATGCTATTTTGATAAATCTTATGATAATCCTCTATTCGAAATACATGGTAATGAGAAAGTTTGCTTAGAAAATGTTTATGATAAACCTCTAGATGATGGTCCTATATTGCTTGATAATATTAATTGTACTACTACTGAAAATGGGATTGGAGAGGTATTGACTTTAGCTAAATGGAGTCCCATACCTTTTGAGAGTGATCAATCATCTTGTTTTAATATTTTTTAAAGTGGGTTTGGAGAGTTCATGACTTTAATTAATTTTGATCCCACTATCTTGGAGCTTGATAAAAATTATGTGTTTGTAGATCATGAAAATCATGCTTTATGTGATAGTTATATTATTGAGTTTGTTCATGATGCTGCTGTAAATTATTATGAAGAGGAAAATATGGTTGTAGAAATTTTCATGTTACTAAAACACCTCTCTTTAGGTTGAAAGCTCTGAAGTTGTTCTTGTTTTATCATCCTATGCTTGCCACTATGTTCTTTATGGACTTATTTGTTTACAAGATTCCTATGCATAGGAAGTGGGTTAGACTTAAATGTGTTTCATATTTGCTTCTTGATGCTACTTTTGCTTCATTTTTCTATTCTTATGTGAGCATCATTAAAATCTCAAGCCTAGCTAAAAGGCATTAAAGAAAAGCGCTTGTGGGAGGCAACCCATGCTTTTTTTTCTTTTTCCTTTTTGTTTTTGTTGAGTCAAGGATTTTGTACCACTATAACATATCCTTTGTATCTTTTTATTTTTGTTTGTTGTGCCAAGAGTAGCCTCTAATGGTAAGAAAGTGTTAAATTTGAGTTTGCTGTCCAGAAACAGATTTTCTGCTCTTCACTGTACAAAATCCAAAAACGCATGGAACGTGATCTTAATTTGTAATGTTTTGTGCAGAAGTCTCAGGTTTATATCTAACTTTCGTTAGTTTATCATTTTCTAGTTTGAGCAACGGAAGTGTCTCGAAAAAATTCTTCTTTACTGGATGTTTCTGTTTTGACAGATTCTGTCTCTGTTTTTTGCATTGTCTCTTGCGGGCTTTAAGCAAGGCTATCCAGACATGGAGGGCTGTAGATAATATTTCATTGAGTTCTTGCAATTGTTTCTACAGAACCAAAGTGGATTAAAGTTTTTGAGTACTAACCCCTTATATGAAGTTTATGAGAAGTTGTGTGTGAATGAAGTTTTCAAGTGTCAAGATTGAGGATGATGAAAGAAGATTAAGAAGGATAGAAGCTTAAGCTTGGGATGCCCCTGCACCCCAAGGAAATATATTTAAGAATTCACAAGCATCTAAGCTTGGGGATGCCCAAGGCATCCCTTCATCAACAATTATCAGGTCATCTCTAGTGAAACTATATTTCTATGCTTCACATATTATGTGCTATTCTTGGAGCGTCTTGTGTGTTTTATTTTATGTTTTGTTTTTGTTTTGTTCTCTGATCATACCAATGTCGGATCCTAACTATTTTGTTTCGGAGAGATACACGCTCCGCTTTTTCGTAGAATACTCATGTTCTTCACTTATATCTGTTGAGTATTCAGGCTTCGTTTTGTTTGCTTCCAGCTCTTGTTTTTCACGTATCTCTTGTACAGAGCTATTAGTTTCTTTTATAGAAAGTACTCTCTTGCTTCCGTTATATTTGTTTGGAGAGTTGGTTAATATGTTGGTACAGTAAATGTCATGCATGTGGTTTGGTATAATGAAAAACTTGCATAGTCTTGTAAATCATTGAACTTTGATAACTTGATTATTTGCAAATGTTTTGAGGCACTTTTAAAGGAGGCGGAACCCAAACTTCGAAGCCACGGCGAGGTTTTGTGGAAACATGGGATTGTTTTGCTATGTTCGTATTACCTAATCTAGCACAAAAAGTATAAAATTTGAATGAGCCCTTTCAAAGCCGGTAAATGGGTAGAAAGACGTGGCCCATAAACCACACAGTATATGGCTGGTTCAACGACGTGCGCGAATACATGGCATGGATAATAAACCTTGCCACAAACTTGCATGATCAAAATTAAGTGTGGTATATACTATTAGTATGTGTGGTGTATGTGCTTGAGAGATCCAATACACAACTTTGATGTGGCGCACTCTTTCGTTCGCAAATATGACTCTCGCCCCGAAAGGTCGGTTCTTGACTACCTAGGTTTCTTCACAACTGCGCGTTGATATGACGGCCTAAAACCCTCACACATACATGGTGCCTCATATTGTTCACCGAGGGTCGTTCGTAGAATTAAGAACCAATACAACTTTGTTGTGGCACGCTCCGTTCACTAACATTTTGTCGAAATACGCAACTCCGGACCTTCCGGTACTAAGTCCGCATATGTACACACGGTCCCGGATATCGGTAAGAAACTAAAAACATTTGTTAGAAACTCGACGAAGTCCATTGAAAGTGCATAGTCTTTACTGAATATAATTCTTGAACATAATTTCTAAAAAACTAGAGCAAGCCTCAAACATGGACGCGACGGCTCGCTACCCTGCCTGACGCCGCCATGAATTACATTGACCAGCTGGGTATCCAATGGATTAAGCTGACCTGGGTTGATGTAAGTATGTAAACACTGACAGTGGACCCATACATCAGCGGAACCACATGTCAGTTACCAAACGATGCCCTCGATGTGTCAATAGGATTGTTTTTTTTCGGGAATAATTTTATTACATTACTCCGCCGCCGTGTCTTTGGCAACAGGTGTCCCTTCTCCCCTACACCACCGAGAGAAAGGCAAAGGGAAAAACCCCAGGAACCACAGAGCAGAGCAAAGAGCAGTTCCATCGCCATCGCCGTCGAGCAGAGAGAGGAAAAGCAGAGTAGGCGCGGCGCCACATCGAGTTTTTACGTCGCCGCCAGCCGCGAGTGGAGTTTTAGGGATTTCTCCGGCCGACGCCGGCAACGCGGCGACTGAAAGTTCGAGTGTTCTTTCCAGTCGCCGGCGATTCGAACTGCAATCCATTGACCCCCATTTGAAAGGTCAGTGCTACATTCGAAAGGTTCGATCCGCAATCGAGCAATTAGTTGTTATTTCCTTGTAGAACTGATTATAATGATCCCCAACTGAATGTGGTTTCCTAAAGGGTACTGAAATGTGGTTTCCTAAATACCCTTTTTTGTCTTCATTTTAAAAATAATAGAAGCGGTTATGGATTCCCCAAAGAATGTGTTGCGTGCTTTCAAGATGCCTCTCTCTGTGTAGAATCAATCGCCGTTCAATGTCTTTTACAGTCAGACGCCGGAAGACTTTGAAGTTGGTGATCCAGTTCTAAGTATTGCCTTTCAAATCGAGTAACTATGCCATTTTTTGTCAGTACATGGTACTTCTAATTCCCACAAACACAATATGTATATACTTGTGTGTTCTTATTTTGTTTGCTTATATTTGTTTCGAATGTAGACTGTGCCCTGCTCTTTTAAGATCGTCCACTACATGAGAGCATGACCGTTGGCCCATATCGGACCTGGATAGTTGCTGAGTGTGCAAGAGGAATCAAATACTACATAAACCTGCAAATCCTTTTTCATCCGGGATTGGTGCATTTGTCAGGACCGCAGTGGGTCGGACTTTGTGAAGCCTATCTCATCGAAGGTGATATTGTCAAATTCACATATGCTGAAGCAGAAATTTGTTCCATGTTGAAGTGAGAGACGCAGCGAATCATATCAGACGTTACATTGATTACCCAAGTATGTTAGAGTTTTGTGTATTTTTCTTACACACATTGAGTAGTTTATATATATTTGTTCAAACTTAATTCGTTCTTCCTTCCTCTCGTTGTCAGCGTGTTTCGAGAGACAAGTTCAAGCCATACTTGGAGAAAGCCATATTCGAGAATCCCCAGATGTTACGCCTTAGAAATGAATGCGGCTTCCCTTCGTTATGTACAAGGAGGCGATACGGCCTTTGGATTTGACGAGTTCTTTGAGCTCACACACAGTTCTACGTGCGCAGGCTGGATGATGTCCTCCTGGTATATCATTTTATTCATATACGGACTATTTTCTAGATGACACAGTTTACAATTTTAATCCGATGTTCATGTTATTTTGGTCAGGATGTCCCTCTTACGGCAGTAGGTGGTTATAAGGTGCCATTGGGAATTCTCGTCTATGCGCGAATGACATGATCGAAATCTTTGGAAGATATACAAGAACTCCCGAAAGACTCGAGTTTTCTCACAACTGGAACATTTTTTGCAATCTCGCGAATATTGGTCTTGGTTCGCTCCTCGCCATCAAGGTACATGTCAAGGAGCAGTACATCAAGCTGACAGCTGAGAAGGTCGGCCAAAAAGTCGAGCTACCGGACGAGTTCGAGGAGGAGATCGAGTCCGAGGAGGAATTCGAGTCCGAGGATCAAGTCGAGGACGAGGTCAAGGTCGAGATCAAGGACGAGGTTATGGACGAGATCGAGTAGAGCTAGCTGTTGATCGACCTTTGTTTGTGAGATAAAACTTGTTCTTTTTGGGTGTTTAATTAGCCTCCTGCGTTTCACCAAACTGTACTAGTTATGCTTCGAAGTAATTAATTAGGTACTCTGTATTTTCTTGTTTGTGGACTCTGTATTTTCTTGTTTATGTTCCATCATATAATATTAGAAGACAAGCCGGTACTATATATACCTACTTGTTCTAAGTAACTAATTACCCCGTAAGTTTATCCTTTAAATAATTGCGGTGGCGGTTGCATCACTTTGATGCAGAGGCCGATATCCGTATGGTTCGGACTTCCCCGGATAACGCCTAGTTGGTACATAAAAGAAGAAACTGATCGAGATGCAGTGTGAAAAAAAATTCAAGATTATTGAGACACGCCATGAAGACCTCAAATCGGCCATCGCCGCCCAAGAGGCAAACTGACGGTTCAGGGAGAACTGAAGAAGTTAAAGCTCACAAATTTACTAAACCGGAAATAGCTGCAACTCCGGGCTTATATGGACAAGCCGGAAAAAATAGCAGACACATTTAGGTGGGCCGACCGTGTGCAATTACTAAAAACTAAAAGTAGACCCAGTATTAGCCGCTATACCGACATGTTAGCTTGTTTAGTCCACTTCGCTAGTTTAAGAGCGTGTACGTCCGGTTTATAAACCACGAATATGGCACCCTATGCAAGGTCAACGAGTATGTATGGTTCCTAAAATATGTGAATATACATATTTAGGGAAACTATACTGGCCGAGTCTTTTTTCTGGGCACATCGGCCTGAATTGATGCCCAAAATATGTTGAAATGTATTACGGCATCAATTCTGGCTAATTTTTCCTAATCGGGAAAGAAAAGAAAAAACCAGGCCTAAATCAGACGGCATTTTTATACTGTCCGACTCCAACATACAGATTAAAGAAGGCGCCCATCTTCTGGCCCCGCGCACGAATATCGTAGGCGTCCAATTATTTTGCCCGGCCCGTCTATTATACAGCGCCGGGTTTTTTCCGACGCCCGGCTTAGTGTTTTTAGAGGCCGCTTGCATTTGGCCCGTACCGGAAAACCATACCGTAGGAGCCGGCTATTTCTTTGGAGCCGATTAATCTGTAATAACCGGCTGAGTATAGCGTATGGTAGTCTCTTATTTTTTTTAATTGCTCTAACCGCCACTAGCAACATACCGCAATACTCGTTTTTCTACTAGTGTCCGCGTCGTCCAGGACGTCGACTCCGTCATGGTATCTCAGGGAGGCCGACACCGCCGTCGAACAGCTCACCTCCATCCACCACGGACTTGTCCACTCCATCGCCTTGGCATCTCGCGAGGTAGCGGAGCTCGAGATGTCGGTGCAGGGGCCATCGTCATCTCCCGCTGGCTTGAGCCTCATCAGATCGGGCTGCCGAGCGTGGCAGCATGGAGACTCCGCGCGGATGAGCTGTCGGGGCCGTGACCCGTGCTGGGCAGAGGCTGGAGCAAGCCGCCGCATCGTGCTACAGCGCGTCCGCTGTCCTGGATGTGGCCACCATGGCCTGGGCCAACCTCCTCGTAATCTCCGCACTGCGTGGATGGTAGGCGGTTCCTCGGCTCCACTCGTGACCACCTGAACGACGCTACAGGCTACAGCAGCCTCAACGAGACGTGCGCCGCCGCTGACAGAGCACGCAAGTTCCTCATTGACCTCCTATAGAGGCGAGGCAGCAGGGGTTACAAAATTCAGGAGTTAAATATCCAAGTGTGGTTGCTGGAGCTGGGCATACTGTGATAATTAAATAAAACATATCTTGATTGAAGCCATAGTATCTCATGGTTTCTTGTGCAATTTCTGAGTCCTAACAGGAGGGAGCCTATCCATCAGAGTAAGAAGGATAGCTTTTTGCTCGCAACTTCACTTGTCAAGGCTCTTTTAAGCGATGGAAGGGTTGGGAATTGGCATTGTTGATCCAAGTCTAGCTCTCATCTTTACTTTCTTGTTCGTGAAACCTTATGATTGCACTTCAGTTCGGTCAGAATTATCTGCTGCTTACCTAAATTCAGTTTCTGGCCGGTAGTATCAAATTTGGGATACTGGACATGTTCTGTTTTAATCAGGTTCTGTCATATCAATTTCTCCATCTTTGGATAGCAATCGATGGTAAATGTGTACATGCCAGTTCGTTAATCCTGCTCTATATGGCGTAACAGTATACTGGTCGGTTTGATGATCGATAGTTCACCAATGAACTCATGTAACATCTACATGTTGGTTTTCTGGGATTATTGCCTTTTCCAACATTTTGAAGCCAGTATAGTGGGTGCGGCGAGGCTCTACAACAGCTCGGCAGTCGTCACAATACGACCAGAGAGTGTTTAGGACCCAGCGGCAAATTTGACATAATTGACCCTTTATCAAATTCGTCTCATAAATGGACCAAATTTAAAATCAATTTATAATCTAACCTTTTGCTCGTTCGTGCCCGGCCCTTGGGGCTCCATACTCTATTGCACGGCACATTCAATGCACCCCTAGAAGCTCATAAAATTGGCATAAAACTAGGTAAATATTCGAGTGAAAAGCACAATCGGCATAATTCCAAACAAAATGGGCAACATGACATTTGAAATAAAGACGTGATCAACATATTCACCTGACAACAAAAATAACAGTTTTTTTGATACATCACCCTCTAGGTGTTAAGATTGTCTCTAATCAATGTTATTTCTACAAAGCTAGCTAGGTTTCACTTTAATCTGAAGTGAACTTTACCAAAGTAGAATTACCTGTGTGGCCACTTAACTTGTGCATTTTCCAAGCAGAATACGTAAAAACATAGAAAACTTATCACTTTTCTCTGTAACAATTATAGCTAATTGTTGTCTCTAGTTTAACATCACCACACTCAGCTTGAAATCCCCCCCCCCCCCATCTTCGCGTTTGACCTCTAGAAACTCACATGGATCTTATATCTCTCTACAATTAGAAAACCAAACGTTGTAACTGAAATCCCTTTACACACTGTCGAAGTGATAAAGGTCTAATGTACTTGACCACAACACCTCTTTCCCCAACCACAATCCTTCCGGAACTTTGTTTCTCTAGCCATTACCCAAATTTTCTTTGCAACTTTAATAAAAAAACTATTAGGTTTTAAACTCCTTGCCAAAAATGAGATTGCTTAGGTTTGATATGACAATAAGCTATATTCATCCTTCGTGGCATAACTTTCTTAATTTCATCTTACCAAACTCATTTACTTAATAACCAACATTCATAATTTCTAAATCGACCCGCACCCAAGTCACCAGATCAGAGGTTGGCAGTTCACTAAGTGATGCTTCTTATCATCTTGTTCTCTGCCACAAACAAACTTTTGCTAAAATATCACTCTATATAGGTCCTTTAGGCAACTCAGACAAGGACAACATGTAAACACAGTATTTACTCAAACAAGATCAAAGAAAATCGACTTGCCACCATAAGAATGAATCTTCCTGGCCAAGTCCCCGCCTTCAATCAAACTTATCCTCTACAAATTTTCAATTATGAGTTGAACTATTCTTTTTGTATATGCATTTGAACTTGCCATTTGAATTTGTTTATGTAATATTTAAATATATGCATCATCTCCTAGTTGTGCAGTTATACGTATCATCTTGTATGTTGTAGTATGATGAGAAATGAGTAAATGGAGAAAATAGACAAATAGGGCTAAAGCTCGGAGATGTTGTAGTAAATTAATCCAACTTAATATTTGTCACTTGACATTGTTGATCTCAAAAAAGCGGTCAATTATCTAACAAAATGCCTGTACTATTTTTATACAGTACCCATTGTACGAGTAAGTACTTACTCCTCCTCCGATCCATATTAGTGGGCATAGCTTTGTCTAAATTCATATGTATCTAGTTAAATATTTAGACTACATGTGTATCTAGACAAAGTTGTGCCCACTAATATGGATCGGAGGTAGTAGCATTTAAATTTAGGAAAACGCTACACAGCCTCCGGAGGATCCATCCTCCGCTTCCTCGTGTTGACACGCGTACCGTACCGTGGAGCACTCTGTTCCACTCGTTTCTTACCCTTCGCTCCACCTCCCTGGCCTGTACTCCTCCTCTGTAACCCACGCGAGAGGCCTAGTACCCCTGCCCAAATTCCAGGCCGATGCGCCGCTGTTGTCCTCGCTCCCACGCCGCCCCGTCCAACATCCGATGAGCTGCTGTGAGCGGCTCTCACCAGTCGCGACGAGCC